>JAUESF010000057.1:4725978-4781478 GCA_032274765.1 Malacoctenus tetranemus
TATATGTGTGTGTGTGTGTCTTCATAACCATCATATATCATCTCCAGTATTGATAATGGAAAGTGCTTTCAGGTCCCACCATTATCCCTCAGGGTGAGGCAAAGGGGGTGCATGTACAGTATAGTAGCTGTCTATAATAGGTTCAACATCAACACCATTTACAAGTTCGAATGGATTTTTATTTATTTTGTCAACTATTTGGTAACAAGCAGAGAGGAAGCCATTCACACTGAGTGCACTGGTAACGATTTGATGTCAGTTTGATCCCCTCCATCAGTGCACTCCGCGAGAGCTTCGATGCCATTTGTGATTTGTGTGATACAGGAAGTATAGAAACAAGGCACATGCTCCCTTTCTGCTAAATCACAGAACCACTAAAGAGCTCGGCGATGACTTGGTTCCGAGCTTCCTGCAAAGGTGCCGCCCGTCAACGGAGGTGAACTATCTATTACAGTGGTTCCTGTTAATCCTTCTGGCACCGCCAAAAACTACAAAGCTCATGCCTGAGACTGGGTTGTTCTATTTAATGCTCTTCAACCACCTTGCTTACATTCTGTCCAACAGTACATGGGTGAGGACACGTGCGTCGCAACAGAAAACAGGGCTGCGCTGACCGTCGCCATGCTGCCTCCACACCACAAACCTTGGGGCTTTTGCTGGCTGCCAAGCTGCAGTCACCCACAGAGCTGTGTGCTTATTTTCTCTGCCCTCTTCTTGACCATATGGAGCACGAGGGTCACAGGGACACTGTGTATCACAGATTTGTCGCTGTGTGTGAGCGTGCGTATGCACGCGTGTTTGTGTGTGCATGTACTTGCCTGCTCGCGGTACAAGCCAAATCTGCTTGCTCGTGTTTGTGGATTTGGCAGTGGGGGTGCATTGATTTTTGTCAGCATTTGCATTTTCCTGCCAGCTAAGAATACTTTTATTAGCTTCCCCAATATAGATGCAGAGAACGGTTCTTAGTCTCTCTCACATTATGCTGTGTAGGGACGAAACACAATGAAGGCTTCCTCCTCTCCCTTTTTTCGAGCATTCCTCGTTCCCCTCCATTACATTCGAAACCATGGAGAGCAGAGCTGTTCCTACCATCCATGCGACCGTCGCGCTTTTCTATCATACGAGTGTGGGGAAAACCCAAGTTGATAAATGTGGATGCTAAAGGTCAGAGACAGTCTATAGGTGCGAGATGATGAAGTGTCTCTCACTCCATTGCCAGCTGATATGGGGGTCAGCTTGTCAGAGGTGACATGGTGACATAGTGGCAACCTCTCATTTAATCACCATATTAATTCACTCATCACAAAGCCCTAATGACACCGCTGCCGGCCGATTAATCTCTGGATTTGATTTAGCAAGTGTCCATTCATCATAAGTGACTGTTTCAGTATGCAATCAATATGGCCCTTTTAGCACCTCGGACACCCAGACCTCAAGAGGTACACAGTCATGGTGCGAAGGAGTGTTATGATAAAGTAAATGCTTGCCTAGGCCAAAGGGGAGGCACATCAATCACAGGCCAGTGCTTGCATCAGGACCACTTTTTCTTTGGGATTTCCTAGTGGGGCTCTTTGGACAAGAAGCAAATACACACAGAACTCACTTAACCTCAGTAACAACAGCCTTTGCTTTTCTCACAGCTTACCTAAGCTGCGCTGCCCCACAGTGAGAGCTGTTAGGCTGGCATCCTGAGTCTGGCTGTGCAGAAGAGATCTGGCCAGACAGCATGTTCCAAGAAAGGAAACATATCCACGAGTAAATAATAATAACAATAAGATTTCTTTCCTATAAATTTGGTAATTTTTTTGAATTGTTATTTTTTTTTAAAACAATGAACATGCTGAGATTTCTGCCTAATTCCTCCCAAAGGGAAAATGTGCTCATCACTTTGAGTGGGAAACACCTGTGTGGGAGTGCTGTTTCTATGTGTTCACAATCAGCGACGCTGTTCACAGCCAAACTTTCTCACTAGATCTCTCAATGTTGCTCTCAGTATGCAACATACAATGTGGGTAACATCAGATTTCACCCAAAAAAACGCTGTGAGGAACACGGCTTCCCCTAAATATGCCCTGATACAGCCGCCTTGCTCGGCGGCCCCTGTTTACTTGTGCAGTTGTTTATACCCTTGTATCCTGGACTAAGCAGTGTTGCTAGTGCACCTTGTCAGTATCCCTTCATGCTTGCGCTTGGACACACACTCCCCCCCCCCGCATACATACACTCGGCACGGAGCCGCGGGGCCAAGGCAGCTCTGCTCACTCAAGGGGAAAGTGAACAGCTGTGCCTGTGACAGCTGGAGCAGTCATGACATCCCTTCACCAAATATCAGGGATGGCTTTGGACACAATAGCGTATCAGCCGAGAGGGGTCCATTTACAACCTGGACGAGATGCCAAGGCTTTAGCCTGCAACCAGGCGGAGCTCAGTTTTCCTTCCACGCATTTCCAGTGATAATGTGAGAAGTAATGAGTTTCTCCTTGGTCTGCAGCCCATATAATAGTCGCCCATTTGCTTCAAAACAAGCCCAATGGAGCAAATTAGATAATGTTGTGCCTGTGAAAAATGAGCTGAATACTAATGTTTATTTTTGGAGGTCCGATTTCAATGATTCCTCATCAGATTCTCACCCGAGTCGTTCAATGCTTCTATTTTCTAATCATATCCCAAACAACATGTTGGTAATTCACTGAGGAGAGGGGGAAGAAAAAAACAGTGAATAAAAAAAAACGACTCCCAGCTTTAAGAAAAAAAGGAGTGCAGTGCATTTGGAAGTTGGCCCGTTTCACTTTCATGGGTGGCATGTCAATCATCTCGCCTTGCCCTGGAGATACATTAAGAATGCAAAATGTTATCGCTCATAAACACTTTCTCTAATCATCCCGGAGTTTGGGTTTTTGTTTGAAATATTAAAAATGACGGGTGTCTGAAATGTGTTAGAACCAGCCGTAATTGTGGAGGCAGCATTAAAAAAAGAAATCAGTGTGCTATGCAAATGAGCATAATCACCTTCAGCCCCTTTAGCACCAGACCGATTTTAATTACACCTTAATTTCATGTATAAATACCCCCAATTCAGACGAGCCGCAGCAGTAAGCCCCAGCAGAATAGACTGTGTGGGAGGACTGTATAGGTACAGATAATTACAACTCACTGTTATGGACTCCTGATTATATGAGGTGGTGGCCAACATACTGTCTCCCGGTGCCACTGAATGAACTTCATTGGGGTGATGAATTGAAGTATATCACAGTTTTGGCAGTGGTGTCATGCGAGCTGAACAGCCCTTTAATATGCGGCCGGGAGGCCTTTTTTTTTTTCCCTCGCTCTATCTGGACAGTGCGCCCACACAGACCTTTGTCTGACGCTGATGCACGATAACGTCTCAGACAGCAGTCGAGCCACTTCACATAAGCGGGAGCACGTTGTTCCGGGATCCACGTCTGGGTTGCGTTTTTGTGATTTTACCTAAAAATAAAAGTCTTAAAACACATTTTAAAAAACTAAACTTTTTTGAGAGTTATTCAAAAGTTGCTTTTTGTTTGTTTTTTTCAAAGTAAAACATTACACAGGTTTATTTTTCCTTTATGGATTTGACTGAATTCATTCATCCAAGCCTGAAGAACTATAAGTTGAATCTTTCTTTTGCTACCAGCTGGTTGCGTTGCGCCGTGAGAGGACACGGGACACAGCTGGATTTTCCCCTATCAGATGTTTCTGAAAATGATTGAGTAAGGGGAATTTTTCTTGAGAAAAAATGCCATTTTCACTGAATGAGGTTGAGTTGAAACCAAAGACGTCTGGTTGTAGCTGTGGGCACATTTGTGTTTCCAATAAAGGCAACTTGACTATGAAGTTTCCAGGCTTTAACTTGATAACATGAAGCGACTTCACAGAAGCGGCCACATGTTTGCATTTTCCTCACCCGCTTTTTGATGTGATCCATGGAAACGGCAAGCAAATTATATGTGTATGGTTAGGTTAAGACATTATTCTGCGGAAATTCAAAAGACGTACTCGCTACCTGTGAAATGAGCCCAGACTGAATGCGGCGGAGCCACAGTCCATCTTGAGGAGCCATTAAAGTTGAATGACTGGATTTGCTCTATAAATAGAGGCTTTTTTTCTCTCCTCTTTTTTTTCTCCTGCAGGGACTGAGAACTGAGCATTGTCGAAAAAACACCGGAGGAGCATATGCTGAGGCACAGCTTGTTGCGGCCTCAGATGTTCCTTAACAGTTGATTTCCTCAAGTTGCATTTCCTTTTTCACCACGTTATTGTGCTAATTATTTTTCGGGACGTTCCACTCGGGTGGCTCGCCGCTCGGACCGCGCGGGCTCCAGCCGACGCCGGCGCTCGCTGAATACGTGCCCAGCTGTGCGACACATTGGCTTCTGAATACTATCGACTGTGTCGAAATGCTTATGAGAGCTGATGGAGCGTTTTCTTGCTCTGAGCTTTTGTCGCCAAATAAGATTGTTCACAGAGAATTTCCTGCAGGTCTGCGCTCGCAGTGTTTGTACACAGGTGGTTCCATCTATATGGAGGCAAGAAAGAGAAAAATCTAATCATTGCCTGTATTACCTTTCGGAGGGTGCCGTGTATTCCGCTGTACTTTGCCTCCTTCCATGCTGGAGGGCTTAAAAAAATATGAACCAAGCATTTCCATTATTCAAAAAGTGCACAGTGGTGCCACGGGTAATTGCCATAGACAACAGCACACACTGACATGCGAGCAGAACCACAAAAAAAACAAAAAAAACGGTGTCATTATATTGCTTGACACGCTGGATTTTTCGGCTCTGTATGCTTCACGTTTTCCCTCAAACGCTCGGGCTGGAAGCCTGGAGCCCCCCGTGCTATCCGCCACCATGTGGAACGGGTGCGTAGTTTGTGCGTACACCTGTATATTGATGTTCCAGCTCCAACCCGAAACCGCCGCGATTCATTTTATGCCGGGAGGAACGTCTGCGGTTTGACCTGACTGTGAAATCTCACGACTTCGGTCTTCCAGATACAATCTTGTCAGAGATGTCAGCAGGGAAAACCATGCTGAAACTTCAAATCCCTGACATAGTTTTCTGTTTTTGTTTCTCTTTTTTTGTGTGTTAATTTTACATACATGTATTCTACAGGAATAACAGAGTGGGAGTGCTAGGAATGGCACAAAAGGAACAGCAGGAGCATTTCTTTTTTTTTTTACGTTCTTTCCAGAGTGAGAAAAAGTGCTGGCTCTTGTATAATTCCGGCTTTGCCTACTGAGGTCAGGAGTTCCATGCTTGAATGCCCATATTTGCATCTTTGACTCGGTTTGGCCCAGCGAGGAAGAATGAGCTGTTGCATCTCCTGTGATGTGCAAAAAAGTGAGATTGTACAACGGCATTCAGTGAACTACATGCGCTCCACTGATCTCAGCGTGAAACTATTTCACCACAGCAGGGTATGCCTTCTCTCGCAAAAAAAAAAAAATACTACACAGATGCAAAGCCACATGGAAATGGGGCCGGGCTTTAATGGGAGCGCGTGAATAACTGCGCTCCGACACGGGAAGCAATATAGTCATGCAAAAAAAGCCTAATTTTATTTACATCTGAAGCAAGTAGGACATGGCAGTCGTACCATTTTTTTTCTTCTTTCATTTAAATGTCTCGCGTGCCAGTGCTCACGCTGGTCTCCTTATCGCCGACGTTTTTCATTCCCAAATTATTATGCAGGATCATAGCAACACTCGTAACCAAAGGCATTTGGAGTGTCTGGGCGATATGACCCCGGTTTGTCATCCCTCAGCTAATACACGCGTGGTCCGTGCAGGCAAGGTGAATCCTGCATCGGTTTCTCATATTTACATGTGAACTAATGGTTCCCCCGTGGGCTCACGGTGGCCTTCCAAATACTCCACGTGGTGCAGCCGAGGCTGATGTATAGCACTGGTGGGCAACTGAAACTGGTGACTAACTCAGTATGATACATTGTTGCACAGCGTAATTGCAGCTCCCAGCTGAATGGGACATAAGCCAACAGAGACCTACTGACCTTGGTGAAAGTTAAAAAGATGCCGTGCCTCTGCGCAGCCCGGTTTTGTCACTGGGAAGCTTTGCTTGGTATTAAACGGCTCTGAAGGGCTGTTGTGAACGGCTGCATTTGCCTGAAGCTTTTTACATAGGTAGGGATGTCAGGGAAGCTGCTTGTGTGGCACACGGAGAGTTGTTAACATCTGTCACGTATCTAAAGAGGAGCACTGTGAAGTTCAGTGTAAGTAGTGCTTTCGTGATGTTAAATAAGGCAGTATTTCTAAGGCGAGGGCTGTTAAACACCATCAAACAGTTACTTATTCCTGTGGTAAAGGCCCCTGCACCAACTGCTCAGTTCCTGGATGCAACATAAAACAGACCACATGTCTGCCGGCATAACTTAACTCAGCTGAAACTGGTACACACTGTTGTGTCCAACGATATTAGGCACACATGGAAGAAATCTGTTCTGGTGGTGGTATGCCACACAGAGATATTGATGAAAAATAACACGCCGTCTCTCAAAGAGCCAGATGCTGCTCTCTTTGTTCTCCATCACCCGTCTTCCTACCCTGTCGAAGCTAACAGCTGTTCTCTCCGACAGCCGAGTAAAGGCAGGAAACAGATAATTGAAAACGTCGATCTCATTAATTATAGCCGAGAAAGTTGAAGAAGCAGCTTCAAAAGGGAAATAAGTGGCTGCTTTTGATTCAGACCTGAGTGCTTGCAGAGCATAATCGCACTATATGGAAGAACCTTTTTCCCCCCCATTTCTCGCAGCTACCTCGATAGGTTAAAGCCCCAATTATGGATATTTTAACACCAAATGACACATAGATGAAAATGATCTCTGCCAGTGCAACTGTTCCGCTCGTATTTCCCAAATGACAGCAATTCCCTCCACTCTCTGAGAGACATGCTTCACTTTATGCGCCCCCGGTGAACCAACATTACACAACACAAAAACACAACAATGCTGCCATGATTACACAACAAAACAGGTTTGTTGAGAGTGTGTCTGTGCATCTGTGTGTGTGTGTTAGGCTACTGAGGCATCGCAGTCACTGTAATACAAGTAGATGGTAATTTTACTCACAGAGGTGCGTCTTTCATGTTGCATTATTGGTGGTCTTCGTCACAGATGATGCTGATGCAGACAGCGAGTGACACAGAGAGACAGCAGCGCCCGAGCTTACCAACTGTTGGATATAAGACAAAAACAACAAACAAACAAGATCAGTGAAGCCTCAAAAACATTGCTCCTGCATTTACTGACACCAGGAGATGACGTACAGTGTGTTTCTGTCAAAAGCAGAGAACTGATGCGCTGTCAAATTATATTGAAAACCTTTTATTTGGGATACTTCTGTGTGTGTTCAACAGACGATAACCACTTTCCCTTGACATGAACAACTCGACCTATAGAGGTTGTGATGTCTGCTGTCAGGGTTGTTCTGGTAGCTTGTAATATCCAGCTATATTTTACTATTTGTTGCAGGGGAACCATGCAGTTCATTGCTCTCTGGAGCAAACTTTTTTTGCCTGACTTCTCTTAGTGACTACCGGGTGAATATAGTTCAATATTTATCAGCCACAGAGCCAAATGTTTCTCCTCAGACACGTAGGAAACACAACAGGGGTAAAGAAGAGTTCGGGAAAAAAAATCAAGTTATATGTCTCAGGTGGCCACAAATACAAGTCCAAATCAATGAAGTATTTTGCCGTTACTGCTCCGTGTGTGCTTAGGCAACTGTTTGCCAATATTTTGTTTGCAGCCTGTTTTTGCTGGCCCCAAAGGGCCAAAGAACCACTTATTGCGTGCTTAAAGTTCACCACAGCAGAATGAAACACTTGGGACAAGTTTCTGCCCTGGCGGAGCTACCACAGACAAACAAACACATTCGAACATTCGCACAAACTCAGGGAAAACATGCCGGGGTGGCGTGAAAGATGGAACACAAATAAACACAACCCAGATCCCGCTGCAGTTCAGCTGCAATGCTGGAGACTGTATTGCATCAATAAACAACTTTGCTCCGTCCCAAAGACAAAATAAAGTGTTTGCTGCTGCTACTTGCAACATTGTGTGCAGCTCTATTTCAGTGATGTCTAAACTCATGAAAGTTTTGAGCAACTTGAAGGCGACGGGATGAAACGGCGCCTCACTACAGTGGAAGGTTTTTGCGAAAAAAACCTGGCGAGGAAGGGGTGCAGATTACAGTCCCCTGCATGACAGACTTAAAGCTCTTTCCCTGGTCTATTTAGAGAGGTGCCAGCCACTCTTGTACCTGTAACACATACTACAACTCCTAATTGATTTTACAAGGCAGCTTAGGCTCTAATTGCTGATTTGCCTGGGGAGATTCTTGATCCAAATGGCTTAGCAACTTCTTTTGTGGCATGCTGTTCGGAGATTTCCATTCATGGGAGAGGAGATAGGACGAGGATTGAATGAATGCATCAAGAATCGGGTTGTGCGCTGCATTTCAGAAGGAGCAGACGCATTCCTGGTATCTTGTACTTTCTCTGTATCATGTTTGAAAGTTATCTGTTTTTCGAGAGGCGCAGCAAATGTTCACATTCGGAGCCCTCTGATGATAACAATGATAACCAATGACATAGTTTCTGGCTGCAGGAGCAGTTCAGAAAGAACACACCGTGATGAGGTGGATACAGGATCGCTCACCTCGTATTTAAGAGCCATTGTTCTGTAAGCTCGGCACTCGGCTTCTTTTTGCTTGGTTCGAGTAAAAAAAAGGAAAGATGTGGTGAAATAAAAGGATGTGTTTGAGAGTGAAGCGCTACTTCAACATGCCAGTCTAAAGATTCATCGCAGGCAAAAAAAAAAAAATCCTCGAGACAGAAAGAAAGATCTAAGTGGGGAACACTTGAAAAGGCAAAGAGTTTCTTCAACAAGCAGTTGTTTGGCAGAAGAAAAATCAGTTTTTTTCTTTTTTTTTAAAGTAGCTTTAATTAAAAAAAACAACAACTCATCAATATAGTGTCTTAATGTTCATCAGCAAAGAGCTGCGAGTAAAGAGTTCGGAAGCCAAACAAAGGTTTGTCAGCTCTATTCAAAGGTAAATCTGACAGCAAAGGAAAGAAAATGCGGCACATCATCTCATTCTTCCAATAAACAGCAGAAGCTTATTTATTAAGTCGTATTAATTTGAGCACTTGTGCATGTATTGTAGCTTGCTGTGTCTCAATGTAGGGGCGGGTCTTATTACTCGGGCTCCTTAATGCCAAAGGCAGCTTGGATTTCTGTGCATCGAGGCAAATGAAAAGCATTAGCTAATTAGCTTAAATACCACCACAGCGGTGCCACCAAATACCCTCTAATTGTTAAAACACACTCAATCATAATATTATAAACTCATCACACATCAGCCTCAATATACAGCTTGTTTGTCTACAATTAAGAGAGTCACAAATGAAGTTGTGTGATTTTGATGTGAGATGTCGACGGTCCACTGTTCATGTGGCTCAGATGAAGCAGCGGCCTGGTGCAAGGTGATCGCCTCAGAGCTGAACATAAAAGTTGTTTTGGCTCTGATTTGTTGCCCCCATCCTCCCTCCTGTCATGTGCAATTTTATTAGCGACTGTCTCCCCCTCACACAGCCATTCTTATTCACAACACCAGCTCAGGCTCACAATGAATGGAGACATGAAGGTAATTTACCAGCAAATGAAATCTTCACTCGCTTTGTAGTTGGATATAGTTCATGTACTTTTCAGGAGGAAGCACTTTGTTTAATTTTTTTAACTGCTTCTTTTTTTTGACAGCAAATAATTTATCCAAGCAATATCACATTAATGATGCATTACGAGCTATTAGACTGGTGAAGCAAATTATTAAACTAAAGGTCATTTTAATTTGCTCATTGTTTTCAATGAGACTGACGGTTTGTTTGTATAAGAAAGCCATAAAGACCGCACTCCTCCTCAGCTGAGGTTCTAAACGTCCGCGACCTTTGTGAAATTACAAGAAGTGGACGTTGTCAAACAAGTATAACCCAGTGGGAAGAACATGCCACTGAGTTTTAAGCATTATTTCAGACAAATTCACCACATCAGAGGATTAAAAAAATGGGAAAAAAAACTCCGAATTCAACTTTTAAAGCTCAAAGCTCCACTGTTGAATCTCTGAGGTGTTGCCTGCCTCTGATCTCACAGATCCTGCGTTGTTTTAGCCGTCACATCCAAATCTGATCCTCAAACACCCGAGAACTAAACAGCACAGGGCTATGATGGGAGTAATCTGACAGAATATATGCAGTTTCATAAGACTAGCCAGGCAGAAAATAGATCGGGGGAGGGGGGGTAGTGATTTGGGAGCATTGGGACAGAGGGGGTGGGAGGAGGGGCGGAGGTTACCGAGATAACGTGACTCGCTGTGCCACAAACTCCTTCTGCCGCGGCTCAGGCTGAGGCGCGACCCGTCGCCACGTGATGAAACGTTGGTGACTTTCGCTCTCGTCCACCTCGGACCGAAAAAGACACCGTTAGAAGGAGGTGTGACGGGAAAAAAAGGGATCAGTTCTTCCCAACATGTGTTTTGTAGTGTGATGTAAGCTCGGGCTTCCTGTATGTGCCTTGACAGAAGTGCGGGGTAATTATTGAAACATATGGATGGCTGGCCCCCCTCTTAACCCTCTCTCTAATGATGCTTGGCTATTACAGAAGGGCACAGGAAGGACACTTCTATCATTAGCTGATGTATACCACCAGAGAGACATGACTTTTTGTGCACTTGTTGGCTTCAGCATAGCAGTAGATAGGAAAGACAGCAGACTGCTTTACAATTGTCCCTCATAACCATGGAAAGGACCATGACTCTTTCAGGTTGGATATTTTTCGAGACGGCAAAGACTGTGTTGTGTGTTTTTTACCAGTCTGGCTTGACTGCACTGTGTTAGTGTGTCAATGACTGAACTGGGTGGCAAAAGCCAAATGTTGAGACTGTAAGATCAACCGAAGAAGTACGAAGACGTCTGTCGGTTACAGTTTGTAAAGCGGGTTTGAACGTCAAATTACACACGATTGCCTAATCTCTGCTCTATCAGAGCCTTTCCATTCACAGCAGATTCAATTTAACTGTAGACGACCCACTTCAACTCCATTAACTTTCTATGCTGAATGGGATCAGGGAAGATGCCTCCACTAATGTCAGCTTGCTTTGGGCAGCACTTTTTTTTCCCTCTGCTGAGAAGCTTGCAGCCCTCGCTCACATTAATGGACCCAACGATTACCCTCCGCAGTCCATGCAAAACATGTATACATCCCCCAGGTATGTCGCAGTGTGACCCAGCCAACTGGAGCTTTTGTTCATGCGGTCTTGTGACTGTGGGCAAAAGTGATGCTGCTGCACAATGGACTAAAAGCTTTGGCGAGCAGCGAGAGCCCGCGACACAATGGCTGCAGCCATTCCAGAGGCAGCGATTGAAAATAGCTTCGCTCCTTCAGCCATACGTGGCACTCTCACTATTCAGCTTCCGCGAAATGAACTCGGCATAAGCTGGAGGTGTTTGGAGAACTCGTTCACATTTACATCTGACCACGATGAAAATAAACAAGTGGCTATGCCGGATGTGCATTGTGTTTTCTGACTGTGACAGAAAACAGGAAAAAAAAAAAGGCCAAATCAGTAAAAAGTTTGAAATTAGACGATCTGTGTTTTCTTGACATTTGCTGTTGATTTTCACTCCAGGCAACTGTGGTCAGAGTGCAGCAGGAGTCCAGCTGAGTGGGTGAGAGTTAGGACTGGGAAGGCCAGCAAAGGGGATCTGCTCACTCGGTCTCAGCTAAACAGACAAATGCCGATGCAGCACCCCAGCAAATGTCTGATGCACGCCGGTCTACAGCAGCAGAGCGGGTCTCACATCCATCTCACGCAGTTGCTAATTATGACAGGAGAGAGGCTCCAGCCGTCCTATCTCCCGCCCCCCCCTTGGACGACTCCTGGACGCTGGAGACCAGATGGCGTGTTTGTGAATGTCACTGGTGGCCAGTTGTTTGATTTGACAGCGCCGGCCGATCTGGCATCTATCAGTGCAATTTTTTTTTTTTTTTTTTTTTGCCGTCTTCAAGAAGGAGCAACTGGGAAAATAGCACTTGGATTGATGTCATCCCTCATTCAGAGCAAAGCAAAGATTTCTGACAAAGACATATGGTGGGAGCGCACAACAGCAGGCTGCCCAGCCTCCAGCCCGAGATGTTTCCACTTGATTGTTTCAGGCAACATGCACGTTCAGACGAGCAACGTATGCAGTGTTTGCATGCAGGCAGGCAGACGGACACACAGCTTTTGCTCCTCCACACAAGCACACAGGAGGAAGTGATCAATCTCTGCAGAAACAACAAACACACGCCCCCATTACAGAATTTCCCCGAGAGCCTTCTCTCTCTCTCGCTTTTTTTCCCAAAGCTTTGTAATGTGTACAAATATACTTCCACACGCTGCTCCATGCTGATATTTTCAAATCATATTCATCATCCGACATGAAGCCAAACTATTTGTCTCCAGACCACAACGCGGCACGCCAGATGTTGGCTGTAATATGGCAGGAAGGAAGCAGCAGCGCTGCCTCGGAACTCCACCTCCGTCGCCCTGTCTTCCGCTGAGCCAATCTTTGAGAAATAGAGTCTTTCACCTTCAGTCCATTTGAAATTGGGGGAACCAACCTGACGTTCAGAGTCGCTTGCAGAAGCAGAGTCCCTGTCTGGGCTTTGGCAGCTGGACTGATAGGCGGCCGATGGAATGGCAGCTGTTGAAGGGCTTTTTAAATTGCACCCAGGTTGATGGGTGGCTGTCAGGAGGGCAATGGACGGAGGATTTCGAAAAGGGGACGGAGGGGGTTGGAGGGGGGAGGGGGGGCGGCAAGTCGGGGGGCGAGCGGAACCGAAAGGGACAGTGACCCTGACACCGAGGTGGACAAGACAAGAAATGTCTCCAATCGTGATGGGAAGGGAAAAAAAAGGAACTATAATGTGAAAGCTGGAAAAACAAGGCGGCCTTAGGTTTGTGGAATGGGGGAGGGGAACCAATGAAGTGAGGTGGGGGGGGGGGCATTTTCGTTGAAATAAATGGAGCGCTAAGGCCTGTCATCGGCAGGGTTATTTAGGTAGGTTGCACATCATCGCTGAACATCCGATCTGATATTCCCAGCCTATGTTTACACACAGCAGGATAATATCACTTTCTTCCCCAGCTTAATCGCCTGCCACTGATACCAATGGAAATGTCAAAAGACTGCTCTCGTTCACCACCGTGATTTACAGTAGCTTTTGTGCTGAGACACTCTCGCAATTGCATTAATTACAACAGTCAAGACACGTCTATTGGTTTCCAGATAAAAATCACCGCGAACACAGAACAGTATATCAAACCGAGCAACGTGGAAATACTGCGTTTTGCCATTTACCCGTGCAGTGAAACACTGTGGGTGTCATGTAATGCGACTCTTTCAGCCTCGCTGGCTAATCTTGCCTTGCTGTGGTTGTGCTGTGCAACAGATGGTGTTTTAAGAAGGTCGTCATGTCTATTCCCCGAGTGCCTGCGTGTGCTACTTTCATTATTTGGGCGTATTTAAGAAAGAAATCTTCAATGAAGGTGTTGTCAGGCGGCAGCTGAATAAACACGGCCCTTGTTAAACATGTTCGACTGGAGAATTCTCTGCGGGGTGTTTAAGTACACTTAGTGGTGTCAAATACGCTATCTGAAAGTGCATGGAGAAAGGACAGGCCTTATTGTCGGCCATAAAATAAGCACAAGCGTGCACACTATTATTTGTGTCAAATTTAGAGCAGGAAGCTTGTTATCTCATACTTTTCTCAGTTGGAACTCATTTTCTTAAATCTCTTCATACTCACAACATTCTGCGTGAAAAACAAACAGATTGATTTCCTCCTTTTTTTTCCTGTATCTGCAACCTGCCAGCTCTGCGAGGTTGTGATAGCACCTGAGTGGCTATATTCAAGGCCAATTATTAGCTATAAATCTAAAAAAGGGCGGCGAAACCTCTGACGGGTGGCTCTCTCATTGCCTGCTGATTGCTGGAGTGTACCTATTAATCATCTGCTGTATTCCCCACGGGTCAAGAAACCTTTTTAGTGGAGCTGGGACGGATCAGACACAATGGGGCTACCAATTTTCTCTTCCCCCCCCTCCTCAACTCTCTGCCCGTGTCTCGCTCTCTCATTTGCTTTCTCCCAATTGATGCTTGCATCAGATTTTCTAATGGGAGATATGACTGATGCCGAGCGTCATCTTGAAAAGACGAGATTAATTGAAAATGGATTTTTTTTTTCGAGCTCCCGTATATCAGATATCCAAAAATGTCACTTTTTACACATAGCCAGCCGACGTCCAGGCCGGTATTGAGTTTATGCTAATTGGGACGACGCTTTAAGCACGAATTTATATTTGAGAATGTAAAGGATTTGTCATCTCCCAGCAAATGACTGCACGCTTTCTCTGCATTCACTGGATCCCGGCACAGCATCCATAAGCCCAACGCCCAGCGCAGCGCCGTGATTACACACCAGAGCGTACTGTACATCACACTGCCGCCATTTAGTAACTCCATGATATAGCTTGCATAAAAACTAGGAATAAATTCCCCTTCAGCGTTTTGACAGCAGCTATTCAGATACTTAGCCCTCATACTTTGCAGTCATATTCCTCTGCCAGAATCAATTGTGCTGGCAACCACTGCCAAGCTGGAGTTTTATCTCCCAGCAGAGAGAGCGAGGGGGGGAAAAAAAAAGAGGGGGAACGGGGGGGGTAGAGATACGCTGTTTATCAGTCACAAGACTAATTCTCTCGCCCATCTCTCCTGATTCCCCTTTTGAAAGTGAGCTTGGTAATAATCTACAAGACCTTGAGCGCCTTATGCACACAATCAGCAATGACTTGCCCCGATTTCTCTCCCCCCCCCCTCTCGCTCTCTCTTTGGTCAATCTTTGACCTTTTGAGTGCCTCCCACATTTTAATTAGTACTAAACTAAAAGCTGCTCAGTGGCCCCCGAACTCCCATTCCCCCTTTGTTCTATTCTTTTTGTGTGTGTGTGTGCTCCGAAGAGATCGTTGGAAACCCGGCACATCCAAGCCGTGATTGAATATCAGCGGTGAAGAAGGGGTTTTGTGCCCCGCTCGAAAATTACAAGGGCTTGAGTATCAAACACATATGCCTGCCAAATGTAATCAGTGGCTAATAAATGTTTGCCCTTTACACCATAAAAAGGCAGTGGCAGGGCTGAGTTAGTGCGCTGCTAAAGGCTGCGGATCGTTGCTTCGTTGTTGCTGTGATTAAAATTATTTCCCGACGACAAAACTTAAATGTCTTCTCCGATTTTTTCTCTTGAACTGGCGCCATCAACATTGTTAATGCTACAGCATTCTGATCTATCTTCCTTTGTTTCTGTTTCCTGCAGCTCTTGAACTCTTGGAAAGGTCGCTTGAGCGCTGAAAGGTAAGATATCGCAATTTTATCTCGTCTTATGCTTAACGGCTCAGATAGGACGCGGTACTTGAAGCCTGGTTTCTCTGGATGTTCGGGAATTGTGTTATTGATCGCTGCCGCAGCGTGGAAGCTCGCAGGTCAACGAGCGAAGGCCCCGCGCTCCTGGCTTCCTTGTTGGCTAATCAGCATGGCCCCACGGGCCGTTGTGCCGCTTTAGCAGTCCCGAACCCCTGCTCAGCCAATAGGAACGTGGGTTCTGCAGCGTCTGGCAAAGATAAACGGCGCGCCTCAGCCATCATCGCCGTTCATCAGGCAATAGTGCTTTGTAAGAAGACAAGAGGAGGGCGTGAAATCCAAGTGCGGGTCACTTGATTACAACATAAATCTATGTGAGCATTTTCTGTATAGACAGCGTGTTTGCAGAACCGACCGGATCTGCTTGTGTTTGCATTGTATGCTTGGTTTGACACAATGGGCTGACTCATAATGCGCAAGGTAGGAAAAAATTTTAAAGGTTCAGTCAGATGTTGCCCCCAAATGAAACACTTAACAATTTTACATTGGATTCAGTCACAGTGAACGTACCAGACCCTGAAACTCCAAGTATTTTTGACATGAATATTTAACTAAAAGAAAGGACTAAACTGCAATTTGTTCAAGTAAATTGTGACATCCTCTCGCAAATGTATATTAACAGTCGTCGATTGCTTTTAAGAGCAACGCGTTAACTTCACAGTTCAACACACCGTGTCCGTGAATCACCTCCAATCACTGTGAGGTTGAGAAAACACCGAGCTCATCATGCTGATTCTAATCAGGCTCTCCGGTCCCAAACTAGGAAATGCACCGTAAGGCCCAGAGAGCCATTTACCGTCGCTGACACGGACCACTGCGAAATAACAACATCTGTCTCCGTATAGGCTGACGGCTTTTTTCCTGCCACAGATTAGAACAAAATAACATCTCCTTTTTTTTTTTTTATGTCAGTCCGTGTCTGATAGCATGAATGCCACATGACGCAACGGGATACGTTCATCGTGTAATAACAAAAGAAATGAATCGAAATAATCAGACCAGGTCCTTTTTATATTTATTTCACATCTCCATGGCAGCCCAATCAGAAAAAAACGCTGTATGGTAGGATGCTGAAAGCGGGGCGTATTGCATTCAGTTAGATCCCTTATCTTTGGCACCTTCTTATGACTAACATACACTTCACTTATCGTGTGGGTTCAGCAGTAATTGCTGGAGCCTTTTCCGCTGTCTCCCGTTTCAGTGGATCAGAGTGCGGCAGCAGTTTGTAGCAGTGAGGGCATAATTAGTGATAGGCCCTGGACATGTCATACTCTGTTAGTCAGCCTCGCTTTATTCCTTTGTCTCCCCTCTGCTCTGAGCAGTTATTCAAGTTGTGTGTGTGTGTTTTGTAAGTCAGCCATTACCCTGCATACTTAATGGCGCTTGTAAAAAAAAAAAAAAAAAAAGTTTGTCAGATTCAGAAGCGGTGTAGTTATTGGTTTGTATGATAAGCTCACATTGCTCTTGTGCGTGTGAATACCTGACCGAGTGGCCCTTTCACTCAGATGTAGAACAAAAGGAAAACATTTAATTTTGGCTCTGTCTTTGTGAGGGAGACAGGCTTCAATATTCATTTGGCTCGTGAGGCTCACTTTGGCTGTAATTAGAGGGAACCTTTTGAGCTTTCTATTTTCCTTTTTAAGTCTTTCCCCGTGGCAACAAAATCTTCTTTTTTTTCTTTGAATGATGCCAAAAGGTAGACTGGTGATTACTGTCAAAGAACGTTTCCTTTTTTTTTTTTTTTTTAAATTTGTTTGGCATGATCAGCATGTGTCTACGCGTGGAGTTTGCTGAGAGGTTCCCCAACCCAGGCTGGTGATGTGAGGGCGGATGAAAGCCGCTTTGAGGATAAAGCACACGGCTGGGAGGAAAAGCTCTTCTTCCACCACCTTCCCTTTGCTTTTCTCCAATTTACCCACTCCTCGACCGCCCCCCCTCCTTCATTCATTTCCCTCCTTTCTACCCTCTCTCATTCTCCTGCCACTCTACCCCTTGCTATCTCCTCTTGCCTGCCTCTCCCCTCCCTCTGTTGTTTCCCTATCCAATTTTCCCTATACATCCAGCCCACTCTTTCTCTCCAGCCTCTTCCCCCTGCCATAGCTGTCTTCATGCCTGCCCTCATCAGTAACCGCTCCGCTCTCACTCTTTTTTTTCCCCCCACTCATCCATCGCTGAGCCCCCCGCTTCCCCCAAACAAGGTTGGCAACAGCCAAGGATGGTACGCGCCGTGTTGGCAATCAGAAATGCAGGTTCTAATTCATGCGATATCACCTAATTGCACCGTTGTTGCTTCCAATCTGCAGTTCTTTTTTTAAACTCTGAGTTTACAAAAGTGGAACGCGGGGTTCAGGTGCGTGCCGAAAGCCCTTTTAGGGAATAGTCCTTCAGCCACAACACATGGCACCTTCAGAGACTGCAAACCTTGTACTCGTGCTCATCACGCTTTATTAACTTTCTCAAAGACGGCGTGAAAAAACGAAAAAAGAAGATGTTTTGAAGTGAACTGTGAGATCAGAGAATATTCAGATTTTCACAACTCTGCTTAACCTTGCAGATCCCCCGCTAAATATTTCTAAACAGATCCAATAGAGTAAATAAATAAAAAAGAGCCTGGCAGACTCGTGCTCCAGCAGATATATTCATCACATTATCAAAATGAGCCTCGCAACACCTGCATCCTGTGTATGTTCGTATATTTATCGGAGTATCATTGTTCAGCATATGCACAAATGCCAGGAATAAAGGTTACATCAGGTTGTGTTGATATCAGTCGAGACCTTTATGTCTTCCATTACCCGCCCTCGCAAGCCACGCTCTGGCTTTGGCATATTCTGACTAAAGATACACATCAAAGTCTAGTGGTAGCACAAAGCTTTCTTGTTGTTGACTATCTTAAGTAGGACTAATTTTCTGTGTATTCGGGGTAAATTAGGACTGCTTTCAAACCAACAAATATGGCCGACTGAGATAAAGCTCCATGCTGCCAAGCTCTGTTCCCTTCCGAAAAAATGTATCTGCCGGAAGAAACAGTCACAAAGACATTTTTGAATTCAACATTGAAAGAAAGCGGCAAACAAAATGAGCCTTTCTGTGTGGGATTGTTGCACTGTCAAAACTCATTTTCGATTGGGTCTTTCCCAATTTGTAAAACAAAGACATCGCGATTGGTTTTCTTACTGTTTTCTGTTGTCTGTTAGCAGGTTTTCTTGGGTTCCAACACTAAAACAAAACACTTGGAGGGTTCGTATAACGTTGGGGGTAGATTGGCTGAATCGTGATTAGTTTGAACGGTGCCCCTTCTTGGAACTTTCTGACTTGAACTGACCTCACTGGGCCATTAAATCAAACTCCGTCAAACCCTGAACGCACCCTGTCCTGCGTTCCAGGTGAATGCTGCATCTCTCCCAGGAGCCCAGTCTGCTTATACCTCGTTCATTATTTGCTCAATTGTAATTCATCGCCTACTATTTGTAAAGCCTCTGCCGCTTGTCGGCTATTGATTTTATTTATAATGCTTCTATATTTTACTCTGCGTGCATCAGAGCGATTGTTTCCAAGTGCATGCATGAATCAATGCTTCCTGAGAAACCTGCGCCGGGCGACTTCATGCAGCTCGATAGCTCCAATTTATGTTTTAATTACGATGATCTACTAAGTGTTGGGAGCTGGGCCCTGCTCTGGCAACAAGCTCGGTAACTTTCATCCGAGTGTGGATCAGATTTTTCTGTCAACAAGAGCTCGAAGCTGTTTGAACTTTGCTTTGCAGAGTAAAACAGATGAGAAGAGATGCTGTATGCGAAGGATGGGAAATGAGTGATGAATGTACATTTTGGATTGAGCCACATCCAGCACGACATTAAGAGCAGGCTGCCACAAGAGTCACACGTCGTTATACCCTGTTATAATGAAGCAGCAAGCTAAATTCCACATCACGCCGCAAGTCAAATCTGAAACCTCTCATTTTTTGTCGAGACACACTCAAATTAAACCAACAACGAATGAGGAACTCCGACAACCTTATTTGGCAATGCGGCGCCAGATTGGATTTTATACCCCCCTGTGTTCGTTCTGTACCATTTTTGCTTGGCAGAGTTGTATATCATTTGATCACTTGCCATTAGAAGTGATTGCTTAACTCAGTATGCCACATAAAGGGCTTCTGGCAAGCCTGAAAGCCATAAATTTTATTGACTCCAGTAATTAGAAGGGATCGATAAAAGCCCGTTTCTTTCACTGCTCCCCAGGACGATATCGGTTGGTGCGCTTCTGTATGTCTTGGTTCAATGGCAACCGCTCAATTTGATGGCACAAAGCCGCTATAAAATGCGAGAAAAAGAGGTTTATGGAGTATTTTACAAACACACATATAGAAGCACTACATTTTACAATATCAATCTGATTTGCGAAGAAATACTATCTCGCTCCGGGAAGAAAAGTCCACCAGGGCTCCATTCCTTCAACCTCTTTTCATTTTTGTCGCCGTTGTTTTATGTCCTGTGCCATTTGCGGATGCTCTACCAGTAGTACCTATTATGATACAGTAGGAAAACAGCCCCATATCGTGTGTGCTGCTGTCAAGTCTCTAAAGTTGATAGCTGTGTCTTTGCACACTGCGGGAAGAATCCCGTTCTGTCAAACAACAGCTGGTGAAGACAACATGATGCGGAGGCCACGGACGAGTGAGCCATCAAGCCTCTGTCTCTGACAGGATTTTGGCAAACCGCGTTTTCAAAGAGTCTGCCTCACTCTGCTCCGCTTTTATAGCGCATGAATCAATAATAATTGTGCTGTGTTCTCACTTGGACGGCAGAAGTATCCCCCATGTGGCAACAGTTAAAAAACACGGGCGTTTAAAGGGGTGGATCAAGGAATACCCAGAAATTAGCATGTATAAAATGAATCACAGCTCCCCGGGGATTGTGATTCATTAGCTGGAAAATGTTCTGCACCGGAGCCGCTGGTAGGAACCAATAAAATGAATGCGACGGGCACAATTTAAGCCTGTGCTGCAATGAAAAGCTACAGTATGCATGACGCAAGACTGTTATTGACATGAGTTCAAAGTAATGAATCCACAAGCTGCTCTGAAGTTGACCCAGTGGAGGGTGAATGACAAATTCCCTGTAGGGACAACTGAAGTTTATTTTAATCCCCGTGTCTCGCCAAAGCTGCCGAGCATATTCCATGTGTGGCGGAGATGTGATCAAACATGCTCCTCGCAAGCTTTCAAGCAAACTGTGTTATCGAATCAAAGCCAAACAACCTTATCCTGAGCTCCATCAGGGCCTAATTCCAGCCCAAACCAAGCCCCCATTCTCCTTTCCCTTATCCCCTCTGAAAGGCCCAGTGATTAGAAGTAGACTTAAAGTCGACTATAGCAAAAACCCCCATTGCAAACCCACCCATTCCCAACAGGACCTCCTCGAATCCCCAAAAGCAGGGCCAGTTTATCAGTGCGAGGGGATCAGGCAATCTCTCTCTCCCTCCCTCCCCTTCAAACGGGGGAGCCCAGCGTGTTCCGTGGCCTTTGGTGTAATCTCTTTGGCTGTTGACGGATCTAGCAAGGGGTCAGCTGTGATAACGGGATCACTCAGGTGGAGACAGGGGAGGGAATCGCTGAAGAAAGGGACAGAGGCTGAAAGGGAGAGAGAAATGTGGGATAGTATGAGGCCAGGTCTCCAAGTCCATTGGGACGGGAGCTTCTGTTCTGAGTGGGAACGCTCGCACGCTTTCACGTGGCCAGATTTGGCAGGGTGGCTGTGCTCTCGCTCTCTCTCCTCTGCTCCTTTGTTTCCCAATATCCACAAATTTCCTACTTTTAATTGAAAATTCAAATCGGTTTAAGTATTTTCAGACATTGACAGACAACGCGCTTCATCCAATAATAAGAAAAACAATTATTGACAGATTAATCAATAATGGGAAAATTCCCGCAACCAGATGCAATAATCACGCTTCTGCTGAGAGAAATACAATTATGTGGGAGTTATGAAAGTGAAAATAACAACGACCAATATTTGGTCGCAAACTGAGCACTATTTGACGTGGCTGGATGCCTGACAGAGCAGTGAGGTGCCCTGACAAGGCTATTTGGGCCCGTCTCACCCAGTCTGCCTCTTGCTGCACCCACTAGCAGCCTGACCTGGCATCTTATTAAAACTCCTCTCACCCGTGGAGAGTAAAAGAGAAAAAAAAAAGTAGGAGCAGCAGTGGACATAAATAGTGGAAAAAATGGAAGAGGTGAAAGGTCATGCAAAACTGGGGAGCTACAATATCAATTTAACGCTTGGCCATCCAGCTGACATGAAGCAACACACGCGCACACACACGCACACACACGCACACCATTACTGACGCCCTATCACGCATTCTAGCATAGACGCAAAGTTTTACAAACATATTTTGCATGTGCACACTTGCGTTCATTGACTCTCCTGCATCTCTCTCCCTCCCTCTTTCTTTTTTTTTTTTTTGACTCCCTGACACACACTCGCTGAGAAGCAGCATGGTAGGCAGTGACACAAAGCTAATGCCTTGTCACACAGGCTGTCAGCAGATTAGCCAGTGGATTACACCCCAGCCATTAGATGTGCACAGAGCGAAAGGCCACAAACATGGCATAGAGAGCGGGGAGGGAAGAGAGCACGAGCGGGGGGGGGAGGGAAGGGAGGGAGGGAGGCAGGGTGTGAAACTGGCAGCGAAAGGGCATATTCTGGCATACAACACTGGGACAGCTAATAGAGGATGTGTTCGAACTGAGGGGATGAAACAGATGAAAAAATAAAGGCTGGTTAAATAGCGCAGAGCAAGAAGTGACAGGAAGTAGATGTGGGGATAAGAAGAAGATATTTGGTGCCGAGAATTTGCTGCCGGAGCAACAACAACAAGATAATCACACGCAGGACGGAAGAGGTAATACCACGTTTAAAGTGAGAGATATGGAGGAAAAACAGAGGAGAGTGCAAGAAGAAAAAAAAAGAGAGGTTATGCAGCGTGCAGGTGCAAAGATTTGGAGGTGGGAGGAGCAGAGGTGATGAGAGGCATGGGGGAGGAGGGGAGAGAAGGACGCTTGAAAAGCAGAATGTGAGGCAACAGGACGAGAGAGAGAGGGAGAGAGGGAGAGGGAGACTGACAGGGATGGGAATAAAAAACCTTACATTCAAGAAAAAGACAACAAAAGCAATAAGGCACGGCTTTATATTTTTCTCAAATGGTTTTAATAAAGCTGTATAATTAAGCTGGAATATAGTAAGTGAAATGCGGAGCACATTTAATCTCCCACTTTGAGTTTTATCCCAGTCTGCCACTGATATTCTTGCCATATGATCCGAAAGAGGATGGTGATGTTTTTTTTTTATACTTTCGGCGGCTATTAACGCTCCCTTCCGATTCATTTTTCTCTTCCACTGTGTCTTCGGTTCTTCATGAAGAGCTGTCAGGCCTTCTCACTTGCCATTTCATTTTACAATATTGCACTTCACTGCCCATAAGGCTGCCGCTACCTACAGCTCGGCCCCTCCCCACAAAAACCACTTTGCAGATGTAATGACACATAATTGTCTGCTGGATTTGCCTGTTAGGGGCTTCGTTTTGAGCTGGTATTTGTACAAGAATAGAAGGGGGGAGATGTCAAGTTAACGAGGGCTAATGTGAAATTCTGATATCCAGTCAGGCTGGAAATTGTGCAGAGAATAGCCATGAGAAGCATTTCATCCTGAGCTCCACACCCAATGCATGCCATTTGTGTGTAAACAGCACAAACACTGTGAGTGCCTGGAAGTATATTTACCAGCAATTCTCTGTGATTGAGGTCGGAAGACGCTCTCTATATGTCTGCATGTATGGCAGCGTGTGAGTGCACTTTACGAGTGTGCATGCAGGCGTACAAAGGTGTCGAGGTGTCCGTGTGGGTGCACTTGTGTGCGTGTGTGTGTGCATGTGTGTGTGTGTGTGATGTCATTCAGGACACTTCAGCTGGTTGAGTGATCTGAATGTGTGCTGTGGAATGAGCCGAGTCTCACAAGTGCCGGAGGGAGAAGAAGGGCGGAGGAACTAAATGTGTGAATCCCCACAGGATATTTAGACTGTTTATTATGATAAGCCTCTGTGTGCAAGCATCCGCCGCACAAACACACATAACTACACGCATAAACTCCTGAGTGTGTGGGGGGGGGGGCACAATTGACGGCAGCGATGAAGATGTAAGGAGACAAAGGAAGCGAGTTCGACGTGTTGTGGGACATGTGATTTACATTTGCGCCGTGATAGGCTCACAGTTCACAGCCTATAAAAACTAATTCCACGCCAGCCTATCCACAGCCATCTCATGTGGGAGCCATTCCACCTTTTAACACCCCCCCCCACACCACCACTCACTCAAAGCGGCGCCCAGATGTAAGTCAAGGGGCTGCTTTGGATTAGCCAGAGAGAGAAAAACTCATTTCCTTTGCCATTTTACGAGCATTTAATTTGAAACAATTAAGATATTACGGTGCCGTGGATTCACTACACAGAGTGACAGCTGGGAGCGATCCCATAAACCTCGGAGCCAGTGAATGAGGCACCTTGCTCCTCTTTTCCCCGCGTCTCTCAGTCCGCCGCCTCCTCCCATTCCTCCGCCGCCGCCGCCACCGCCGCCGCCTCCTTCGCCTCCATCTCCTCTCACTTATTTCATTGAAGCATTTTAGCTGCAGGCTCCGTTCAGGTGAACGTGCTGCCTTTTCCACAGCTGAGCTCTCGCCACTACTGCCAATTACTTCAGCAGCTCATAAATGCACCAGTTGGCTGATGACAGAACGGCCTAATTTCCCAAGACTAAAGGGAGGAAGCGAGCGCAGAGGATGTTTACCGTCTGCATGGCTTTTTTTTTTTTCCCATCACACCTCACCTTATTGAATTCATAGTATAAATGCCATTACTCATCTTTGGAGGACTAAATAGGAACAGAATTAACTACAGGGGGCAGCAAATGGTAAGGCTGGATCCACTGAGCTGCAACGTGACGCACCGTAATAAAACTAACTTTCATGGGCTCTA
Source organism: Malacoctenus tetranemus (assembly GCA_032274765.1). NCBI lineage: Eukaryota > Metazoa > Chordata > Actinopteri > Blenniiformes > Labrisomidae > Malacoctenus > Malacoctenus tetranemus. Next base: position 4,750,566 of record JAUESF010000057.1, read on the forward strand.
TTGACAATATTAGAATGAGACCACTCGTTTGACATGATGAAGCCGTTTCTTCATGGAGTTATTGATGACCCTCAGGTGTCCTCCGCCTAAATAAGACTTCCAACTCCTTGACTTTGGATTGGAGGCAGTTTTCACCCATCAATTCAGCCTCTCCGCCTAACTTCCACGTTGGCATAGAAGGGCATTGGAGGTGTGAAATTGATGAAGGTGTGCTTGTGAAAATGTCAGCGGGGGATCACTGGCCAGAGAAAGCGAGAGGACAGAGAGGGAGAAGGAGAAAAAAAAGGTGTATTTTGGGGTGGAGGGGTTGACAGATAGGAGCAGCAAAGGCTCCTTTTCATGAACACTGAACTGTAAAATGGAGCACCCAGTGCAAACAATGGCCGTGATCAATCGGCTATGCTGAGAGGCTCCTCGTAAATGCTCAGACCCCATGTGAAGAAGGGGAAAAAGACCAGAGAGAAGGATGGGGGGAAAGAGAGTGAGTGACAGCGAGAGACACAGGCAAAAATGAGGTATGTGTCACTATTAGTCTGGAGAGTCAGAGAGGGGGAGAGCAGCAGGGATGGATGTAGAGAGCAGGGTGGAGAATGGGCAAATAAATGAGCGAGCGGGATAAGATGATGGCAGGAGAAGGTAAAAGGCTTTTAGATGAGGGAAAATATGAATAAATGAAAGGACAATGAAGGGGAGTGGAGGGAGATGGGAAACAGAGGAAGCAAGAGTGCACGGTTTTCACCCCCAAGACACCTGTTTGATATCATGCATGAAGGGGAAAAATACAGAAAGAGAAGATCCCGGTGGGCTCGATTAGCGGCACTCTTAACAATATTTATGCTGCTCGGCCCTCGGATAAACGAAAATGGACGGATGGATGGATGGATGGTTTACTTCATCCTATGCAGTCTAAGCAATCAAAGCAGAAGAAATATCTTAGGGTTTGAGTCCAAAACAGCTTCCCAGGAAACTGACATCTTGCTTTATTTTGTATTTATGACATGGGAAAATAGTACACCGAGCATTTCTTTTGTTCTTTATCATCCCAGCTTAAAAGTCACAAAAATGGTCTCACACAGTATCACAAAATATTAAGATATTGTATTAGAGCACTTGTTTTCAGACTGAATTTATTCATTTATTCTTTTGTTTTTGTTCATTCCTTTTCAGTGTATTCATTCATCCAGTGCATGCACATAGATGTATGCATATAGAGCATATACTGCCTCACAAAAACTACACAGTTTATAAGTCAAAAGCAGATCTGAATGTCCTGTTTGCAACCCAAGCCAGGCGAGACACCGTTCCCTACGTACATGCATGCGGATTCAAACACAGTGGAGCAGGTTAGGAAGTCTCACACAGAGAGACATCTTGTCATACACTTTCTCCCACAAAAGCCTTAAACTCCACACGTGTCTTGACTCTGATACAAACGCGCTCCGTTCCACCGGACAGATGTCCTGAGCCCAGTTCCACCGAGCGACTCCGTCAGGCAGGAGTTGACTCAATCTGTCTAAACCTCTTTTCCGCCCGCAAACCTTCCCTCTCTCTCTTTGTCTACGTCGCGCCGGCTGCTGCACACCATGGCTGCTCATGCCATCCCGGTTGATCTCTTAATGGACCTAATTGCTTTTCAGCTCATTGCACCCGGCGCCAAAGCTGAGCTAAATCAAAGCGAGGCCCCATCCCAAAGCCCTCGCCGTGAATGTGATTCTGTTTGACATCATAATAAGGTGATATTGACTACTCATGACTCAGCACTACCAGGACAGATGAGTCAGCGCGGGGCTCGTGTCCTGGTGCGGCAGGCCGAGTGGCTCGGGTCATGTCAGAGTTCAAGTTGCCCTCCTTAGGAGAGCCACCTATTGTGTTCTCATTGTCAGTCTGCTGTGACCTTCTCGGCGTACAAAGCTTTGCTGCGCAATGGACTGTAGATCGTAAAAATATCACACATCATAAATAGATCCTGCCACACGCAATGCCGTCATGTCAGTCTGAGTGGGACTTTTACTTGCCATGTCATCACCACATGCTAAGCACATGAAAGCTGATCAAAGCTGACAAACATAAAACAGCTCCTCTGATCTGACACTGTTTCAATAAGCTCTCAGCGTTATGTAAAAAGAACACAACAGCATGCTGAGCTGCACCCAGCACAGTTAATGTCTTATCTGGAACTCTTGGCAGCAGTAAAAGTGAGAGCTAATATTTAACTACAGCACTCCCTCCAGGTTCAGGTGGCCTACGGAGCCAAGTGTCTGCAGAAATCCGGCCCTATTTTCTAAATCAACTTTTTAAGCTGAGTGACGGGGCCTTCAATGTCCCACACAGAGTGTGATGCCACCGTTGGAACAGGAGCTGTCTCTGTTTGTGTTGTCAGCCGACGCTTCTCTGATGGGGCCTGAAGTTGGCAGGACCTAAATGCGGAACGTCAGTGTCACGTATGTCCGGGCAATCAATGTTCAACAACTTCAAAATCAGAAACGTTGCCGTCAGCGTCAATCAAGCGTGAGAGCGTGACTCCCACATGGTCCTGACGAGTTGGTTCAACTTTGAGCAATCGGAAAGTTTACTGTAAATTGAGAGATCAATGGTGTCCATGTATATCATGCAGAGGGGTGGCGGTTTGTATTCCCTCCTTATAGCCTCTTTTTTTCTCCAACAGCACCAAAAAATAAGCATTTCATGTGAAGAAATGGGTAGATTTCTCATGGAACAGATTGATTGTTACCAAAGTTTCAAGCCAGAGTCTGAATTCCCTCGATGCTATGATTATAAGCACTTTATTTTTCACTTCCAGTTACGAGACAAGCATCTTACATCCAGGTAATTCTCCGGGGGAGTCATTTGAAAAACGAAAGTAGGGTTAATTTGATGATCTGGCTCCAGGAGACATTAAATAGTGTTTAAAAAGACGCTTGGGGAAACGTGTGAAACAACTGTGTAGTCTCCAAGTAGGTCAGTAAGTAAATTACATAGGTGTTATCGGTGATTGTGTGAGCCTCGGTGTACAGCTGCCTGGCAGCTGACCAATAAAATTAACCACTTCATCCCCATCTTGTGCATAATTACGGCAATCAATCTCACTGCGGCGCTTTACGATCATTTCCAGCCACCATAAAAATCTTGTTTTGTCTGTGATGAACTCTGCGACTATTAAGTCCTCCGGTTTCGACTGGATGTTAATTTCTCGTGAAAGCATGACTGTATGCGCTCAGCCATCCATCATGTCTGACAGATTCCAAGAAGGAGAGAAGTATTGGATGTCTCAGCCAAGGACTAGACTTGGGTGTTGGCTTACATTTTTCGTGCCTCGGAGATGTGTGTAATATCACCTTGGCATTTGTTGCTCTTAGCCTCCCCCCCCGCTCCACCCTTCTCCTCTTCCCCCTGACTGCTTGGGCAGCGGCCATAAACAAGTCAATCTCCATCCGTCTCAACACATTGGATTAGATTTATCCGCTTAAGATAGATTGTTATCCCAAAGAGCGTGAGTCTCGCTTGATGGGGAAATTAATTTTACGATGACTGGTTTACGTGATCAGGGATGTGGGGGGGAGGTAGGGACTCTAAATGCATCAAGTCTGGGGCGTGAGGTGGCGGAGACAAACAACAATTCTTGTTTTTGATTCCGTCAACTTGTCTCTCTCCTCTGCAGCATTATACATGGTGTTGTCTGTGGGTCACACAAACCAGAGTAATGACTTGACTGACAGTCATTTGTAAAGTGCCAGCCACCTGTCATGGGTGAAAAGGCCTGCACCTCAGGCGATCCGGAGATTGACTGTGAAAGATATTGCGCCTCTCCGTTTGTCCGGCATAAAAGGAGAAAGGCCCTGCTTGGCATGCAGGATTAAAAGCGGGCCGGCATGATCGCGGGGACCATGGAGCTTCTCCAGAATCCAAATGCTAAAGGAGGAAAATTGCCTTTTTATTCTTACGGCCTCTCAATCCAAAGTGTTACACTGATACAGCGTGTATTGCACTAAGTCACAATAGAGCTGACCTATGCCTGTTTCAGCCACTAAATCCAGTCTGAGCCCAGAGCGGCCCTTGGTGCAAATTCATCTGACAAGCCTGACTCGGGAACTCTTTAAGCAGACTAAACGCAACCCTCTTTTTTTTCCTCAGCGCTCAGAAAATCAATCCTCTTGTTTGTTTGTTTTAAACACTGTTGCCTGTTTGTTGCTGAACCTGAGAGTTAACAGCTGATGCACAACAAAAGAATATGATGAAAAAGACATGGTTTAATCTCCTTGGACTCTAGGATGGGGATGGAGGGGTGGGGGTGGGGGGGTAGCCTTGTAAAGTGAAGCCACATAAATGAAACTATTAGTTTTCTATGTGGCGGCTCGAGACGCTTCACAAGATGATACTGAGCGAAAGCTTTAAGTGAAGGACAAAACAGTGACCAAATTCATGCACGTCTTCACTTCAGCAATTTCTCACTTTAGTCAAGTATTTTAATCAACAATATGGAGATCCTACATTATTGAGAATAATGTAAGTTATTAAACTACTTTCTCCCCTGGTCTCAAAAGTACAATACTTAAATATGCATAACCCTAACTTTGCTCATCAGAGAATTTGGCAGTCAATTTATTCACCAGCAAACCACTATTGTTTTGTTTTTTTTCTTTCCTTCTTAAACAAATACAACCGGAAATAATTTCGCCAACTGAGAAAGTAATGAAGATATTCAGCGCTAATTAGTTTTGTAAAGTCTGAATCCCCAAAGATAGATTGTGTGGGAAGGTACACGGGGAAACACATACATCAAACGGGGTTTGCCTACATTATTCATCCCAAGCAAATAAATATTGATACTTTATAGCCTTTTGCATCGACACCAGCATTTACTTTATATTTACATAGCAAACGTCAATCAGAGATACACTTTGCATGACCCTGCACACACATGAACGTAAGCACACCTGTGGCTGTTAATCAAACACTGCGGAGTTACATAACGCTAATGTATTGTCATTGTCCTCCAACAAACAACATTTTCCAAGTGAGAGTCTTTTGGAGCGGCCCTCCTACAGTCGTGAGAATTAATAGGCAATGCTGCAGCAGGCTGTAATGCATTCTCTCAGCTCGACAATGTGCTTTTCTCTCCCTCGGATCGCTCTTACTGAAGGACAGTTGGTTTATAGACAACTGTTAGACGACAAAGTTCAGCCACGGCGGGCCAGCGAGGCAGGTTCTTGATAAATCCTACCCTTGCCCCCATTTGTCAACAAGTGCTGCTGTATTACTGCTATAAATGGTGCCAAGAATATAAAGCGCAAGGTTGGGTTCGGAAAGAGAATTGTAAATCCAATAACTAGTGTCATCCAATTATACCCAAAGATCAAGAATATAGTCAAAGGATTTGGAGGAAAGAAGAATCTTACAGCCGTGCATCAAAGGCGGCTGTCAGCAGGCTCCGGATAAAAAGGCTGAAATCATTTTCTCAAAGCACACAAAGCGACTCAGTGCCCGCGTGCTTGCGGATGACGTCCCAACTTAACCACCAGAACCTTGCTGCAGCCTCCAGTCGACGCACCTGTTAAATAGGAAGATTTCCCAAACAATCGCAGCGATCACCGTCGGCTAATCATGATCTAAAGCACACCGTGCTTCGAGACAACAATCTCACTCCCACAATGCTTTTTTCGTAGCCAGCAATCGAGGCCAATAGTTCACGTAACAGTCATTTCGTCAAGTTTTCTTCATTGTTCATTGTCACACACAAAAAAAAACGGACACTTTCTTCTGGCTCGCGCATCGACATGCAGCGCGTGTATCAGATTCTGCCCTCGGAAAATGGAGCTGGGTGTAATTTGCAGGTATAAATCACCATCTCGGTTTCTCAATCAGGTACATGACATGTGTGAGAGCAGGTAAGAAAACAGATCTGCTGACTGCGGGAGTCTGTCTCTGTCTTTCCAGTGCGCCATTGTTGGATGCTCGACGCTGGTGTCTGCAGGGCGAGGTTGTTCATCAGAGGGTTTGGGTTGCTGCCATAGAAGCAACTTTTTCTCAAAAACACAATTGGTCATAGTCATCTGTCTCCCCGGGCCGTTGCTGTTATTTTTTCCCCGTAGCTCTACATCAGAGGACGGCACACTTGACTGCGTTATCAGGAGGCAACGTTAGCCCATTGTCGTGCAACATTTTGCCGGCACGGCGCTGAATCATGCCTGGGAATCATTATGTGAAATGTGTAATCATTTCACTTGGATTATGGAAGCTGCTGCTTAGCACGCTGACCTTGAAAGTACGCAATGCACTGTGTGAAGGCAGCTTGTGAGAAAGCAACGTCTGTGGTAAATATAAACAAAACGTCAGGGGATGCGTCAGCCAAATGAACATGTTTGCACGTCTCTAATGCCCCTCCTGTGCATGTTTTTGTGTCCCCGATGTATAATGTGGCGTGACTTCATGTCGTCTGTACTGACGCGACCTTAAACGCCACAAGTCTCGGTCTGTCAGCCTCTTACCTGCATGAGACTGTCATTGGAAGCGCATAAACTCTAGTAACGTGAGTGTTCCTCAAAGAAATAGCACATTTGGATATGACTATGACTGTATTACTGTGGGATTGAAAGGCATGTGTATTATTCAATAATTCTTCATTTTTATACAATATATCTGTGTTTTGAACTCCTATGCACCATTTTACAATACTCCCAAGTCACCCCTAGGGGTACTATATACACAGTAAAAAGCCAAATAGGTTAAAACCACAAATATACAGTATGTTGCACAAAAATGACAGCAGTGGTGAATTTTAAATCACAGAAACAACAATTATAAAATCACCCACATACACATCTGAATACTCTGCAGATATATCTGTTTATGCCTTGTTTATTTGTGGATTTTTCAATGTACTACGCCAACTTGCTTTGGCAAGAAAATAATCTAACTGGTACTGATAATTTGTTGCATTTTAGGCTAAACTTTTTATAGTGAGGTGGCGGAAACTGTGCTTTTTATGGAATTTGGATCACTGAAATAGGAAAAAAATGATTTCTCATGGCAAAACGTGCATTCACGTTCTCACAGTTTAGCATCTGAACCAAAATTACGCACGCATGAACGCACCTCTTCAACACAAATCTTGCTCTAAAATAGCCATGTCCAAGTGCACATTCCTGCAATGGACTTGGGGAGGGAAAGTTGATCCAGGAGAGCTGGCTGAGTGGGACCTCAGTCAGTGACGTCACCCGCTTCCCCTCCATACACACACAAACGCACGCAAAAAAAAGACACGCACACACACACCCACGCACGCACGCAAACACTTGCGCAAGGGTCTTGCAAAAAGAGAGTGAGAGTGAGTGAGAGAGAGAGAGCAAGAGCGAGAGAGAGATAGGGAGAGAGAGAGACAGAGAGAGAGAGAGAGAGAGAGAGAGGGAGGGAGGGAGGGGTGGCCGTGCGTCCCAGTCACACCGCACTCTCCCCAACACAACCACAGTCTCGCCACGTTCAATTCAATGAAGATCTAACGAGCACAACACAGACAGACCCCTGAACCAGAGAATAAATCCCGCACGCCCCACGTGCGTGTCGGTCTCCCCCCCGCATCTCCCCGGCGATCGTGAGCGCGTTGGTGACGGACGAACAGGAGCGAATACACGGGAACAAGAAGCAGAAGAACCTGAGGACGGGATTTCTTTCCTCCACGTTTTATCTCTCCGGGACTCGGCTGCCGTGACTGGATGTAACAAGGCAAAAACTCCCGAGTTGTCTTTACGCCGAACTAAAGGAGAGACTGAGTTTCAAAGTGGCCGCAAAATGGTGATAAGGTAAGCCTGCCTGTGAGACGGGGAGTTTGGAGGTTGTGACAGTGGGAAGTCGGGTCGCTGCCGCAGTGATTTCAGGTGTGCGTAACTTGCTCCAAACACTTCTCGCGGTGCCCCTTTGGACAGAGCGTGGACGCGGCTCGCTCCGCGAACGCACAGAGGCTGATTGTGTGTGAGAAGGGATCCAGTCGGTCCATTTGTGGGTTGATAATTTGTTTTTTACGCACAGTTTGCCGGCAGGAATGCGCGCTGCCTTCAACACAGACGCGCTTTCAGAGCCACCTCACATCGATTGGCATCAATAATAACTGCTTCATAGCGTGATAATCATGCCTAGAACTGTGCGTGTGAGTGTGCAGGTGGGATAGATCACCGCGTGTGGCTTGAATAGCGGCAATAAACGGTGGAAGTGATTTAAACGTTAAGTAATAATCGTGACATGTTTGCGTCCATTGTTCTTGAAATCCAAATTAAAAGGAGCTGCGAGCAATTTCCCCTGCTCCCTGCTATCAAAATGAGCAGAAGCGGCCAGTTTACACATTTATTTTAAGCTCACTTTGAAGCTGTGGCACTGTCGTGTAAATACAGTTCATTTAGTGCATCCTTTCAGACTCGTGGAAGCCTTTCCCAGTGAGGGCATGGTGAAGAATTTTTCAAAGTGCATTCCTGCAACTCCCCAGAGATCCCTCATCTTATGTGTCTTATTTTAGACTGCGCTTTTCTCTTTTTTTCCCTCTCTCCTTGTTTAATTTTCAGTGCGGGGTTTAAAAGTTGACCGAGCTTTTTTAGGAGATGGGCTTATTTTTAAAAAAGCAGTGTCGTTATTAGTGAGACGGGCGGAGAGAGGCGGTCAGTCACGCGAACGCGCTGTCAATCAGGTGAAAAGTGAACCTTTATTTCCAGTAGAAGTGCGCACCACCTGTGCTCAGTGCGCCTGTTGGGCCACTAGGGGACTCATGCTCACCAACCAGCGAGGAGAATGCAGTAGAAGGGGCTCCAAGCCATCAACATGGGAATGGAAGAGCTGTACAACACAGACTCCTGTTTGCCTTAGAATAAACCACTCTACTTCAAAAAACAAACGTAAAGTATGAACTTCAGTTAGTTTTTCAAGTTTGTTGAAGATAAGAAAATTGTTACTCTGTCAATTGGGCTTTTAGTGCAAAAAAAGAGGATAGAAGACCCCGTGGTCCACATGTTGGGGTCTTAGCGTCAGAGACAGGCAGGGGAAAAGCACTGTTTCAAAGAGGAGACTGCTGAGGTGTTTAGAGGAGCTTTAAACTGATGTGTGTTTGTGTGCGTGTGCGTGTGTGGATGCATGCGTGTGTTTGCTCAAACACTTCCAAGTTCCAGCCCCCGAGTGCCCACCCCAACCACCCGCACTGTCATACATGTTTTACAGTTCCCAGCTCCAACAATTAGCACTTGCCCAATTTTGACATAGCGCAATTAACGCTGTCACCACACGTTCGATTTCCAATTTTGCTGTTGCGACAGCAGCACTCAAAAGAGGAGGACTGAGAAAAAAAAAAAAGGAAACACTTAAAAAATGGACATGCACTAAAAAGGTGGTTGCTGCTCGGTGTTAAGTGCTGCTGTCCAAAGTCGCTGAAGGGAACAAAGTGGTGGGAAAGCCGCCCTGACGCGGCCCATCTTCAGTCGAACCTTCATCCTGTGCTCTTTTTCTGTTTCACACCTCCCAAAAAGGCCTCACTGCTTTTTCTCCCCTAAAAATAAAATAAAAAAATCCCAGAGCAGACGGTGGGAAAGTAAATGTGTTATATAGGAGCGAAAAGAAGAAAGACAAGCTGTTGTGTCTCATCCACATATGTGTGTGCGTGTGAGTGTGCAAACAGTTTATGGCATGTACGCCATTAAAGTGAAAAATGATATAAGCAGTTGGGAAAGTGCCTATAAGGGACTTCAGCCTTTTTTGGGGGGGGCGATTTCCCCTTTTCTCTAAGTTTTTGAGCCTGGAGCACATTGTGAAATCATATCCTCCATTTCTGACAGTGTCTGGAAGGGACAGCGGGGCATTTTCAACATTTAATGTCTGCGAGAAGTCAACAAAGCTCCTTCGATGTCTCTTTTACTTGAGCAGTGCACTTTTCCCAGAGTGTGTGATGGCCTCGCTGCCGATTCACGAGCTGTTTAAACGCTGAAATCGATGTTAAAAGCTGCCTGACTGCAGTGCATTTAATGTAAAAAGACACTTTGAAGGGACGACTGAAGTTTTGAGTGATTCTTTCTCGATGTCCTCCTCTGGCGCGAAGCCAAGCCCTCTTACAAACAAGTGTGCCTGCACCTCACAGTCCCATTGTCTCAGCTCAGCCAAGTAGCTCTGACTCACTGGTTTATTTTCAAGAGTTGTGAGGGAGAAAAAAGAAAAAAAAAAGCGAGAGAGAAAGTTTGCTTTCTATCACCGTGTGTGTGCGTGTGTGTGTGCGCGTGTGCGTGAGAGCACTACTTCAGGAATTTCAAGGCCAGGGCCTCTATTACGAGTGTGGAATGAGAAATCAACACTTACATTACAAAAATGGATACGTAAACACAGAGGCCACAATTATCAGGCGCCGTGGTGTTGGAACTAGAGGAGATGGAGTGCCAATAGGTCTGTTAGCAATCACCCCCCTCATTGCCTGCCCTCTAATCCAGTGGGTGTATTCTGGCTTATTTTGTGCCAACAATGGCCCTTAACAGCAACCCACTGACTGGCAGGCAGGCTGGCTGGCTTGCTGGCAGGGTGGGTGGTTTTCAGATGCGGGAGAGAAGTTTGACTGCTTGCTTTTATGCTGTTAGGAAGGATTGCACGGCGGCGTCTGTGTGCTACACGCGCGCCGTATGTGCCGTTTTACTGTGCACGCATGTGTGCACTTTCCTTGGCTTCCCCTAATGTTGATCCACTGATGTGTGGCTGTGCGTCAGGGGCCCGCCGACTACAAAACCCACTTCACAGAGGCCGGCTTGATGCATTGTGACAAATGAGAGAGCAGTTTGATTTCGCACAACACTGAGCCGCACCGCAGCATAATGAAGTGATCATGACTTTACCCTTGGTTCACTTTGGCCCCGGTCCCGCGGTGTTTTTCCCCTCTATTCAATCGCTTCACTCACTTATTTACTTGGCAAGCATTTCCTCCCGTAACCTCTAGTACTGCATAACTAGCGTCAAGGGTGGGTTGCTTGATAAAAACCACCGCTACGGGGCATTGGTTTTACACATAGGGGAACGCTAGCAGTTTTTATTGATATTCAAGTTGCCACTGGGTTGGAATAATAAGAAGCCTATTTTCACGCCCAGGCGAAAATCACCTCTACTGTCCATCACCCTGTCAGGGCAGAAAGCTGAGGCGTAAATATAATTTGGCAGTGGGGGGAACACAGAGCTATACCGCAGCTCGCTCTACTCTGTTTACGCTCCCGTTTTTTTGTTGCTCCCGTTTTTTTCTCGCCGTCTGTCCTGTGTGATTTTCCCCCTTTTTTTGTTGCCTCGAATTCTCGACGACAAAACCCGAGCGTGATGGCTGACGTCTCCGCCATTTGCCGCGTTCCTCGCGCCCCGACCTCACGACACGCGCCTCCCCCTCTGTGAAATTTTAGTTTAGCATGTATTCCGACACAAAAGCGGCGTGTCACTTTTAACACGGTTTAACTCGCCGCGCTTCGCCTGGAGGCGATGCCTGCGGGCGCTGCGTTCGGTGAGGGGAGGGGGGGCAGGAGGGGGGGGGAGCACCGACGTGGCAGGAACGTGGAGGACCGCTTCCCCCCTTGCGCAGCTGTCCATTGCTTACGGATTGGATTTCAGAAGATATGATGGATGCCAAACGCCTGTAACCAGTTGTGAAGACAGCGGAGAGGGGAGGGGGGGAAGTGTGTGTGTGTGTGTGGGGGGTGCTGGTATGGATTTGGATCGGGGTCAGTGGCACTGGCAGCGGAGTCTAATTTTGCCCTTGACCTCCATTTTGGATCATCCCCATCTAGCAGCTAACAGGCCGTCACTCTTGGAGAGAGTGGGGGGGGGTAATTAGTAGAAAAACAGAGACGCCGAGTGAAATGTAGTTCTGGGCTCACTTATTGTGGGGACTGGAGGTGATGGCGTATAAAATGGTTGCTCGGTGAGATTCTTAAGGACTTCATTGTGATTGCGATGCAACCTAAAACACTATTTCTCTTTATGCCCTTCCCATTGTCTCATTTCCCCTTATCTTATTTTTCCCCCCCTCCCCGGTAAAGGCTGAGAGCCGAATCCACAGAGGTTCATTTGAATAACCGGCAGAATGAGGAAATAAAAGCTGGGGAATGAAATGGAAGTGGCGGGCGGCTCTGTGCATTCATGTCACACAGCTTTATCAAATTATTCCACAATAGCAGCCACACAAGTGATGGAATTTCAATTAAAGTATGACAGTTTTAGAATTTGTTTCTGTTCGCGAGAGAGCGAGCTGGGGTTTTGGATTTTATGGACTGGGAGGGGGGAATGTGGGGGGTGGTGGTGGGGGTACTAGTAAAGACAACATATTTTTCAGTCTATATTCTCGCTACTCACCCCCCCCCCTCTTACTTGCACAACGATCCCCCCGTGTCCCCCATCAAAAAAGGAACGACTTGGCTGAAACACTTTTTGCGGTTAGAGAGCCTGGAGCCGGGCGCACAAAAAAAGAAAAAGCGGGTGTTGTGATAAAGGTCTTTGCAACGAGAAGTCAAAAAAAAATGGAGGCTTTAGTTGATAGGCTCTTTCCAAGAACAATTACGCTACCTGCTGTGCCAAATATGAGGGTGCCAGAGATAAGTGCGAGGGAGGGGTCCACGGCTCAGACTGGTGGCGAGCTCGTAAACTGGCAAAGAGCTACGTATATATGACCCTCAGGGACTGTAAACTGCTTGGGGGGGGGGTTGCATTTGTAGCAAGCACCACACGCACATTCACACGAGAGGACGAGACCAGAGGATGGTCCAAACATTGTGTTTGTTGCTGCAGCTATAGGGATGTTATTTGCATAAAAATCAACTTTAAATTTAATGACTTTTATTCTTAAAAGAAGCTTAAAAAATAAAGGGAGTTAAGATTAGTGTTTGTTGTCCATTTGCATTTCCCAGACTCCTACTGGAATTGGCAGGGACTAGAGAATTCCATTAAAAAGTGCAGTGACATTGCCACAGTGCAATTTCACGAATGAGGAATGCATTTAATAGGGGATGGATTTTTCATAATTTGGAAGTGTTTCCCCAATTTGTGCCACGGCTCTTCAAGTGACACGTGTTTGTAATCGGATCCGATTCCTCACCAGTCCACTCCCCTGTCTGGCACCCACATGTTCACCCACACGCAGATCAACCGAACACGCGTGGGTATCCTCAAGTGAGGAGACAGAAACGAGTCTGGATGCGTGGATGGGGTGGGATCAGCGTGGTGTAAATATTAGTTCTGGTATAGCGCTCGTTTCTCCTTCCTGTTTTTAAATTCAAATTTAAATTCCTGCATCACTGCAAGGTTAGGAGTCAATGTTTAAATTCTGTGTAACCCCGGCATTCTCTCTCTACTCAATCTGCAATTATAGCGAGCTGCTTTGAAGAAGTCAGGCGGAACTAAAATGACTTTTCATGTCCGGTATAATGACTGCCATTTGGAAGCAGACATGGAGAGAAAGAGAGAGAGAGAGAGAGAGAGGGAGAGAGAGAGAGAGAGAGAGATGAGGGGAGAGGGCGAGAGAGACAGAGCTGCAGAAAAGAGAGAGAAAAAAGATGGAGGGAGGGGCGGAAGGAGGGAGGAAAAAAAGGGGGAGACAATCAGCGGATGGAAATGGCTTAGGTCACCTCTGGTTCTGCCCAGACAGCCCAAACCGGCCACCTTTCATTCCTCACAGATGAATCTACCCCACTCGAGCCTTTCGCCTTCATCCTCCGCGCTTCTCACAGGAACTTTTTCGCCCTCCTCTCCCTCTGTCTCCATCTTTCTTGGCTATTGGTCACCATTCATTTGCCTTCAACGGAAGCTTAGCAGCTTTAAGGCGGATTACAAGATGAATTGCGCGGGCGAGACGCCGTATATTCTCTTTAGGGTGGGCCACTGCTGCCAAAGGCCAGAGCTGAGTGCCGTCACCTGGGCTAGCAGCTGGCTATCTTTTACACTTCCCTCACTAATGAGGCCAGACAGTTGGGGCTGAAGTTATAGCGCAGGCTGGATGCTGTGTTGGTAATCTATTATTTAGACTCTCATGGGGAGGCTGGTCTCAGGAATTTCATGCATGCATTTTGCAAAGCAAATGGTCGCCCGGGGGGAATACAGAGCTCTGTGTGGGAAAGAAATGAGCGAGTAATAGACATTAATGCGAGCTGCAGCTCCCCCCTTGTCCTGTCTGTTCTAGACCTGCCGGGGACCTAAATGGAAAACTTTTTCAGTGTTTTTGTCCCTTTTTTTTTCATCATCGTGGTGCTCACGCAGACGTGGCTCAGTGGCGCGATCAATGCTGACAACTCCATTCGACACATTTTGCCTTCTTCCTCCCGTCCTTTATTCCCTCATTGTGATATTTTAAGGGATGACAGATGAAGGTTGTGCTCGGGTCTTCAAACAGCCGACACAGAAGAACGGGTATATCTTTCCGTTGCCTTTTCATGTATATTTTAGGAACTATTTCAGAGGGGTTTCGGAGTGTTGCATCACACTGTTATGGATAACATTGCACAGACAGGCCTTGTTTATATTTAGTCGGCTGAGAAAACTATGGCACACATGACCCCACTTATGTATTTATAGTCGAAATTACCGTAGGAACCAGGGATAACATAAGGATTTTCTCAATTATGCTTTTCTATTTTATGTAGAAACCTGAGAAGTGTAAAAAAAAAAAAAACCTGGCGCAAGTCACAAACCCGGCAAATGAGGAGTTGGTATCCATCAACTTTTACAGCCCTATGAAGCGATGGAGCAATTAACTATATTTGGCTCTGTACATAGGCAAATCTACTGGGAGATGAGATGGCAACAGTTAAACATAGAAAGTCACTTTTAGCCAGAGGTGTTTAGCAGACTTAGGTTACTTTTAAATGAAGTTCATGCAGAAAGGCTCAAGATACCAGGAATAGCTCACAGTCATAGATAACATAAATAAACTACGCATACCAGACGCTGTGAAGTCACCGAGTTATTCATGACTCCATATGCAACGCAGATCAACATCGTGATAAATTAATGTTGAGATTTGCCACAGAGTGCGATCGAGCATGTGACACAGAAAGGCCCAGTTCAGTCACCGTGTAAAGAGGTTGCTTGTGTTGCACAGGCCAAGCTGTTCACTACCAACACTCATCACATTATGCAATTTCATCCTTCAAGTGTTTTCTCCGATAGGCGTATAAAACTGTACAAACTTCAGCGAACACCACCTTCCACAACGTGAAAACCTCTCGAGCCTACAAAGGTACCACAAAGCAGAGTCTCTGTGACCTCTGATACAAAGATTTTCCACTGAATTTCTCATGCTGCTCAGGGGGAAGTCCATGTCAGGTGTAGGACGCCGTAACCCTAGCTGCCAAACCTAATCCCTTACCTATTCCCACCTTGTCCTTGCATGTGTTCTCTCGTCAATCTACCCTAAAGAAACATTCCAGGAGAGTTTCAGCAACACTGTAACTGGACACCATCAGGGGTTTTTGTTGAGGTGTGTCATTAAGGGGGAGAAAGATTGCGTGTCAGATGCTCGAAAATGTTCTCCCTCTAGATTTTCTATAAATGCTGTTGGGATGACATCATGCAAAACAACCAATCGGGCCAAAGTCTCGAAGTCGCCAAGACGACAACGTCTAGAATTAGATGTGATGACATGGCTTGGGCGTGGATGTTTTTGATGGCGTGTAATGGAAATGAATGACAAAGAAAGTGGTGCTGACACAGGCAGGATTAGAAGGCATGGCTGTGGAGAGAGGGATGAACGGGGAGAGAGGGAGTCAGGGATTGCACCTCGTGGAAGAATCCGTCTCGAAACTTTACCCCCGCGACTGTAGTTGAACCTGAGCCTTAGCCGTACTATGAAATGGCTTGCTAACTTTAAGTGCCATCCATATTTGATAGCAAGCCTCCAGTCTAGACGAGTAAGAAAGGTGTCAGTTACAGCGGGTTTTATTTTAACATTTCAACTCGGAAAGACGGCTTTAAAAAAATAAATGTGCCGTCGGACGGTAATTTAGCCGTTGACGAGGCCGTCACCCCTCAAGCTTTTAATATCGCAAATGGGTTTTCCTTTTTACCATAGCTGACTCTTATTCCCGTGACAGGACAGTGTGTGTGTGTGTGTGTGTGTGTGTGTGTGTGTGTGTGTGTGTCTCCTACAGCACTACAGTCTATAGAAGGGCTCCTTTAGTAGCCATGATAACACATTACAATGCAATCCCTTTGTTCCCCCCTGCCGGTATTTGGAACCCGTCCCCACCGTCTATTGTGATAAGCTCAACACAAAGCTGCGAGGAGGATGTCCTGCACTAGCTGCTCGCCATATTGTTGTCTTGCTCCTCTGCCTCGACTGCCAGCCTGCAGAACGCTGCGCTGGGGATTTAACCTCTGCTGCCGCTTCCTTCGTTTTGCATGCGTTTTGTTTTCTTTTCTGCATCGGACGCTCCGACGGGGCCACGAGGGGAAAAGTACAGTAGATGTTGCCAAATTACTGACAGTTCCTATCCGGCCCCCCACTGCATGAATACACAGTGACTGTGGTAAACAAGTAAGTCTCCCCCAGTTGTGTCTGCCTCAAGTGCAACCTTTACAGGGTTTAAAAGGCCGTGGCGCTTCTTTTTTTTTCTTTTCTTGAAGACAAGTTTGTTGACGTGAAAGTGGGAAGTTAAATAAAGGAGAGTGTAGTTCAGTGAATGGGACATTACAACATTGTCACAGTGTGTGACCTTTCCCATTTGTTCTGACAAGGCAGGGTTTCGCTCTGTCAAAATGGCCTACGCCGTTTGTAAGCGAATCCTCCCTTCCTGTCCCCCTCTCTCGCCTTTTTTTTTTTTTTTTTCCTCCCTCCTTCTTTTTCGGATCTGCCATCTGCAGTGACTGCGTGACGCCACGGCTTCTGTGTCATCACTGACAACGCTCACACGCACACTGGGACCGAACAAGAGAGCGGAGAGGAAGAAAGTGGGAGACAGAAGACACAGTGGAAAAGAGAGCTCACTTCATCCTTTAATTGTGTCTCTGAATGTCCCGGTGGACTTCATTACCCAGGCATCCTAAGAATTCTCACTTGTTTGCTCTTGGAAACATGTAAAAGGCGTTTGTAGTTCTTTTTATGTCTCTACAGCAGCGTGAAGTGCTTCAGTCGGGCCAGTCGAAACTTCTCTGTAGCGCAGATTGAGGCGTATTTCAAGCCAGTCGCAAAGCCAAGGATTTCTGTGCAGGGGAAAGTTTTGATGATTATGTGCTGAGCTAATGGATCCAATGGCTTCACACCAATACTTTCTACTTCAGCAGAATTGAAGGTCATTTGTGCATATCCAAAAAGAACGATGTAAACGTTTGACCTGCTATTCAGTCCAACATTACATAATCGCAAGAAATATATTAAAAAAAAAGATCTTGTTTGAATTCACCTTTTATTTTCAAGTGACACTCTTGGGACTGATTTAGTGGTTCATTTGTGACTGAGTGCCGTCTTTAATCAATCAATGAAAACTTGCCAAATGTTATGCAATTAAGTGCTAATTAAAAAGAAACCCCGATAACATTTCCTCAATAGAAAGTGTCATATCCCTTTCCAGATTTGATAGCCGTCTTCTTTTTTCCTTCAAGGATCTCCGTTTAAATGCTTCAATAAACTGACGTGTTTGTGAAAATCACACTTTTTCTTCTCCGGTTGAAAGGCAAATTGGAGCGAGACATTCAGCACCGGCAGACCTTATCCCGGGATCGGGAGGTAATTTTTGACTTCATTAAATCAGAGGCTAAAAATCTGCAGCATCTCTGCATAAAAACACAGCGGGAGAGGTGATTATCTTTGGAAATTAGCTCACTCATTTAGAGCTGTGTGGATGCAGATGCCTCTGTTCAATGGAAGCCTATTATTCCAAACGACTCTCATTAAGCCATAGTGAAATAAGGCAAGCTGTGGAAGCAGTGAAATAAAATCTTTAGACTGGCTGTGCAGAACTCGGCGGCGGTGTGCTACGCTGTCTTTATTAAGAGCTCTGACGTCAGAAGTGAAATGCAGAAAACGAGCAGGAGTAAAAGGGAAAATTGTATGCAGCTGATTTCTACCTCTCATGCCCTATAGGTGGTTATTTGATGTTTGTGTCCCGAGCCGAGGGAACTGAAAAAAATCAGTCTGCGCTCAATGAGCGAGTTTATTAAAAAAAAGGAGGAAAAAAAAATCACGCTTCGCTGAGGAGCCTGACTCACAGCTGATCTGTAATTTCTGTATTTCAATGCAGACCTGCTGTTTAGAGGCTCGTTTGAATAACATTCATAGCAAGCCACTTCCTCAGTTTAGTCAAGCTGCGCGGCGCTCGCTCCTGATCAGAGACTCATTCCTCTGCCCATGACACCGGTTCCCACACTCATAAAAGTTCCCATCCATCCGCTCGCCTTTTGCAGCCTCCTGCCCCTGCTCGAGGCACTTCCAGGTAAATGTTGAAAGCAGCATGAGGCGAAGTGATGCCTGGCTAAGTGCTGCATGCAGGGATTGCGCAACAGAAACTCTTCCCCGAATTTGACGTGCCATAAAAAAGATCCAAGTTCAATGACGTGATCATAATCTTTTGTTTTTTTTAAACTTTTTGAGGTAAAGCTCAAGGTCAGGGCTTCAAAGTTTGTTTTTGGTGATAAATGGATGTGTTAAATAATATATAGTGGAGTAAAAAGGTTAAATGTAAACAGGTTCATGAAAAGGGGTCACAAATACTAAAGTCTCTCAAAAGTCCAACAACCTTTTGGCAGGACAGTTTTATTTGTTTTAGAGTAAGATTATTGTAACACACTAACATCACCGATGAAGACATGATGCCAATCCACGACCTAAAGGTTCATGACCACTGCGACATCAGTATTGCTCACTTTGCAAGAGATTTGCATGAGCTTAGCAACCAAATCAGAACATGTATATAAATAAGCTGAAGCCATATGCTGGCAAGGAGGAGCACACGATTGTCTGAAAACAAATCAAAGTGGTTCGGTTCCTCTTAACATAACACGGACAGATTCCTGTGATTATTTATTTCAAGACTAGTAGCTTGGATGACAACAAAGCTCCGTGCGGTAAAGCCCGAGTGCCTTGGGACTGAGCAGCAGCTGGACTTGTTTCCCCTGGATCCATTTCAGGGGTTTCACACCGGGAGAGCAGCGTCACAGCAGCGAGCAGGGAGAGAAGGATTAGATGGACTCTTGTCAAACGAGGAAAAATACTGATGGTCTCGCTATTCCCCCCTGGCTTCAACAGCATAGCAGGTGGCCTTCATTTGCATCTCCCACGAGCTTGCCTCCTCCCTCTCCCTCCTCCCCCCCGTTTATTTATTACAATGGCCGCAGGTGGAAATCAGACGACTGTCAAATCACCATAATGTTGTACAACGTTCTATAACATACGCTGGCGCACGCTCACAGCAGCCTCCGAACACATGCGCAGCAGAGCGAGCGCTGTTTTTGGATAGTTTCCCCACTTTATTACTGCACTATGATAACCTCCGCCCATAGATTCATGTGCTGTTTGGACAGGGCCCTAAACATCACGAGCCTGTATAAAGTGATGGAATGTACACATTAAAATTCGATCTCCTGCATCAGTACATCCATTGCTGGTCAGAATGGCAACTATAAATTGCTGGCCATTATTTTCGATTAACCACGCTGACACCATGGCCCATCACATTTCTTCCCATTTTTACCCCCTGTCACCGCCGCACCGTATTTTCCAGCGCTGCCTCATTTTAGATTGTCCCGGAGCATGATAACAGACCAGCAAACCTCGGGACACAAGCTAGCGGGCGATCTTATTAATAGGGGAGCTGTGATAACGGTGGTTGTCTACGTCCTCCGTGGGTATCTCGATCTTCAGGCACATCCTTTCCGGAGCCTGAAGAGCAGAGGCGTCACGCAGGGGTGCAAAGGGGCAGCGGCGTGGCAGTTTATCACAGATATGCTGGGGAAGTTTAATTCCCTGCATCCCAAATACAGCAGCCAGGAGTCCCCGCGTGGGGGTTGGGGTTCCAAGGCAGACACGCAATGGCTCAACCTGCGCGTGAAATATGCTCGCAAAGGTGGCAAAGGTTGCTCATATTTTCCGAAAAATAGGAGACAAGGAGACATCAATTCAGCGAGAAATATAAATGGGGCTAATTGTCATGTGCCAGATTTTCCAACCTTGAAAGCTTCACAATATATTAGATATAAAATGCGGATAGGGCGGAAACAGATTTGCTGGTCAGCTGCCAGCTAACATCAGGGATAACAGATGCACAACACAAGAGGAGCAGATATACGACACTGTTATCAATTGCTCATTCTGTGAAATAATGGCCAGTGTCCCAAAGCAGGAAACCCGTGCCAGGATCTCGGTGCTATCACGAGTGTGACGATTCCATTACAATATTTACATTTAGCCCCTTTTGTCTATCTGCTTTCGATATAAATATAGCCTGGGACAGCTCATATTAGAACCACTGATGTGGCGCGGAGCCGCAGCTCATTTGCAAAACAATGAGTTCAAAAGGGCAAGAGAGTCGACTGACTCGGTGAACACAATCTGACTGCTAAGCTCTTGTTTTGACGGAAACAAATTGTTGTGTCAGTGCGGAAAGTCCTTCCCTTTGTTCTTAATGAGTTTATTGGTAATCA
The DNA here is from genome assembly GCA_032274765.1 of Malacoctenus tetranemus. NCBI lineage: Eukaryota > Metazoa > Chordata > Actinopteri > Blenniiformes > Labrisomidae > Malacoctenus > Malacoctenus tetranemus. The sequence continues at coordinate 4,771,176 of JAUESF010000057.1, forward strand.
ATATCTCTTTCGCGTCCACTGGCATGTGACACCGGGGCCGCGACCCAAGAGGCACCCTTAGCTGCTGGAGTTGAGTGGGTCACTGAGGACTTGGTTCTTACTCGGTACATGCTTATGCAGACAGGAAAGGACCAGTTTTCACCGAGGTGAAAGCGAGGCAGGAAATGAAAAAAAGTCATATTTGTTGTTTTTTTTCTTGTTGCCAGCAAAAGGCAGGAGTTCTCTTCAATAAAATAAGCCCGCTGCCTCACTTATTTTGTTCCCTCACATCTTTCATAACATTACATTTCCTATACGCTCTGCAGCACTTGCTAACTGATTTGGCTTGAGACCAATTCTCTTTGAAAGAAAACCTCCTCAAAGAGGCGCTTATGCGTCCCTGTCAAACGCTGCACAAAAACGCCCGTTTTCCTGCCAGTCAAAACTTCTGAGCGGAACCTCTCTGAGAGCGTCCTGCTGATCCAGAGGGCCTTGGGTTTTTTTTTTTGCAGGAAGACGGGGCCCTGGCCCTCCCGGTGGGGGTCAAAGCACTTGACCTCCACCCTGGCGGGCTCCAAGCCTGTTTGCCATGATTTTATTCAGGCCCATTCAGGATCCCAGCGGGGTGTGACCCGGATCGATGTGGCAGTGCCAACGCCGACTCCATTGAGAGACTCCGGGCCTTTTGAGAGGCAGTGATCAAGGGTGCCGGATGTTTTTGCTCCACACTGTCAAGTTTCTGTATTTTCACGAGTCAAATGAGTCCATTAAGTGGGGGCTTGTTTTTTTCGTCTGAAAACATGTGACTCAATGGAGCTGGCAGGGAGCTCCACAGCTTTGCCGTTCTCAAAATATGATATAGTCTTTCCACTATGGTTCCCGTCAAACACACTGTACACACACATCATTCAAGGGCTTTTGCCTCTCTGTGGTTATTCAGCCCCATACAGAGCCGAACAATCAGGGAGAGACGAGGATATCTCGCAAATGAAAAACAATTGGGCCGGGTGCCAGACTCGCATCAAGCATGCGAGCTCGATAAAGCACACCGTATCGATTTGCTAGTTATTTATTATTTGTTTTGGATGTAGAGAAAGTTCTCTGGAAAATGATTTTGGTGTGCCGTCCAGACGCTGAAATAAATGGTTTGACAGATCATCGATGACCATAGAATATGATAGTAAATGGCCTGTTATTGATTTATTTCCCGAATCCCCCCCCTCCCCTGCACACACTGCCCCCTCCTCCTCCCCTCCCCCTTCTCGTCAGCTGTTATGCTTAAAGCAAGACCAAGCACTCTCCAGTGTATTGGATTTTTGTCCAGGCTGCTTTCGAATGTGAAAATGAGGATTTATTCTGTGGCTGCTGCTTGACTGATGCTTGTAAAAGAGCATGGATTGGACCAGATAAATGGGAGACGGAGGGAGGATATACATCACACCACGTTTAATATCTCTCATGACAACAAGCAGCCTTGCCGGCAGTAATATGCAAGCGTCGAGGCCCTTAGAATGCAAAAAAAAAAAAAATGGCAGCTTTGTTTACTGCGTTTAAAATAAATGGCTGAGGCCCCGCTGTCACTCACAGATGGCACTTCCTTTGAGAAAAAAAAAAAAAAAAAAAGTGCCAAGCCAGTGACTCGTAGTAATGCACTGGCATGTCGGCAGCCATTTTGCTCAGCCTCCGGAGGCGCTGATCGTCACAGAGAGGCGTCGGCATTGTTTTGGCACGGGCCCGACCCCTCGGCTCGGGGCAGTAACTGATAGCCAAGCCGGAGCTTGTCAGGCCTGACGCTTATCACTCTTGACATCTGTCCACGCCGTCTCCCTCCTCCCTCATCTGTAGCTGGGCCCCCGCAACACTGACCTTGGGAGCGCTCTCGCTCGCCCACCGTCGCTCCGCTGCCCCAGCCTGCCCTCCCCCTTCCTTCACTGTCCTCGTTTGGCACAGCGTCCGTGTGTGTTTTGAGGGTTGCGTTTACCCTTTTAGACCTTGCGTTTTGATCGGACATGATTAGAAACGGGTAGAAAAAACTGAAGTGAATGTGGTTTATGTGAAAATGAAGGAAAGTAGCTCACACATGCATTTTTTAGAAAGATACAAAAATTATTCTGCATTATGGCTTGATTTGAAAAAGGTCTTCTACATTTTGCAGATGGACTAGATTTTTCCTCAAATGCTTCGTTTTGTGCTTCTGCCACAAAAAACAAAAAAACAAGAAGTCAAACTGCACCACGCTGCTCGCCACTGAGAAACTGGCAGGAAGTGTCTCACATGCTGTTTTGTGGAAAGTGCTGCTATTGCTGAACCGTTGTTGTTCGGTAGCCCGAAGAAAGGGTCAACATGGGAAGCACATTGAGACTCTGCTCCACCATCCTGAATCAATTTGTGTTTCAGTTGATGAGTTTTTTTTTCCCCCTCCCCCCCCACCTCCTCCCTTTCACACACACACGGAGAGCCCGCCGCTTCGTACACCCCCACCCCACCTGCAACAAGTCAAGAGGAGCCTGTGAGGGAGTTTGTGTTTGCACAAAGCAGCTGAGATACTAAAGGAGCCGGCTCGACTCCCACAATGCCTGCAATCACAGATCATTTCTGCTGAATAATTCTCAACTCCTGATTCACCGCTTCAATCGGAATCTGCAAATCAGTTGCATTTACAGAGACGCGCTGCTTTTTCCCGGGCTGCGCATCCTTTTACATTATGCCAGCGTGACTCATCGGCAGCCCTCACCCCTGGCCTCCCTTATGAGGTAATTAAGCCCCTGGTTGTTTGTTTAGCTGTCTGCATGTGTGTCCTGTATAAAACACAGGGGGGGCATATGTTCTTCCTACCATAAACTCATTGAAACAGTGGGACATGAGTGGTGAGGAGGGGTCGGCTGGGCTTGTGTGTGTGTGTGAGTGTGGGCTCTAATTAGGCAGGCAGTGGTGTATTAGCCTCACTGGGCAACAGCCAGCTGGGAGCATCTGGAATCGTCTTTCATATTCACCAACTTTCCCACTACACACACACACACACACGCACACACACTCGTCCACACGCGCTCAAAATTAGAAAAGATATCTACGGAACGGCAGCGCGATAAGGGAGTGCGGGTCAGGCATGACAGGTCATATGAGCAGCTATTTAAGTCTGCCAACATTTGGAGCCTCCCTTACATCACTGCCCCCACCCCCTTGATGGGAGGCCCTTGTTTTAGAGGAACGGTGCCATGCTCACGTCTCTCTCCAGACTGGAATGCCAATAGCCAAGAGTAGGGGGGGAGGACCTCGTCCATTCCCAGCAGCCTTTGCACCCAAGACGCATCAAAGCCGTTCGCAGCAATGTCAAGAATTTAGTTTCCAAGCAGGGTCAATATCTAAAATAATCCTCCGCCTCTCCCTCGGTTTGTTTTTATTGCGAGTTGGTGAAGATTCGCTGGCTCTCCGGTTGCTTTTCTGTGGTTTGCATTTTCATTATTCAAATCTTTCACAACGGCCTCTTCTCTCTCCTGAACATCGGCAGAGCTGCCGGGCCGTTTCTACGAGCTGAACAGCTTTCTCTTGGTGATATCAATGACATACTTCAGCTGCTCCCACTCACTGTAGTCCCTCTAACGTCCAGTTCGGCTCCCTGCGGGGGTGCGCGCTTGCCTTTTGCGCGAGTTACATCACTTCCTGTGTCTTGAGCTGAATTTATTCAAAGTGCTGTCACATGCAGGAAAGAGAGGGAAAAGAAAGTGGAACAAAACAAAGTGAGAGTGAGTTGGCGCTGGGAGTTTTTCTTCTGTACGAGGAGCTCAGTGAGCCTGCTGAAATAGTGTTTCTCTGTGCTATTGATTAGCTGGTTAGGCTATGAAAAGCCAGGGACAAGACAGCCACTGAGCTCCCTTCCTGTGGCTTACCAATAGATGCGACTACCTCTGTTACTTCACTTTACTCAATACCCACTTCTTTCTTTCCCCATATATCCTCAATCCCACCCATGTACTGAATATGTCACCCTCATACTTGCTCTCTGCCTTTTATTATTCTCCTCACAGAGAAGGGAGGGAAAAAAAAAACCCTAGGAAGCCGCTCGCAGAGTTAGATCACAGGAACCCAGCTGTTCACAGTCGAGGGACGCTTCTTTTATTAGCCTTCAGTAGGCTGACCTGGTAGGGCAGCGAGCAGTAGGAAGAGTGGGTGGCAGGAGTGCAAGGGCGGTGGGGGGTGGAGGGGGAGGGGGCGCACAGATTTCCCCAGCTGTTAGTCTACAGGCTCTGCCGCACTGTCAGAGATTAAGTAGATCAGCGGGAACGTGAGCAGAGACGCAAGACAAGGCAGCTGACGTGGAAATGGAGGGAGACGGCCGTCGACGCCGCGCGTACACCCAGGCCCGACTCTGAAGTTGTTTTTGGGGCTGTCTGAGGACTATAAAGTTTTGCTCGCTGCACCACTGGAATGTACAGTGGGATAAGACACAAGCCAGCGGGCGTGCAGCGCCTTAATACCCCTACAAATCCCCTTCTCCTGCCCTGTGTCCCTTTTATTTTTCCCCTACCATCTCACAATCTCATGCCGCCTTCCAGTCTGTGGAGGAGTCTTTTATTAGTGAGCCAGTGGTCTGGAGGGACACAAAGGACCTGAGTGTAAAATTATATTTCAAGCTATATAAGCAGGCCTCCATTGTGCTGCGTTTTTTATGATATTATTTTCATTAAGATAGCAGCCATTGTTTTCCCTTTTTTGTTGTCTGCCTGAATTCTAACCACACTGCAAACAAAACCACTCAAAAGAAGTGGCAGTGATGAGAGAGGCGCAGAGTGCTCCCATTTTGTATGATTAAATTTACTGTGACAAGCAGGCATGCTGTGTTTTTGGCAGAATGAGTTGTTGTGGGAACCCAGAAACTCAAGTTTCTCCTCCCCCCCAAAAAAGTGCCCCACATGAGGTGCTCAAAACACTCAACTTGAGATGGGAGAAGAGGTGTTCGTCTAAAGCCTGTTTTTCCTCTTGGAGTACTCAAGATGACTGTATTATATTTGCATATTTATGAGAAATGGGTGTCACAGTGATTAAGTTAACTGGAAGCCAGTTCTGCAGAGAGCGGATAATGAAATCATAGAAAATGTGAAAGTCAAAGGACATTTTTTTTTAATACTAAATATCTCTTAAAACTCAGTTGGAGCTGGTAAAGTTTGGCTTGCAAGTTGTTTGGTCATTCATACGATTGATGGTTCACTAGGTTGTATGAATGCTCTGAAATCTGAATGAGCTGTCAGTTGAAAGGGACCCACGTTTGGTCAAAAAGGGAAAGTGGCGAGCAACACTTCACTATATGAGTGATACCAACACTCTGATATAGAGCATGAGTAGAAGACGTGATTGCTGGACATTCAAGTGGCTTTAAGAGAACATAGAGCCAATATGGACTTCATTACTGAGTGCCTGAGACCAAGGTGGCTTAGTTGCCCCAGACAAGTAATTAGAGTTCACACTGAGGCCTGACTGGAAAACACAGTCATTATCCCAGCAAAGAATACAACCTTTCCAGGTCACATCACTTTGTTTGCAGCAGTAAAAGTAGTTTATTTCTGTATTGCGCCACCATTACAGTCGCCCCAATCCGCTTGCCAGCTTTTTATGGAGTGATCGGGGACAACGGTGAGATTCAATAAAAACGTGGTAACACAATTGGCTCGACAAGGTAACCGTGTGAGCTCTGGTGTTTTTTTGTGTGAGATTTGTGCTTGATTATAGCTTTATTTTACACACCACTGTATGGCGTGTGCATTGTCGTTTTCATCACCCTAACTTAACAAGCGCCTCGTGAGCGAAGCCCCAAACGAAGGCACCAAATTCTTTACAGCCCCCTCAAGAGCTAATCAGCCGTCCTGCAATGAAACACTAGAGTTTATATTGGCCCTTTTCGCACAATAGTCCCAGTGTTTGCTCGCTGCTAAGCTCAAAGGTCTTGCCAAGATTTAAAGTCATCCCTTTGCTGTCTTACTGATTATTAAATGCAGGCCAGAGAATACAGAACATTGCTCCGATCTGAGCAATCAAAAAATCGGGCACAAAGTAGAGACTTTTCGGTGCAACTGAGGGCCAAACTGCAGGCAAAAGTTCCTCTTGACAGTGAGTAAATGTCCCTTGAAAAATTGTCCTTGAAATGTGAGATCAGCTGTGAATTCTCCGCCTGACCGTCTCCCGAAAGAACTCTGAATCAGCAAAACATGTTGGAAATATGACATCCAAACTGATACGTTGCTTGCAGAGAGATAACAGACTTGTTTTTTTTTTTCATTCATTCACAAAATGCACAATCATTAAAAAAGACCTGTTTTTGTAGTGTGGTTTGTTTGCCTAAATCTTGCCGTAGTGACATTTAACATCAAAACAATGCTACTGCAATGGCATTCTGCTGTGTTTTGGCACTCTGCTGCATCACAGACCATAAAAAGACATGATGCTACTTGAACTTGAGTTATGAGACAGTCCATGCAATTTTAGTCATCCATTCTGGACCCAATCCAGTGCAGTGCTTCCCTTGCTTCTCCCAGGAGGCACTGCTTGACCGAGGATGCAGCGTGTGGGAGGATCCCGCTCCAACTCTAACTTTCAGAGTGCCAGAGTCACCGGCTGCACTTTCAGACTGTACACACTTCATCAAACACGCCAGTGAAGGGGAAGGGGAGGATGACCCCACTCCCATATACACAACACTACTGGCACCAGCATCAATTTATCACACGTAATTTCCCCAGCTCTTGACCTCTGACCCCTCCCTAAGGCTGTGTTTGTACTGATGGCAACGTGTCTGTGTTTGAACTGTCTGTCTGGAGTCACCCGAGAGGGACGTGCTGCTATTCGCTGGTATAATATGCTGCTGAAGCCCCTGGTGGTGATGAAGCCACCCTTGTGCCCAGCATGTGTCTCTGACTCAGTGTGTATGTCTGTCATTGTCTTGTCAGCCCTCCAGTGTTTTATGCATGCTGCTCATTAGCCAGACAATGGCCACTTGCCGCAAAATGCCATTCAGGGCAAGATGTCAGTGAACCCATGGGATGAAAGAAGGGAGCACGGCAGGGGAAGGAAGAGAAAAAAATGATAGCAAGGTGGATGTGGAAGAAATGACAGGAAGAGTCTATGAACGGATGTAAAATGGGAAGCAGTGTGCGCGAGCGGGGGAGACCTTAGTTCATCTTCAACACTTGTCTTACTGAGCAGCGAGGATACAAATGAGTTCAGTGGGTCAGTTTGCCCTGATCCTGCGTGCTGCTGCTGCTTCCCCTGCATGCACGAGCCGCGTCGCTGCTGCGGCCCTGGCTGAGGCTACAGCTCCATCCAGTGTATGCTCGCTCTCCTCCCCTTACATCATCGCATCGGGAGGCAGAAGGTGGGGAGGGGTACAAGATTAATGACGGTGCTAACCGCGTATTTATCATCCGACTGGAGAGTAATGCGACACCTTTCTAATCTGAATATATTTCATTGGGCTGTTATGGCACTCAGCCCTGGGCCCCGTGCGTGCGCGTGCGCTCGCAGCCCTGTGTGCGAGCGTGGCTGCGAGTGTATTTGAATGTTAATCATATCTGCATGAGTTTGCTCGCGAGAATGCGTGCGCTTGTAAAAGCACGAGATACCAAGCGGCCGCCATAAACGCTGGTGCTATCTAGCCCGGCAAAACGGCACCGTGGTAATTAGATAAAGATGAAGTTCCTCTTTCCAGCACGTCGGGGCCACGCTCCCCAAGATCCTCGCCTCTGATTCCTCCGCCGCCTTATCAGGTGAACACCCTTCTCCCATCCTCCTCTCCATCTCTCCATCTGACGCCCCTTCGACTGCTTTTTGGCACTCAGCAGAAATCAAGATGAATGTCCCCTCAACAGCGATGGGAAGATAGGGGGGGGTGTGCAAGGCCAAGATGGGCCCACATAGGGTCCACATTGACCACGGCTGCTAGAACTATCGAGGAACTTTGGGATGGATTCTGGTTTCATAGAGTTTATACTGTTGTGGGCGTTTACAGATGGGGAGCGCACAACCTGGGTAGGTAGACTGTGCATGCTTGAGAAACACACCAGACCACACACAAGTGCCTAATTATGCAACAGCTTGGCTGTTCCTACAGAACGTCATATTGACTGTTGTTCTGCTTCTCCATTAATGCAGAATGAATTTTAAAAGAGGGGAGGAAGATGAATATGGAAAATCTGCCTTGCATTCATTTTTTTACACCCACCCAAGCCTTTAGGAATACGCATAAGATCCAATCATGGATACATGCAAGCTTGCACAAAGACGTCTTCCTAGACCCTCAATACAACATAGTTGTAGTCTGTCAAAACATGGAGCCTCAACAAAAATACTTTTTGTTTGCACTGGATGTCCCATTTCAACAACGCAAAGTATACAGGCCCAAATTCTGTTCAAGTTATAGCAGTGACAAGGGCATAGGGAATCTTTATGCTGGAAGGGGAATACACATGCGGGCATGCTTTTCTCTCACAAAGAGGTTTTCTCTTGGAGATTATGCGTCTCGCTTTCTTGTGTACCCTATGCCAATCTGCCATTTATGGAAATGAAGATATTTCAGACTCTGGAGCTTATTGTGCGATTCATTGTTCAAGTTCTTTGTAAGGCAACAAAGAGGAGGGAACGAGAGCCAGACATTCCTTTTTTTTTTCCCACCGCAAGATTTGGATAAGGCACCCCTGCAAACTTACCTACCGAAGCTTACGTTAAAGACAGTCACAACATCGGCTGTGTCTTTCATGCCAGATGTCAACCAAAAGATTAATCGAAGCCAAGGTTCATGCTCTGGATGCACTGACAGATACGAAGCTGCTTCATCAGTGAAGCTGTAGCCTCAATGACTTGTTTTGTTTGTTCTGAGGATGATATGATTTCTAGTCAGTACAGGCGCCACTGTCCATCCCTGCATTTCCAAGAAACACACATAGAGTGTTACTCTGAGAAAAAATGACCTGCAATTTCGTTGGTTTAGATGCTCAAGACGTGTTATCTAACGGCAGCCCTTTGTAATGTCTTCGAACGGGTCCATCATTAAAACAACCGCCTAAGAGATTGCGTTCAGTGGTGCTTCAGCAACAGATTTTTCAAAGGTCATGTCCTAGACGCTGGTTTATTCCCCAGCTCAAGCAAGAACCTTTTCAACCTCACGTCATGTCAGCGAAGAATAATAGGTCTGGAGCTGGAACAGCACTGACAGACTCATGATGTGTCAGTGTCATTACAGCCCAGAGCATCTCTGGCCAGACTTCAGCTTACACACACACGCACGCACACGCACGCACACACACACGCACACACACACACGAATCCCGCGAGGGAGGGACAGTTTATCTGTTGCAGTTAGCAGCTGGTGTCTGCCCCAAAGATTCCAACAGCCCCCAGCTAGCATTGCCACTTCAGATGCTAGTCATTTAGCAAACAAGTCAATCATGTGCAAGGCAACTGCCGGTGACTTGCAAAATGTCCCCAGTGTGCCCCGATTTAGCGCTGAGGGGCCAAACAAGAGTCACGGCCTGCTGGGTCATGGAAATCAGGTCAAATTGGTCATCAGCAAACTATCTGGGTCTGACATTCAGCTCTAATGAAAGCTGCTGTTGAAACTAGAATGGCAAAAAAAAAACCTGGGGAGCTTTGTGTCGTCTGAACCGAAGCTATGCTCATCCATTCAAACCCTGTTAAAGAAGCCCAGGCAGCAATGACATCATCATAATTAGAGTTTAGAGTTACAATTTCAACTGAGAATCTTTCACAAATGTTCCAGTGGAAAGTTAAAGGTTAGTCATTTTGTGGGATTGCAGGGATATGAGTGACAACCCCAAAAATACACAAAATTGTTGTGATGGCAAATATGGTGAACATAGCCTGCCTATTTTTCTTGTTAAAGCGATCTTTGTCGGGTTAATTTATGACACTGAAACGGTGGTCGCTGTACTTTAGCCAGTCTCCGATCTACTGTGACCTTTTCTCGATAAGGTGGGTAAATGGACTCTTTCCCCTCCCCCTGGATTTCCATTGACAGTGGAAAACAGCTTAAAGCTACCAATATTAACACTGTTGTTAAATAAATGTTAAATATGCTGATATATTTGTTGAAGATCATTTATACCAGCGAAAAGCACAATGACCGACTGTGTCATTCAGCTCTTGTCAGGTAGATAAAAAGATAAAAAGCACAGTGTGACAGTTTCTTGTTAGGTAAAAGTGCTTCTGATATGACAAATGAAATGATGTCCTGGCAGGAGTTTGACAGCTAACAATGTTAGTGGCTGTAACTCGCTTAGTCTTTTTGATTTTTTTGCGTTTGTGCTCAAGGACACCAAAC
>JAUESF010000057.1:4794838-4805677 GCA_032274765.1 Malacoctenus tetranemus
TTATTTAAAACTTGTGTCAGGTTTATTTAAACCTATTTTGTTTTATTTCTAAAAGACATTTTAAAAGACACTTTCAATTTCAATGAGCAGATTTTCAAGTTGGACCATTTTTTTGATAATATGCAATATGCTGACTGCTTTTTTTTTGCTGGTTGACATTTCAAAGGAAAACCAACCGAACCCCACACACCCTCCAGGCTGCTGGACCCCCCGCTGTGTCGGACCATGTCAGCCCTCGAGCCTAATAGTGTTTTAATTGATTCCTCCCATTTGCTGGAGGGTGGCGTGGCGAGTCCCAGCGAGCCGGCAAGATTCCTCCTTAACGCGTCAAATGAGTATTGACGGGCTCTTTTTCATCTGTCTCAACATTAAGATGTTCACACCCGAAACTCATCTCTCTCACTTATGCCCATTTACAAGCGGGCGTGTGTACAGAAGCTCGTACAGCCCCGACACCCCCAGCATCCGCAGGCTTCTAATGTATGTGTGAAGCCTTAGATGTGAGCAATCAAAGGTGAGCCACATGGGAGGAGAACAGCAGATTGTCTATTGATGTGACACTTCTTTCGAGCCATCACAGTGTGAGAAAGCCACGATCGGGTAGGGAAGTGTGGTTGGACGATTCACACATTAAACAACCAAAAGTGTGAGGTAAAACTGCAACACACATACACACACACACGAAATTTGGCCAGATCTGCGCACTCTACTGTTCTATCAGGAGTGATTAGTTGAGCAGTACTGCAGTAGTAATCACCCACAGCACTTGCCAGTACTACAATGACTTTTGGTTTCTGAGAGGTGAACAGCAATCATTGAAATTTATTGCCTGTTTGTGTCGGATGTACCGAGAAGAAAAATGTGCTTTGGGAGTGATAAGACATGCTGCCATCTCTACGAGCATGAACGAGTAAAATGCAATAAAAGCCGCGGCAGCATCAAAACACATTGATAGGGAGTCCAAACACATCCATGTGTATAAAGACCTTCCGCACACTCTTACCTAACAGGTTCACCTTGTTGTAAGTCCGAAAGCTAATGATACTCTATTCCCCAGATGACATCAGGCTGTAATATGTGTGTTTTATGCATGCCTGGCCTAATATGAATTATTGTAAAATAGTGTTGTATTTGCATATAAGCTTCCGGGCTGTACTGAAATTAGCATTTTTACAACAGCTCAAATTAAATCCCTCTGCTTAATTTGCCTGCATGCTAATTTGATTTAAATTGAGTCTATTCCATTCCCTTTTATACTCATACCCACACAGTGCTAACATACAAACACAGCACACACGCACACACGCACACGCGCACACGCACACACACACACACCGTACACACACACACTTTGTATTCTTAAGAGCTCCAGCCTACATCCCCCCCTCCCCGACACACACGCACACACTGCCATTGAATCAGGCACACAAATAAACACACACATCGGGGCTCACGTGTTGGTGTAGCCACACAAAGAGGAACCTCGTAGCAGGTTTGATCCAACTTTAAATCACTGTAATTCCCCGAGTCCGCCGCCTCGTTCATCATTCTGCCGGACACTGCTCAAGTGGAAATCTCATTGTTGGCTCCACTCGTTCATTTCAAAATGTGTCTTAGCACAGTACATCCTTTAAAACTAGCATGGATATCTGTGCAGGGAGAGCATGCACCACGTGCACACTTCAAAATGCGGTGCAAACACCTTTGGCTGAGAGTGCCAGCACTTAATTACCATCTCGTTGTTTGGATGAAGACCTTGTGACGAGACTGGGAATCTGAGATAAAACAATGTTATCAGCGCCATGCAAGATGCTTTCTGCTTGCAGGTTGAACTAAATGAGTGGAGAGTCATTATTGCTTTCTTTGGTTGTAAAGGCCCGTACCAACTCCTTGTCAACAACGTGCTGTGCAATTATGTTTAAAGGTTGTATCAGGCCCATTATTAACTCCACGAATGCCGATTTCTCCGGCAACTATGCCCAAGTGTATTATTTAAGGCCATTAGCCTCATCTATGGATTGCAGTCATTTCGCCCCGCACTTAGACCACAGAAGAACACAAAAGCCAAGCAATTTTCATCACACTCCTGACCCTCCCACTCTCAAGAAAAGCAGATAGTCGCATACAATATGGAGATGTTGCACAGGCCCAGATGAAGGTAATTAAAGGGTACCTGCCAGTCACCAATGCTATATCTAAGAGCACTTATGTCTCCAAGACATAACTGACTTGAAAATGGTGGAGCAATTTAACCATGCTGTACCATTCACGCCTCAGAGTGGGAATATTGACAGAACAAAGGCACCATAATCCAAATTGTAAATCCATTGGAGTAGCAATCAACAAACTCCTCCTTTTTTTTTTTTTTAACCAGATCTATATGTTTGAATACCAGTGAAGTGACTGGCTCTGTCATACTGTGAAATGCTATCGATTTAACCCAGCCTGGCACCTCCTTTCTTGTCGTTCTTACATTTAACGTGTAAAAAGATAGCTGACCACAATAAGGCATTGCAGTTTGCTACCTCACACGTAAACACACATTCACACAAAGGGTACTTTGCAGCATGTCTTTGAAGCTGGGATCAGCCAGTGAGCTGAACATGATGCCAGCTGTTTTGCATCTGCCGGGCTCACAATCGGCGTGGTTGCGGCCGCGCTGACGTACGTGCTAAATCTGATCACCCTTCACACGCTATGCCAGCGGACTGTATAACAATGCAGGTGTTTCATGACATTGCCGCGGTGACAGTGCAGCAATTAATAGATTGATGCTGTAGCTGCAGCGGCGGGATTACTCGGCCAGTCGAGTCGGGAAATACACGAGTGGCCACTGCAGCGTGCAGTCTGAACAATGAGGCTCTGCGCGCAGTTATCCAAGACCCCGCATTCTGTTCCACCATTCAAAGTCAAAACAGCACCATGTTTGTTGATCCCTCGGATTGTTTTTCTACATGAAATGAGTGGAGCAGTCTAGCACAGACTAATTCTTAAGATAAATGCTTTAAGCATTTTTTTGAGTGGTACAATGTGATTTTTTTTAAAGAAATCTTGGCATTTTGGCCTCTGAGGGGTGATAATGAGCCACTATCGTGTCCAGTTTGCCCTCAATCTAATTCTCATGAGCTGTGGTAGCTCACAACTAGATAATCGTTGCCAGTGTATCGATATATTATCGAGTTTTATCTCTGAAACGAGACATTAAGGTGGACTGCTTCATCTTTCAGTGGAACAAAATGGCATAACTTACAGGAGAACCTTGTTTTGGTTGCTAAAATCAAATGATACTCATGCTAAAAAAAACATCACACCTTCTGCTGTGTTTTACGACAATAAACGGTCTGTATGTTCCACACACTATTCAAAACAAGTGCATTGCAACCCACCGGGAGCCTGCGGGCATGTGTACAGCAAAAGCCAAGCCTGCACAACAGCATTTATTTGTCACTCGGTTAATTAATAAGTCTCTTGGAAATAAAAGCCACCTGGCTATTGCTGAGTGCATCAATTTGTTTGGAGGAGCAAAGTCTTACATCGCTGATTTGTGTGCTTGGGGGAGGGGTGGATGGTGTTTTCGTGCCCTTTTATGCTGCATAACAGTCGGTTATAAAAGCCTCTTTGAATTCTCTGCTTTACACTTGACGTGTGTGAATATGTGCGTGTGTATGCGTGCACACAATTGTGTGTGTGGTCTCGCTGGCGTGCTCCTCTGGGTAACACCTGGCCCAAGGCCGGAGCTTTGGTCTCACTCCAGGGGTCCTGAGAGTGCGACACATTGCACTGATCTCAGCGCAGCACATTTGTGTGCCTGTGGGGTATGTTGAGATTCTGCGGTGGGGTTAATGGTCTAAACCATTCATCTCCACGGAGTGCCTCAGGGCAATCTCTCAGTCCAAGCCAGAGAGCTTACATCCCCACTCTCTTACCTACAGCACTCTCCGCTTGCTCGACGCGGATTGGGAATCTTCAGGCCCCGAGCTCGTCCTGTCACAGCTGATTTACATTCGGCTGAGTGATGGAGTGAGTGCTCAAAGTCCAACTTTTTCTCACCTAATGCTCCCCAACACACCGCATCTGTCACTCTTCCCCCCCCCCCCCCGGCCCTCCCCCTCTCTTGTTTGTGTGCTTGCTCATTCATTAACTCTCTCCACTTACTCGTGCACACTCTGCGATTTGCACTTTTCCTCTTTGGCTCCTCTGCGCAACCAGATGAGTCATGCCATTGGAGGGGCCGAGATTTATTGTGACACACAGCTTTCGTGTGGTTTATTAGTTATGGCAAATGAGAGTGAAAGCCTCCATTTAGAGGTGAAAACGCTCTCACGCCAAAGCGAGACCCATAGGCTTTTCAAGTTGAAACTGAGCCAAGCCCTCGATTCTAATGGCGCAGCGCTCTAAGTGCACATCCCGCCACAGCGTGGGTCATGGAATATACGGACCCTCACACACAGGAACACACACACAATTACTGAAAGGTCCCTGGACATTTACAGGGTGTTTAGACAGCATCCATCATAACATCCACGAGCAGTCTGTTTCCCTTTAGTTTTAATGCTCCCCTGGTACCCGCTTTCATTTCATTCATCATCCTCTCATCAACTGATTAATTACAACAATCGCCTCCCGCGCTCGAGTCATGATGAAGGATCTTTCAAGTTAAGTGTAGGTAATTAATGTACAACAAAAAGGTAGGGTGACGGTGAAGTCCCGAGTATTGATTGGAGATTTTATCTGATGTTCCTCTTTCCTGCACACTCTTTTAGGCCCCCGTGAAGGAAATGTGACAGGGCGACATGATTCCTCCCAAACTTTTAGTCGTGTTGAATTCGCTCTTATTGAATCTTCCCCGTCATCGCTTATTTCCCACTTCCCCTTACTTTTATCTTTCCCTCAGTCTGATAGTCGGTACAAGAGAGCACCGAGCAGACTCTGTGATGTCAGGATTTATGCCTACATGGATTTCTTTAAGTACACTTTCCAAATAAGATTTTCCCACTCTCCTCGCCGTGCCCCTCGGAGAGAGGAAAAAATAACACATGATCAGAGAGACTCACAGACATCCCTCTCACTGCCTCAGTCTCCTTCCTGCCGCTGCCTGGGTAAGACACAAATTTCACACCGCATGATCTGTTGCCTCTCATTACATGACACAATTTAATTGGCTGTGCTTCTCCCCCCCACTTTCACTGTTCGTCAAGGAAAAATGGCCCTGGGATGAGGAGGCTGTAGATTTGCCATTAAATCCCACGGGAGCGTCCTTATTTTGTGTCTTTGGTTCAATTATGGCGATGGGAGGAGAGCGGGAACGCCCTGGAGACGCCACTCAATTAGCAGGTAGCAATGTACCACTGACTGGCTGGGTTAAACACAGCGCATTCAAATGCATCCATGTGTTTGGGTGACTGCTTGTTTTTAGTTCGCAGAAAAACACTGGTTTCTACTCGATGTCATTTTGAGGAAAGTTCTGGAATCAGGACAAAGTCAGACAGACAAGAATAAAAAAACAAAAAAGATACAGACACCAAAAAAAAGGTTGAGATGTGTATATTTGCACCAGCTGCAGGCAATGTACATAGTTCCGTATCGGGTTTACTATACTGTCCTCAGCACATACACTATGTGGTACATTGTGTGCACCTCAGGAGCAGCAGGCTCAACACATATCACTAGCCTGGGATGTGTACATGTATAAAAATAGCATTGTCTTTTCCACACACTCACTGGACACCTAATGGAAGCAGAAGAGGGACAATATGGTATTTCTATAATAATATGCTTTCATTTTCCATTACTGCCAGAAAGCATCAGTGATCAGAGGGCCTGAAAAACCCACTTTGACTGATGCCTGCCACGGCAAAGTGGTGTTGACTCGACTGCATACACAAAAATGGAGAAACTCCACTTTTTTCCCCCAAAGAAATTAGAATGCTAAGTAAAATTAAACAAACAGAGAAATTGGCGAATTGAATATAAACAAGATGAAAAGGTCAACTCGACCAACAATTAGTGTGTAAGCTGCCAGGTAAATTAAATAGGACAAACAAAGGGAATGACGAGAGAGGAGTCGGAAGAGAGAGGAAGACAGACAAACAAAGAAGAGAGAGAGCTTTGATAGAGATTAAAAAGAAAAGGGTGGATAGACTTTCAAAAGGATTCAAAGCAGATGAGGTGACGGGAATGAAGGGAGAATGGAAGTCTAATAAGAGCTACAAGGATTTCTTTCACTTTCCCTCATCGCTTCGTCACTCCTTTTTTTTTTCCACAAAGCTCAAAGATAATTTCCAAAAAGTAATCCTTCAGCCTACAACTTTAATCCTGCTGATATGATTAGGTTCCTGGCATCTTATGAAATGATCTCAACTCTTTTTATAAGGATCTGAAATTTGGTAATGAAAGTCAAAGGTAAACAGATTAAAGATATTGCAGTGGGGAGCGAATGTCACATTTTGATCTCGTTTCGAGTCTCTTGTCATACGCGAAGGGAGAAGTCCACTTTTGTCTCAAAAGTATTCAACTTCAACGGACTTCCATGGAGACAGAGGCAAAACAGCAAGTCACAGTCAATCATGTGTACGCCGAGAAGCCCCTCAAGTCAACTTTGCAACTGAAAGGAAAATAATAAATGCAACACGTAGCTTGTGTGCCAAGTGAGGGAAACGCTCCCACATGTTAAAGCTTTGTGTTGCCGACAGAAATACAATGGACCAGGTGACTTAGTTGTAATTAGTTGGTTGAATAGTGAGTAAAGTGAGTCAGGGAACGAGATGGGAGTCCCAATCATGGCAAACAGAAAAGCAAAACAGAACCACGAGAGGCTATTCTTATCTGAGATGACTGCTATCTTGGAGAAGACAGCCACTTTTGTCTAGCCATGCCTCTTTGTGTGGCATCTTTGAAATCCATGAGGGCCTGTTACACAGCATTCATTTTGTTTCATCACTCGCACAAAGCCCTGACTGGCATTATTGGAGATAGTTTGTTTCAGGTACAATGAGAGTAATTATTGGGGGGGGGGTTGCTTTGAGAACAGAGAGTACCGACAGAAAGTAACCATTATTACTGGCAATAGTACAATATTCCAACAAATTACTAATGAAAGCTACACAAATCATAGCTATTTTTTTCTCTATTATGATTCAGAGTGTGTCCCCTGCTGACACGGTTCGAGTGGCCAGAATGAAATGAGACGGAGGGCTGTCTGTGGTCCAGCTTGTCATGGTTATAGCAGGAGCACAGAGGGAAAAAAACATATGTGTGAGTGAGGTAATGAGAAAGCCAAGCTCAGCAAGAAGCTGAAAAGTTTCCTGGTGAACACGCAGTCCTCCGGTTCCTCCTGAGGAAGCCTGATTCGAAGCATCTTTAGCACGCCTGCTGACACACACTCACTCTGGTGGCTCTGCTTTAATGCTCATGCTTTTTTCACCAGCAGTAAGGTAGCTTAGCATTCACTGCTGGGTTCCTGATTGCTTGCCGACAAACACTAAGGGCATCAGTGCTGCATTATGAGCTCTAGTCTTATTCAGTTTGAACTCCAAGAGAGAAAATAGGAACAGCAGTCAATTGACACAGAGTTTGTTCATTATGAGGATCAACTAAATTGGTATCTGCTCCATCGGGGATCATTTAAGGCTTTCTGACAATTTTGGCTGCTAATTTAATGAAGAAAACTGACTTAATGTCTGGAATTTCATCTAATGCATGTGTGCATTTTAATTTTTACAAAAAAAGGTACCTACTACTGCAGCATTCATGGAGTATTTACAATCATTATCTGGTTCAAATGAGGCCAAATGAGCGAACCAATCAGTTGGAGCCGCACAAGGGGGGCCGCATGTGGTCTCCAGGCTCGCACTCACCCATGACTGCTGTGGAGCGATGCGTTGAGTAATGCATGCAGCAAAGCGTGTCCCCATTTGTTGCAGCCTTGCTTGCGTCCCCAGCTATCAGCCAGCCCTCACACCTTTCTTCCCCCTCATACGTGGCTTATCAGAGGGCAGATCCACCCACTCAGTCGCTGCTCTACATCAGTACAAGATCTGACAGTATTGATTAGGCAATAATTAAATTGTCCACCCCAGCTTGATATGGATTAATAATTGCCCACTAATGCCCTCGTGACATTTTGTTGCATCGACTCAATACTGTTTGCAGGGGCGCGCTGATAATTATGACGCCTGGTATTCCTCATTTTGTCCCTAATGAGACCAATCAGAGTTGGTTTGACTTTTGCGCAAGAATTAGAAAGGAGTGGAAAGGGAGTGAGAGAGGAGGATGGATTTTCTGTGACGAGCCATTACTCAGTGCTTCGGCCCTTATCACGGATATCTTCCCTCTGCTTTTACCGGAGCATTTTGTGGCTCACATTCTTCAACTATGGTCAGCAGCTTCATCAGAGAAAGTTGGACGCACCGAGGTCTGAGTCAAATAACGTAAAGGCGACATCTTTGGACAAACAGCACCACGAGGAGTACTATAAATACAAAGATGAGAAGGTGGCATGGGCATTGTGCCACGTCACTGCTTCGACTTCCTCACTGCCATCTGTGAGTGTTCCTCCGCTGGCATTCTCACAAAGGCCTTTTGTGAATTTTTTCGCTTTTGTCCCTGTTTGCAGGGTTTAATTAGGTTATTTACTTGAGCCTCACCTCCCAGTGTTTCATTATAGTGGGCATTGCAGATAGGGGCTTCACACCGGGCAGGGGCAGATAAAAAGTTAGGACAAAAGATGATAAATGTCGCGAGTGGGGACCGGAATGCAATCTGGCCGCCGCGATGCAGTGATGCTCTAATGGCTTCCCAGCAAGGAAGGGGGGAAGGCACTGTCGAGATGGCAACGTGATAAATGGTGCTGGGACGGCTGTAAGGACTGTAGGCAAGACAAAGAAAAAGAAAAGAGTCATGGAAGAAGAGGGGGGTGGGAAGGGGGGGGGACACAAGAATGACCACAAAATGGCATCTAATTAATCTGGACTTGGTTCCCCCTCCTGACAAATTCAGTGCAGGAGAAGAAGAGGAAGGGAAATTGTTTTTTAGGGATGTGCTCAACCCCCCCTCCCCCCACCCACTCTCTCCGCCTCGCCCTCCTCCCGCCAGCCTCCACCATTCTACTTTCCACCCAGGTTGAAAAGGCAAAGGGACGTATGGGTTCTGACAATGCCCCTGCACCTGTGGAATGATTAATGACAGTGGGCTCGCCTTACACGCCACAAAGTGAAAATAACAGCTCCAAAAACACACCAAGGAGAACTCTGCCATCAACATAATTCTTCTGCTATTTACCGCCACATTACACAAAAGCAAGCACAGTCCTCCTTTATAAAAGGTAAACAATCACTGCTGACTTCTCGTTTGGGTATATAATGCTGCAATTTTCTTCTGCTGTATTAAATCCCCAGGTAGCTCCCTATTGGTCAGCTGGGCCACATTGCACGGGATTCATCACATCCTTCGCTAATGTGGGATGATGATATTACAAAACGGAGAGACAAAAAAAGAACATGAGAGAGGGCTGGGAAGAGAAAGCCTCTCACATGGGGATGAGGGAGTGGATAAAGCAGCATTAGTGCTGATACTGCATTCATTGAGATGCGAGTTGAAGTGATGTCAGTACTTTTTAGACACACAAGTGCTCAGGGAAAGTAATTTACAAGCCACGTTCAGGCTTCATTCATATGCAGCAGGCTGTGCCAGTCTGGCTAATTTATGGTTGCTGTCTTTACTTTGACTATCAATTACAGACAAAGGATTCTTTATTGCACAATATGCTTTAACATGCTTGCAATGATAACGGTAATCTCAAACATTAGTTAGGACACCTGATGCTCTGTGGCAGTCTATTTATTGGCTTGACTCTTTTACAGTTAGTCACATTGCACTGTTGAAGGTGTACAATTTAAGCTTGTGACCATCTTGCTTTGTAGCGTAAGATGATACTGTTACTGTTTTTTGCGTCCTTGGTTGATTTCTGATCCCACACTCACATATTGTCAGAACCCACAATTAAACACCTCCTCTGTACTGAATCTCCATTCACATGTGTTTATTACACACACATTCACTTGCCCAGCGGACTAAAGCCCATTACTGCTGGCAAACATTTGCGCTCGAAGCCGCCACCTTTGTGTACCCTCTCGCTCTGTCAACTGAGGCTCAGTTTGGCGAAGGGTGAAAAGGACTTTGAGGAGACGCGTAACCGTCTCAGAGTCCAAAGGCCACATCAAGACCACCGAATAGTCCCTGGGCAGTCTGGAGCAGGACGCTCTGTACCCAGCACTTCTCACCAGACTATTAAAAAAATCATGATGCTCAAACATATTCAGAATACATGTACAAGTACTTATAGTACCCATGTTTAACCTCAATTGAAGCAATTAGTTTCAGGCCATGGCCAGTAAAACCCTGGACCGGTGACCAGTGAGGAAAATCACCTTGGACCAACCATTCAAGGATAACCTCTCTTTCATTTCTTTTGTTTGATGTGTTTTTTGGCTTTGACACAACTCAACCAAAGAGTGATGATTCACTCTGATGATGGTGACAACCAAAAGTGAGAGACATATTTCCAAGGTTTCACCAATTACAGTATATTTTCACTTGTCACGAAAAATCACAAAAAAAAGGAGGCGGGGGCGTGTGTGTGCGTGTCATATAATATTACAGTATACACGAATGTGTGGCAACTGGTTGATGAATACAATGAATATTAATGCTGCTTTAATATGTGGCTGAAAAGCTGAGTGTCTCGCAACACCCACACACTGTAAACAGACAGTCATACGCTTTACACGTCTTCTCATCTCCGTATGAATCACCCACCACACACACACACACACACACACA
>JAUESF010000057.1:4805777-4819709 GCA_032274765.1 Malacoctenus tetranemus
TCAGTCCTTGACTGGCTGTTTCTGGCCCCACCCCCTTTATTTTCATTGGCTCTGTCATGGGCTATTTGTGATGACTATAGCTGAGAACTTTGTGCTTAGAAAGTACCTTTTTTAACTGCATTCTAATTGAGGTCGTTCAGAGACCAGATTAAAGAACGATATTTGGATTTTAGGAACTGCAACACTGAGACGTGGTGAGGAAGAAATCAGGATTACAGGCCCATTTATTTTTCCCTAAAAGCTCGGTTTAGGTGTAACCCAATGTGCTCATCTTGAGAACATTTGCGAGACTGCTTAGCTGCAGAGAGGAAGCCAGTTGTCATCTTGCAGGATTGCTGGAGCATGAGCTGGTTTGCCTGTAAGCGCCTGAGAAAACATAGCGCAGGGAATGTGTCACTTCTTATGGCCTGACAACTGGCATCCATCGGAAATGGCTTGGCACTACTTATCCATAAAATTAGAGTCTGTTTAAATATACAACGTCGAATCCGTGGAATGATTTGCTCCATAATCCATCTCTGCTCCTATGGAGACAAATATGAGGCAAGCTTTTCCGCTCTGTGGTTGAGGGCAAAGACAATTATGTGAAGTTTATGCTGTAAAGAAATAGGACAGGCCCAACCAGGGTGCAATATTCTCCTGCTTTGAGCCAGTTGAACATGTTGCTTATTTGATTTTCCCTTCCACTTTTCGCATCTGTATCTTTCCCTCCCCGTTACACGTCTTGGGGAGGCCGGCTGCTTTAGAGATTGTCATCTGCATATGTGGTCATGGCGATATTTCCTTATCAATCTCACATGAAATGTACATGATGTGTGTACTGGAGGCATCAGAATCACACGCAATGGCGTTCCCCCTTGCTATCTGCACATGTCATTACATTGGCGGTAATCTGACATGGTCAAAGACTGTTTATCACTTCTGCCATTTTTACCATCTTTTCAAGTCCGTGCCGCCACAGGGTGATAACTACTGGCCATTTTGCTGCAGCACTGCCATTTAATGAATCGTTCCGTTGCCTAGTGGATAACGGAATGAACGAATGGCTTTCTGTGTTAGTGGCTGCCACTGCCTATCCTATCAGATAATTAACTTTTTGCAAATAGACTGCGCAGACTACCAAACAGAGAAAGCCAGCACAATTAGAATTACTTATCTGTGTTCCTCCATCCCCCCCCCCTCCCAGACGTTCGAGGGAAAACAAACAAGACAAACAAATCCAAATTTCATACTTCTTGCTTGGCTGTTTTCTCCTCAAATGGTCACACACGAATTGGCCCCAGATTTGTGTATTCATACACAAATGAACAAATAATGAATGAGCAGAGATGAAAATGGAGGCTTATTGAAAGTGAAGCCCCTGTATTATTCCGCGCTGGCGTTCGACAACCTCAGCCCAGATGTTGAGAGTTCCCAACACAAGGGTCTAGTGGTTTCCACCTCTCTGCTGCTTCCCTCCTCCAGTCTTTATCTATTTATTTATTTTTATTTATTTATCCCCCCCACCTCACAGGCGGACCATCTAATGCCGACAGTGGCGCAATTCAATATTTATGCGCTTCCTTCTGTTTGGTTTCCACCGTGAAGGGAGGTGGGCTTTCATGTGTCTGATTTGCCACAGCAGTGATTCGGTTCCAGCTTTTAAAGCGTCGGGGGCCGTTTGAACAAAGCCATCTGTTTGAGTGGGCCGTTTTATTAAGTGACAAACTGGATCCCTCTACCTCGCTAATGTGTCCCGTGGGAGACGGCGGCCGCTTGTGTTTGTGCGCGTGTCTGGTCGAGAGACAAACACGTGAAAGGAGAGAGAGAAGGAGCGCTTGAGAGTGTGCAAGTTTTCCTCTGCAAAAATGGCGCAATCCACCACAGAAGAGGCAACACGGCCGATGCTGCTGTCACTTGACGACTGAAAGGTTTTTGCCTTTATGAATCTGCAATGTTAATTGAATTGGGAGCCTTTCAGCTTGCATCTTATCAAGACGCTCAGCACTGCTCCATAAATAACCATTTATACTTATTTAATGGCACCTTTTGCAGTTTTTTGTTGTCCCACATCCTCCAATTTATTAATGTCATCCTGCCTGCCCCTCCCATCCGGGAAGAATTTTCTAACACCCGTGAGATTGTGTGTGTCTATGTGTGTGTGTGCATATGTGCGTGATCAGCTGTGCACCTCTGGAGCCAGTTTTCTTCCCCCTGTCTTGTCAGAGAATCTGTCAGTGCACCGAATGTGGGACAAGAGCATTAGGCATTCTTTTTGAAGCAGCGGCTGTTGTCTGTGCGAAAGTGCCCTCGCTCCTGCAGAGTTATAGCCAGAAGCTCAGGCCTTCCATAGAGAAGCCACTGAGCATGAGTAATACACACTGACTGAGGTTAAGGAAGTCCCGTTGGAATATGATTTTTCGCAACCTCAGTCACTGGGCTGTATATTGGGCGAGAGGAATACACGAGTGGGCTTGTGCATTATAATGCATGCTGTAGTTTCCCTGCCTTTGAAGCCTCGCTGTAAGTGATGATATGCATTTTATTTATTCACAAGAGACTCTCTGCAGCTTAGGAGCCATATGAGAGACCCTGACCCTATCACAGAAAGGACCAGCAGCTCTCGTATCCGCGTGCAGTCTCAATAATAATGTGTCATTAAGCTGCATTCTTGTATATTCTATTGAATTAGTTTTACATAATGACTGTTTGGAATTTTGCTTACAGAGCATATTTAAGCAGTCGGGAAAGGGGGGTGGGGGGGTAGGAGAAGGCTTGTATTATGAACTTCATTATGTGTGACAAGCAGCACAGTATTGATGGAGAAGCAGGTCCCCATCAGCGCACTGCATTCAAACCTCTGCAGTGAATTAATGTACTATTCCTGATCCAGTAATTAACAATCATTCGGGGGCCATATCCCTTTTCAAGTAATCACTAATTGCAATAGGAATTTCAGATTCCATTTAAGGCGAGATTACCGATGAGCATGCAATGCAAATCAGCCAACAGTTCTAATTAAGCTCCGATTCTTTTTCTTCTTTCCTTCTGCCCAGACCCTTTGTCAGCACATGCAATGTGGAGTTTGTTTCCTCCGCATTACAAAAGACGCTTTTTTTTTATCGTAATGCTGCAGATAGAGCTGTGAAGTGCCCCAAGAAAATTATTTCTGCTTGTGTTTGTTCCATTGATTAGTGTGTGTGGTTTTATATTCACTTTCTTTTTCAATTCCTCCCCCACTCTATAATTTATACCGGTGTTTGTGTGTCAGCATTACAGTGTGTTTACGTCCGGCATGAGGTCAGACGTTTCTGAACTCTGTTTAGGCTGTTAATTAATCTTTGGAGAGGTGACGCTTCTCAAACCACACAGCCGCACTTACAATAGCCGACAAATGCTTGGTGCCTTTCTTTCTCTGAATAGCATAGAAAATAAAATCACTCCAATTGACGTTCGGGTCCTGAAAGGATGATATGGAGCTGCACAAGGCAAATACACTATATGTGACACTTTCGCCCCCCTCTTGACACTTGCCGCTCCTTTCGGTGCAATTTACACTGCCTGCTGCCATTGTGACAATTCATCAATATCACAGAACAGATATGCCGCGGCTTAAAGATGTCGAATGAGGTTAATGGCATCTTTAAATGCTCCTTTCTTCCCATCGTGTGTCCAAAATGAAGTGGGGTATTTGCAGACTGCCACCCAATATGTTAGGATTAATTATCGCCCTCCACAACCCCACCTCGCCCGGAAAGTTAAAGATTCTGAGAGGAAATGGCCCTTTTCATGCAAATGAAATTGAATATGTCAGTCAGTATAATTGTGAAAACCGAGCCGTCTTGAAACGGTGTCTGTGCAGAAAAGAGGCTCCAACTAAAAGTCGGTTTATTAATGTGCTTCTGTCCACTCTTTGATTCATGCTCTTTAATGGCTTTGCAGATCAAACTTAAGTCTAACGCATAAGTTCTGATGGCTTACAACGTTTCGGCCATTGTGGATGAAGGCAAGATCTGTTGTGAGAGCAAGTTTGTGATGGCGGTGTTCGGCTGAGAGTTAAGCCACAATCAAACAAGTGTGGAATGAACACGGACCCTCTCTGAAGCAGAGTGGGATGACACAAATGAGCTGTATCCTTCGCCCCCAGTTCTGCGCACCCTTAAGAGGGGAGTGTGACCCTGTAACAGGTCGACGAGGCAGAGACTTCACGCGCTGCTGATCCAAGCCAAGAATGCAAGGTCAACCTAACAATCTCCCCCTGACTAGATCTTCTCAAGGTTGTATTTAATGCTAATTTTACTTTTAATATTTATATTTGGATTTGAGTTTCACATCATGAAAAAAAAAAAAGTATATATATTACACTTCACGCTTGTTTGCTGGTGACTGTTTAGCACGGCATTAACAGATGCTTGGCCACAGGATTAAATCATGTAGATTATGTCTGACTCTCAGGGGAGATGTACATATGCAGATGGCTAAAAAGTCATTCATTCATGGTTTGTTAGACATTTTCTGCACACTACAAATCCTGCTTTATGTTCACAAAAAAGTCAAATTTTAATTAGCAGAAATTAGAATCTAAAATATTCCTTTGCATGGTGTTGAAAAGTGTAAACAGGAACTGAATTGCAGCTTCTCTAAGGTTCAATTCAAGTTGAGTGAATTTAGTAGAATGTTTGTTCATGGACCGTGGCGTTTTATTTGCCACCGACGTTGTCACTGCGGCATTGTTTGGACAAAAACCGAGGTTTCAATCAGCTTCTGTCTACCTGAAGCCATACGAGCCGACCAAAATGGATGTTTGTCAGCGGCAGACCTAAAATGGGGGGTATGATGGCGATATCAGCGGCCATGTCTGTGAAAACACCATTACCTCCATGTCACGCCTCAATCACTCCCCATTGTGCGATGACTCCTCTCCCTCCCCGCCCTCTCTCCCTCCTCACCTCCACTGCTGATCTCCCCGTACATGTCGTGGAAGTCTATTACAGCCGGCACAGGGAGACTAATGGATGGCCCCCGAGCGAGAACAGCCCCAATAGCATATCAATTACCCATCAGCACCCTCTTGGCTGGGTGCCAGTGCACGCCACACCCCGCCCAAGTTGATGAGATAAGGTGCAAATGCAGATATAATAGTGCTTTTTTCGCCTTGTACAAATTACACAGTGTCAACCTCTGGTGCCCACCTGTCGGAGTTTGTCAGCAGGTGAATGAGAGAAATTCAAAGAATTGTGTGTGTGTGTTGGGGGATGGGGGGTACTGTTTGTTAGTGTGTCTGTGCACTCAGGGCTGCGTGCATGACACGAGGAAATCATGTGCTTTCCCGGCCTCAATTGCCCAGTGGAAGCCCAGCTGCTTGCCTGTTTATCCGCTCGCCCTTTTGATTGCTGGCCACACATCTTATGTCACCTCTCCGCGCATCCTGCAGGTTCATTTGTACCCCAATCGCAGCGCCCGGCGGCGGCGTGGCTGCTGCTGGGCAGTACAATCGGGGGAGGGGGAAATGGGTGTGCGCGCAGGCACGCGAACAAGCACAATCGCACGTTCTCACACTCACAGATGAGGTGATTCAGATGGTTGGCATTACTGCAGCTGTGTGGCCCCTAATGGCCTGCTGAAGTGATTGATAAAAGGCAAACAGTTGCTCTGCGGGGGGACAGATGGAGCTGCACCTCCCACTGAAGCTGGCAGAGGAAAACACTGGGATGAGGTGAAGGGAAAGGGGGGGGGGGACTTAGCAGTGTGACTTCATTGCTGTTGAAATTATAGCAGCCTTGATCATGCAGGGAAAAAGCTGGACCGTGAATCTAATATTCCAAACCTCATCAAGGAAAGACAGGTTTCTTTGATTACTAATCACTCTCCTGTGTTTTGATGTTTCTACGATTGTAATGGAAACGTCAGCTCGTGAGCAGCCACTGATTGTTCCAGGCTGAGACAGAACTTGTGGAAAAGAGAGGGAAAAAAGACAATTGCTAGAACAGCCAACCAAGCCAGAATCATTTATACTGTAATTCTAAGAATATCAAATAGCAGCAGCTCCATTCACTGCTGTAAAGTTTCAACTTTCATGCACAATGGTGTAAAACTGAGACAGCGAGGAGACAAATGAAACACTGTTCCAACAGGCTATTCTCTCATTCCACTGGCCTGCATTTTTTGCATTTTTTATCCTTTACAGTTGACTTGTTGTGTGTGAAATAAGGGGACCAATTAGGACTGACAGAACGCTCACCATGACAATCAGAGCATTACAAAGCACTTATCAGGTGGTCGTCTCATTTGTGTGGGGCACCACCAACTGCCGCTGTCGTTTCGACTGGTTCTAGAGATTAGTAATGTCTGCAGGCGGACTGATAGAGAAGCCCCCGGATTACCTTAAAACAGGAAATTGTTCGTGTGCGTTATTGGAATGATGAACACGGTTTTTGTCCAGTGGAAAAGCATGGACGCAGGGTGACGGGAACAGCTTGTTAGGACTGATACTGTTTCTGGATGACGGCACGGAGAGGACCAGTTCACAGACGATCATCAGAGTTTATCTTCCTTTTGACAGTTTCTTTTTCTCCCTCATTTAACGTAATTACAAATTAGATACTCACTGACAATAAACCAGAATTACAACCTAATTGCAAAGTCAAGCAAAAAAAACCCAAAACAAAACAACAACACGTAAATTACTTTGTAACCTTGTTTGTAAGCTGGATTGTGAACATAACTGGCACAGAAGCTGTTTTGTGCCCTCAGCTTTGCAATCGCTGTTTGCATTATGTGGCAATAACACATTGCCATCACAATCACACTTTCCATGGCCAAAATCTAAGACACAAGCCTACAGAAAGCACTTTGTGAGTGTGAAAAAGAACAAAAAAGTCCACACCCACATTTAAATCCTCTCAAGCGGTGGTTCCCAACCTGTGGTTCAACGAGCCGCTTTGAAGTCGGAGACTTTCTGCAGTGTGGAACAGACTTTGGACTCCAAATCGTTCCATTCTGAAATCTCATGCTTCTCAGTGTTTGTGTGTGTCAACGTTTAGCTCACTCTGATCTTTTGGCAAATCCCACATCAGTGAGGGGTCTCCATGCTTTTTTAACAGCAGTTTGGGGGGCCTCCAAGGAAAACCTGCTGGTCCAAAGTCTCGATCGATCAATCATCAGGGGATGATTTCAGAACAGCTCCTAATTACTTCCAGGATCCTGTAAAAATCTCGTGTACAAGTTGAACCTCCGTCCTCTCGCTTCTGATCTCAGTAGCTGATCATTTGCTCCGACTTGCGTAATAAAGTCAGCATAATCTCTTGTCTTGATCTCAATCCTCTTAAAAGCCACATGCTGAAATCTGCAACTTTGTTACTTTCCAGTGTGTGTGTGCGCACACGCGCGTGTGTGTGGCTTGATAAGAGAGATTAATTGCTCTGTCTGCAGTGTTTAGCGTGTTCACTAACTTTTTTCCCCGTTATCTTTGCGTTCTGTCTCTCTGCAGCACCACCAAAGTTTTTAAGAACCCCCAATGACCAAACAGGCGTGCAAGGAGGCGTGGCGTCCTTCATCTGCCAAGCTACGGGAGACCCACGGCCGAAGATTGTTTGGAACAAGAAGGGGAAGAAAGTCAGCAACCAGAGATTTGAGGTATTAGGTCTATTGTTCTGATGTAAAATGCTCGACAAAATTGGAATGCTCCAGCACTGCTTTTGGCTCCGCTTGCACATAATCCATTGCGCCAAGCCCCTCTCGCTTGCTTTACGCCCTGACTTGCCACCACGCATTAGCAGCCTCTAATAATCATGCTGGCCAGCCTTTTAAACATGCATGAGTGTTAATGAGCGAGTGCACAAAAGATCTGGGGACAAATTTGTAATTAAATGAAAGACAAGGAAAGAGCAATTGGATAGAAGAGGAAAAAAAAAACAACTTGTGGTGTGACCCAGATACCTACATTAGCATCACGCCACATTCGCCAGCTTCACACAAAGTGAAAGGGGAAGCAGCGCTTTCACTTGGAAATATCCTTTTGCTTTGTGGCATCTTTATCTGAATGCATGTCTTACCCTCCCTTTTTTTGGCTGAAGCTTTGATTTCTGGTCAGCTTTAATCTGCGCTCGGGCTCAATATCCATGAGAAATAACACATCATCGCAGAACACTGATAAGATTTCTATTAATTTCTGTGTCAGTCCTCGGGACTATCACGGTGTCACTTCTCCCCCTTCCCTCCCCGCTGCTCCAGATGCCATTTTTTTGCTTGCTACTGCACAGCAGCAATGGCTTAACAGAGCTGGGAGACCTCTTCCCACCTCTTCTTTGCATCTCATACCCGCAGAAATCTAATCAGAGTTCATCGCGTTTGCATCGCACGTTGTGCTGAATGCTAAGACGCTAGTTTTCATTCCTTCACTGCCTCACAGGGCTCGCTGGCTGCCGCCATTCCGCACCCATTCAATCATGCACCGCCGCCTCATCTTCTAACAAAAACCCATTTCCTTTTAGAAGTCTCACAACTTCCTCTTTAATTTGCTCCTCGGCTTTGACTAAGAAAGGAGGCTGTTTTTACCATCACCCGCTGACAGCTTGAATGCCAACACAGCTGTCGCTTGGCCAATGAAATGTCGAAGTGTATTGTGAACTAACACATGCTCAGATATAATGTGAACTTTAAAAATGTCCATAGGCCTCTGTGCGTTTGTGCGTGTGTCTGTGAGCGACTGTGTGTCAGAGTATGTGTGAAACGGGGGTCTCAGGCCTATCTTTATTGAAATCTACCTCTATGCCTAAAAGAAATTGAGTTATGATACAGGGCTTTCTAAAAATCAGTGAGTATACAACACGTAGCATGCCCAAATAGCTGAATAAGCTACAACGAACACCTGTTTGTCAGCATTTTATGTGTCGTTCGTCCAGAACAGTTGGTCCTGTCTTCTGTACCACTACTCACCTCATGGTACAACTGTCCGTAACCGTTTACCAAGCCACCTTTAACTGTTTGTGCTTGTTTCTGTCCCATTGACACAATCCAGTGTGATGCATTTTCTCAAAGAGTTAGAGTGTTAACTTTAAGAGTGGGACACATTGGAACTTCAATCTCACCCGACAACTAAAGACCCTAAACTTTGCAAGCAAATGACGTCTCCCCATTCTTAAAGTTAGTCAGCTACATTAACAATTGTTCAGGAAAAAAGTGCTGTACATTAGTGCAAAACCATTGAGAAAAAAAAGACATCTGAACCCATGCCAACAACAAAGAAGCAATTCATTCTCTCCACATCAACCCAATTTATAATGTTTAACCAAGCTTTGCTTTTTGTACACGCACAAAATGTACCTGTAATACTTTAAAATAAACTTAAACTCAATAGGCCGTAAGGTCAGCAGCTTTTGTTTCTGTCATAGGAAGCACATCGTGTCAGTCACCATCAGTCTCGTTAGCCAAATGTCCTCGACAGTGTTCTTTTTTGTTTTTCTGCTGAAGGTCCCTCACCCATTGTGAACCAAAAAATCTCCTTTAACATATCCTGTCTCTCGCACCTGCAGGTGATAGAGTTCGACGACGGCTCTGGCTCAGTGCTAAGAATTCAGCCATTGCGCACGCCCCGAGACGAAGCCATATACGAATGCGTCGCCTCCAACAGTGTTGGAGAGACGAGCGCTACTACCAGACTCACTGTTTTGCGTGGTAGGTCCTCCTCGACAACCTCAGAAAGAAAACACACACTCTCCACTACTAACATGCTTCCTTTTCCTCCCAGGTAAGCCTGCATTTATTTGTTCCGTACCAATCCTGTCCTGCAATCCTGTCAATCAGCGCAGCGAAACCCAATTTAGCTCTCCAGTTACGCTCACGTCGAGTGGCCCTAACCCGATAAGATTTTTGTGCATTAGCCATTTAGCCAAGTAAGTTTCCGTTTCTAAGTGACTTAAGTCATTTGCATACAGATTTCTGACACAATAATTAAGATGCCAGTTAAATTATGCAAATAGCCATCCGTTCCTGGCCCGCGGTGGTTTAATGGAAAAGCTCAGCAATAATTTTCAAATCAGTCATTTTTCATCTCTGCACTTCAGCTTTGATATCCATTTGACCGTGCAGAAAAGAAAGGAGGGTATTCTTAAGTGATTAACAAGCATGTATTGTTTATGCAGGCAGGTTTCAGTGTCTCTCAGTGGCCGGTGGCTGTGAATACGCAGCGCCGCTCCAGACAAACATATGTAACGATCCAGGAGGGAAAGGTCAGGCACTTTGTTTACTGCTGAGAGGAGAAGTCAGGTGACAAATTTCACGTCGGGTGACAGCATCCCTTTCATAATAAGCGATGAGCAAAATTTTATCTTGATTACACACAACATTCCATTCAAAGGCAAATATGTGGCGGCCCTGAGCTCAAAAGACTGCGTAATATCTCTCGAAAACACGACTTGTTTGGCTGTGAATGGAGAAAATGGCTTTGGAAGGGAGAAAAAAAAGCCTTGGGCTGCTTGAATGAGGTGTGCTCTATTATGTGGCACAATTACACAACATGGCAAATGAGTTCCTATTGAGAGGGGTGCTTCCATCCTATAGAAAAAAAAAAGCTGGCTCTGCGAGTCTCTGAAGCCTCCGCCTTACCCCGCCTACCCCCACACCTCCCCCATCTCCCCCTTCCCGTGCTTCTTATCTCACCAGTGAGCCAACAAAAGGCCCTTTGCACTGTCTCCAGAGGCCGATTGAAAGAGAAAGGTGGCACGTTCACATGCAGCTCCCTCCTGTTTACTCTGAAGTGGGGGGGTGTATGTGTGCACCCGCAGTCACATGCAATATTGTGCATGCTCCTTCGTCCCTTTCACTCTGCCTCCGTCTCTGTATTTTTTCCCCCCCTTAACCAACACACACTGACACGAGCACACACAAGCACACACACACGCCAATAGATAGCGGGGTGACAGGGAGAGGCTGCTCTTCCCAGCTCTGAGGCCTAGCATTAGCATGTTTATTACCATTTCCATTTTGCTCTCCTACTCGCCCTCCTCTCCCGTCAGTGTATTGAAGGTGAGAGGAGACCTATCGTACTCCCAACCAGAAAAAAAGAGGAAAGAAAAATAAAGAAAACCAGAAGCAAGCTGCTTCTTCCTCGGCTTTGGTGCCAACATAAAGTTCTCTTCAATCACATTTTTTTACTCTGAATACAAAATAGTGGCACTGTGAAAGTGAGGGGTTATAATAAGTAAAATTGCAATGCAAAGAAATGTTTCTTTTGTCATCACAAACACCAGAAATTCAATCGAAACTGAGTTTTAGTATTTGTATTTGTGACATGTATCTGATTGAGGAAATGCATTGTCACCCACACTGCAAGTGATGCCTTTGCAAAACTAATATCACAATAACACAGCAGAACTGTCATAATGAGCAGCAGTAGTGTGATGTAGTCAGAACAGTAGTCACAGCTTGTCAATAGGAAGTAAGTGTGATGAGAAAAAAAAAGAAACTACACAACTCCATCATTTCCTTTGGCCCAAAAACGATGTGACCAGGATTTCTGAGGATGAGTCAACTGTACAACTGTACTTTAAAATAACAATTCAACATTTATAAACTCATTGTGGAAGTTGAAGCATCTGAGCTGACACACTGCCTTGTAAGGACATCGCACTGTACGAGCAACCTGAGGGAACACAAGGTTACATCGAGGGTGCCTAATTTATTATTTAGGAGGCCCAAAAGCTTCCTACGTCTAAAAATACTTTGTACTGTACAATAAACACCACTGGGTTGTAACATGTCATTCCACATGACATCAATTGCCCTTTCACAAAAATGCGACTCCATTCCTTTCCCCACTCTGCCACAAAGACTCCAAGAACCACGTCCAGCACCCTTATGGCATTTCCGAGAAGTAACACAACACTTGCACGCACAATTATATGATGCAAGACAGAACAAATAAGTAAGCAAATCAAGATAAGTGCCACTACACCAGGCGGAGTACATATAAAGTGACTGTTCCTTTAGTTCATTTGGGCTCCAATGGTCTGTGGAAACCACTGCAAAGGCATCTGTTGTGGGAAGCTCGCCACAGGGGGCGATGCTTAATTCCATGAAGGAAGGAGCGCATTGTTGTAATTGCCATGTTATGAGGAGAGGGGACTTGAGGTGACAAATCCACGGCACCGGGGGTATATTAGTATTCGGATGGGCCTCTGACTTGATGGGCGCCGCCATTAGTAATGAACTTCCAGGCTTAGAGGAGTGATTTGCATGAAAGGCGAACCCTGCAACGTAATGATGTTCCGAGTCAAATCTGCCAGGCTGTGCCGGGAGGTACAGGTTTTCTTCTTCACTTTTTTTTTTTGTGCGCCCTCTGTTTTGATTAACTATGAGATGACCCGACTCATACACGACTTGTGCCTTTGAATTAAGGTCGTCCTGATTTGCTTGGTAATTGAGAATGACACGGACGGATTGAAAAATGAAAGAACAGCACATTTTGGATGTCACGGCCGAAATATGATTCCTCTCTAGCGATGTTTGATCCCATTTATGAATATGCGTGGAAGCCTGAACCGTAGTTAACCTTAAGTAAACAGGGAGGGGAAAAAAGCACCTGAGATTGCAGCCACAACACCTTACAGGAGTCTAGACTCTGAGCCAGCAGCAGTTCCAGCAGGATGATGTGTGCATTTGAGTGCTGAAGTTCATGATTCAGGCATGATTAAGGATTTATATTGCATCCTCATACTCCCATTATGCTGTCAACAGCCATTTCCTGTGCCCCGCGTGCAGGCGAGCAAACTTATGCAGCTGTGCACAACTTGACAGTGGGAGCGGAAAATGGGAAGCCGCTCTCCTGTGACGGAAAAACAGAATGCATCATTTCCATTTGTATGGAATGGTGCAACGGCACGGTCAGAGCTTCGGAGCCGAGACGGATCTGTCCTCGTGCAATGAAAGAGCTGCTACATGATCAGTGGTTATTCATAGACAATATATGGACTCATGTCTTTGTCGGTGTTAAGAGCACAATGGCTCCCACGCTTAAATGCTTGTAATTTATGACCTAAACTTAATCCATCTGCAAGTAGGTAAACAAAAAATAGAAAAATAAGCAGGAACTACTGACAATAATTAAAATGTACCTGAATTTTTAACAACTTTTTTTCCATCTGCTTCTTCAAGTGCAGTACAAAAAGTGCCCCACAGTCTCAAATTGCTGAGGGAAGATAAAAGCTGTGTCAGCGGTCTCGGACTGTCAGAGCAAGTGCAGCCGTTAGAAGGAAGCAAGTGACCATTGTAAAATTACTGTGTTTGTGATCAGTGGCTTGCAAAAATGAGAGGAAAGAGAGAGAGAGAGGGGGAGGGAGGGAGGGGAAGTGTTCGCTACTATACAATTCTCTGCTTTACTGTTGGGGGCTCTATAGATGGCAGGACCTGAGCTGCCACATGGAACGCTCAATTCTCGGAGAAATACAATTTTTCCTCCCCGAAAAATAGAGCTGAGGAAACATGCTGACTCACTGTAGGAGGAATTTTTAAATACAAACTAACTTCTTCAAAAACCATTTTTGACACAGTGAGAGCAGGTTCATCTTTTACAATATGCACGGCGACTGAAATCGCTCTAAAAGCAGCCAGTGTTTTAGTGAAAGTCATTACCTTGCGCTGTATTTCCTCTCTCTCTGTCACCTTAGAATATAGAGAAAACTGAGTGACGGCAGCCCCCTTCACAGCCAGTCAGCTATCATCTGTCCTGTTAGATGTTTCATAGAATATCTGCAGGCAGACTTATTGCTTGGGCTTTGGCCAATACTGCCACGATGCTCCACTCCTCTCAATTCTCAACTTGACTCACTCATACGTCACAAAAAATGGAGCACATAATGACAAGTTATTCATTATGGTAATTAAAAAGATGAAGTTGACTGTCCCCTGCTGAGATTGATCTCCTCTCACAAACACCTCCCCCTCACACGCACGCAC
>JAUESF010000057.1:4819809-4831942 GCA_032274765.1 Malacoctenus tetranemus
ATTAAAAAGATGAAGTTGACTGTCCCCTGCTGAGATTGATCTCCTCTCACAAACACCTCCCCCTCACACGCACGCACACACACCCTCTTTTATAACTTCACTGCATGGTTAATTATGAAAGCCTGTTCATGTCTGTACAAAATTCAGGAGCATTTCACCAAAAAAAGCTATTGACAACATGAACTCTTGCCTGTGAATTGTGAGAGAAAACAGCTGCTGGGTCCTCAAAGGTACTCGGACTGCACTGTGACAAAGACAGACAACTCTCTGCTGTGGCTCTGGAGCCATTGTAACCGTGGTCAGCACAGCTTCCCTAAACTATTACTGACACAAAACAGATGCGGTTCTTCTTTGAGGACACTACTGCACTGCAATCTGCCACTGAGTGACGTAACAGTGACTTACAATCAAAGTACATTTGTCGAGTTCTATCAAACAATGTTTCGCACATTGACGTACTTCCTGAAAACAGAAGGTTTTATTTCAAGATATGATGATTAATGCTGAACAAGCTATCTGTGTCCATGCACGTCACACACATCGCACTGAATGTACTCGCTCGGTACACAACCAGAAAATATCACTACTTCCAACAGATTCCGGTGGACAGCAACACACAATAATGCCAAAGGCCAGCTTCCACTAGAGGGAGACTTGGCTGATCTGTTGCCACTGTGTACAAAGCAGTTTTGTGAAAGAATATTCCACTGACGAAGCAAGACGGAACACAGTCTCAGAAGGAGAACTGTGGAAGTCAGAGCCAGGTAGTTGAGGGCTACTAATGTTAGCTGCTTTGATCTTAGCTGCCCTCAAAAGTAATTTTCTACTGGATTAATTGGATTCCGCGGGGTCACCCTTAATGCATCTAATGATCTTGAGAAACTTCTCGAGCCATGTGAGGCTGCTTGTTAATCACAGCACAACAACTCTGGAGGAGAAGTGCGACGTGATTTTTGGGCTCTGATTAGTTGCGATACATTGTTATTATGATTTTCAGTGCAAAGATAAGTGCAGTGACTAAATCAAAGGAGAAGGAGACAAAGCCTTACATGTTCTTATTGCGCGTTTCATCAGCTTTACACCCAGCTGTCGAATCTCAAAACAAACACATTCGAAATTTCCATATTAAACCACCGTCAGCTCCCGCTCACTGTGACACCCGTCATCCCCGACAGCGACTTTTGGGCCCAAACGCTTGTCTGCTAAATTTTAAAGAGCCTGATATAACCCTGCTTTCCATTAGGGCTCCTTGAGAGCCACGAGGTCCTCTCTGCAGGATGTTAGCAAGCATGAATAATCTCTGTACTCCCCCCGTCTGTAGCAAGCTTTTAGCTAGATAAATTATTGAAGTGGCTTGCGCGAGCCTTTCCTTTCTCCTGAGGAAGTAAACTTGTATTGAGTCGGGTTCTTCAGACATTTATACCCAGAGCCACTTAGATATTCGTCTGAGTCCGATGATACAATGTTCCAGTGGAAACATGCAAAGCCACGACCCATAAAGATAAAGACGCCGTTGTGCCGAAAAATCACCGACATTTCGGGACTTCTCGTCGTGCCACTGTCTTCGCCACCATGTTAGAAACGCCTGTTGGATCTATCTTGCCCCGCCTGTGTTTTTTTTTCTGAATGTATTGTACATGAAGGTTAATGAAGCAACTCAGCGTCTCACGGTTTCGCCTTCTGTCTGTTTTCCTGCCCGGTAGGAGGACTCACCTAGTCGTTGATACTCCCATGAGCCCATGCTGTCTCCCGCTTCTGGCCTCGCCTTTCATCAGCTGCCCCTGCGCAAAAGAGAACAAACAAATGCACATAAATCGCCCCGTTTCATTTTACGATCGGCGTTGACACGTGAACATTATCTTTCTATAAGTTTGAAATATCAACAGTCATCCTGAGTGGGCGGTAAGAGGGTAAATTCAAAATGAGGGGAAATAAAAGATAAAAACAGAACAGATGTCTGGCATTATATGCTTCAAAGTGACAGGAGCGTCTGTGAGGATGGAGGCGTCTCTGAGGAGAAGGTGCTGTGCGGTTGTTTATGTATCCCCCTCCACGTCTCTTTATTTGTGAATGCTTAATGCACTCAGGAGGATCAAATGAGGGTTGATGGACTGCTGAGAAAAGGCAAGAAAAAAACAAACTGAAAAGAAAGAAAGAGGGAGAAGAGGCATCCTAAGGTGTGTGCTGTGAAGTTGAGAAAGACTAAGTGACATCCATTTTAGCTTTGTGTTCGGCAAATAGCTGAAAGCATTGTCAAATAGTTTTTTTTTTTCTCTCGCCTCTGTTGAATATTACTAATAATAACTGTAAAAAGTGCTGATGGCAGATAAGATGACAAGAGTAAAAGTTTCTCTTTTTTTCTTCTTCTTCATCCCCGAACTAAATAAATGGGCCACTGTTTTCAGAAGCAAATGGAATCATTGCTCAAGGTAACAACCAGCAAATGGGATATGCAAAGCAAAATCCTGAAGAGGGCGGGAGAAGGACAGGAGGGAGGGGAGGCAGACGCAGACAGATCGAGGGGAGTCTTTAACATAAAGCTACTTTCAAGTCTCAAATGAACTGGATCGAGGCAGACAGAGTCAGGCGAACGCAAAAAGACAACGGCAGCGTGGAAGAAAGGCTCCATTGTAGGTAGAAGCGGGGCTCTTCCTCTCTACCTTCCCCCCAGGTGATCTTTACTCAGAACAGTACATCTGGCTGAGTTGACGTGTAGTCGGTGCAGCGGGAGAGGTGGGGGATGGAGTGAGAAGGGGGTGGGGGGGGGGTGTATCTGAGCGTAAATGGAGCTTTGTGCCTGGCTTCCTGCCTGCGTTGCTGCCTGCCCAGCCAGGCCTGTAGAGAAAGGCCCCCTCTCCGCCCTTCCTGCTTCATCTCTTCTTTTCATCTCCCTCTTTACCCATCCATTTTAGCACTACCCCTAAGGGGCATCCGACACTAACACTCCCTCTCTGCTTTCATTCTCTTCCTCCCACTCCCTTCGCTTATGTTGTAAATGGAGGAATATCACAGCTAATCCGTCATGTTTATGAATGACATGGGGCCTACGGAGAGTTGAGGCGCCTTGCCAGAAGTGGCGTACATCTCTGTTGCATGCCCTCTGCTTGGCTGATCCAATCTGCCCCCAGCAGCAACGGCCGTAAAAAAAAACAAAAAAACAATGTCTATGGGGGATGGCAGGCTTGGAGGAACAGTGGGCCGGGTCATCTCAAGGCTTTGTTTAATCGGTTTCCCACCATCTCGTGTGAAATTACAACTAAAAACCCAATAAGTGCCTCTGTGGAGCTCATGACGTGCAAACAGAAGAACCTCGGATAACTTCACGAGGAGAGTGGGCACTCGAATTAGTCTCAAATGCACAGTCAACATCGAGACGACTTCCTTTGTATTCATACATGAAAATCACACCTGTGAGTTCTTTGTTATGATGATGTATCAATTTTGAAAAGTGCTTACTTTTTCCCAATAGCACTAAGTACTACGTGATCTTCAGGCTGATACGTAAGAACCGCTTTCAAGACTTTAGAAAAGAAAATCGTGCCATTGTGTTATTTTCTGCTTTTATCGCAGCAAGTAAAATTGAGAGTTTTACAACTAGTTCTCCAATGTCATTCAATGTGGGGAACGGCTTAGATTGTTCATCTGTGAAGGGTTTTTTTCTGGTGGAAAAAAAAAGTGGCTGATGATTAATAGATTGAATCTACAACGGTTTCCTCATAATCTCCGGCATTAGGTGAGCGGGTTTTTAATGACAAATAAGCAGCGTTCAATTAATTACACAATCTCAGAAGAGGATTTATGGAAGAAACAATCAGAGCAGGGCAAAGGGGGAGAGGATGCCATTTTTCACCCAGACGTGCCATGAACCCTGGGTGGAGAAAGCTTTCTGCTCCTTCACCTTCCTCCTCCTATATTTTCGCTCCAACATTCATCATCGCGGGAGTTTCGGAGCAACACAATGGGTAGCATTTCACATCCCATCCCATCCCGTCCTCTCCTCTCCTTTAGGCAACGACGCTGAAATAAAAATTTTGTGGATAGTGGATGGTCCTTCGCTGCCTGCCCCGAGGTTTCAGCAGTTTCCTCTAAGAGACTGTATTTGTTCAGCAAATTACTGAAGTACCTTTTAGAGGTACCAAAGTAGGAAGACTTAATGCCACTTTGTGTCGGAGTGGGAATGTTCCTCTTAAAACTCTATTACGGCAAATTGAAATTAGCTGTTTGAGCCAACTGTGGCACATTCACGGTAATATTCATTAGGGCGCTCCACACCTGTAGAATTGGCTAATAAGCTGAACTGAAGTATACGCGCTCCGCTAAACCCTTCCTCCCGTCTGTCTTCTTCACTTCACAATAAATATCTGTAGGGAATAAAAGAACTAATGCTCTATTATATTCTTAAATCCCTAATGTGACAGTTGTGTTTTTTTCTTCACCTGAGACCTCACGTCTGCGTGATGGTGTGACACATAAGAAGAACAGACAAAATCAGTCACTTTGATGATTAGATTATGAATATTGAAACAAACACATCCACCCTCAGCTGAGATAAATGAATCATGGGCTGTCATAGCAAACATGAACTCTCCGAGCTTCTGCCTACATGCAAAGGGATTAGCTCTGACCCGCAAATCCTGCACAGACGCAGTTGTAAGCCGCAACTGGAAAGCAGTCATGCCTTGCCACTTACCATTTTCTCAAATCGCTTCATCTAAAGCTTTCGGTACACAGAGAAGAGTGGCCCCAGACGTGTAATTGGGATGTGCTCTCACATTTGAGCTCCTTAGGAGACTTCCCCAGTCTGGGCAATCGTAAAGACCACATCAGTCCACATACATGCCGTGTTTTCAAAACCATTGTGAGGTTGACACAGAGTTCAGTCGCCTGGATCTCAAGCGGAGAGCTGCATTTCAGAATTATCCCCCACCACACGCCAGCGTGTGCTTTATTACACGGGAGTGCTGAGCATTTTGTTTTCCATTATTGGATTACTTAAGCAATATCTACCCAATGCAGGTGCCAGGAGGCTTATTTGGGAAATCTGGCTCAAAGGAAGCTCCAGGGGGAAAAACCTAATCTTATTTAGACTGGACAACACATGTGCCAAACAGCACTGGGATGTATCAATGAGATAAATGGCAGCTTTGGATCCTCTGGGGCCATTTAAGGAAAATGTCGACATCCCAGTTTGTCATTTTCTTCCCTTTTGCACGGCAGTGATGTGCACGTGTGTTTATGCTCAGCATGCTTGACTTGTTGCCTTCAAAATGAATGGCTCTACCTGTCATTCATGAATGCATCTTTATTCCCTTTAGGTCAAGGGTCATCATTTACATCTCAACTATTCCAAGAACTCCGCAGCGAGCGTTGCGAGGACATGCTGACAATGACGTCCAAGCATGTGCGGAGTTGTAGTCTTAAAAAACACTTTGCAGATTTATGTTGACATGACATCTAGAAGGAAGTAAATTAACAAGAAAAAGATATTTTAAAAGCTGTGTTGGAGCAAGTACAGCAAATCAATGCCATCTGAGGTGTAACTGTTGGCACGTTTATTCCAATAAAGACTAAATTCATGCAAGTCAAATAATTAAAGTGGCGATCCCTGCGATCAAAAATTAACGAGGAACAACTTTCACCTCTGCAGAAGTTTATTGGGCACAATGATGGATGGCGTGTTGAGCAAAGCAACTCTGCCTGAGTCCCAAGTTTGAGATTGTTTAACCAGGCTGCAGGTAGCTGATAAAGCAAAGGGAGGGCTCAGATTCAGAACCCGTCAATCATTGGGGGGGTGCAGCTGGATTGTAAAAGCAACCGTTTTACCACCGTGTAAAGTGTAAATAGTCGAAGGGTAATCAACAGCGATGTGGGTGAAAGTGCTGAAACATTAGAGAGGGAAGGGGGAATGAGGAAAAATAGAACAGATGCCGTCATAGAATTGGCACAAAATGGAATTGCTGCCTTCCTTTGTTAATCAAGAGCTCTTACGTTTGGTTGAGTAATTTTGTTTGTGTGAAAACAAAAGCATAATTAACAGTTCCCTCTGCCATGCCAAAGGGAGGAAAAAAAATAAGTAATTGAATATGTCAGTGGAGCAGGAGCCGAACGGAACATTTTGCTGAAAAGAATTCAGGTCATCTCTGAAACGGATGTGTTAACTAAGCTTGCGACATTTCTTTTCGCCGAGAACTGTAAACAAATTACACTGGACATTGTTGCTGTGTTAATGTGCACTAAATCAACAATCCTGATTTGGAATGAAAGCATTTTCTTGCCACTGAGGCCAAAATATCAAGGGGGAACCAAACCCCAGAACAGATGCACTCAGACTGTAAATTCACAGTGGAAGGAGTTTGCCCTCACCTCGCTGATTACATCTTACCAGCTTATGAAAACCCTTTTGTCTTTGGTACATGCAGTATAACGAACACTGTGAAATATAAGGCTTTCACCTCCCCCACCTCAGTCTTTTGACAGTCTGGGGAATTGAACCGCAATCTTCTGGTCACAAGTTATCTTCTCTGACCTCTGAGCCCACCACTGTTCTCATTACCACACTGAGCTCTCTAACGCTGTTAAGTGACGACAAGACGAGTAGTTCAACCTCGTCCCAGAGTTTATCTTCACAAGAATCCCTGTGTGTAGTTTTCTTTCCCTACAACAAACAATAGCTAACTTGTTTATGCACACTTTGCTTTAGGCAAAGCAATTTAATGCAGTAAAAAGCCATGAAATGAGTCCAAACAATACTCTTGCATTCAGTAGGATATGATTAACATGATGAGCACTTCAACTCTGCGAAATTTTCTGATCTTCTTTCTCACTTTTTTGGGGGGGATTTTGGAGTGTGGAAAGAGCTCTAATCAGTATCCCTCAACATCAAATTATATGCTATGGTGTGGTGGGGAAAAATGGTTCTGGCTCAGGCTGCCGAGAAAAATAAGCAGTGCTGTCACACTCAGTGGGTAATGTTTTGTGGCTGGCTGAAGTCTTATCTTGGGAGGGGTGGTGAGAATCAGATTGATTCCTAAACTGGGCAAAAATAATCTCTAGGACAAAAGAGGGGGGAAAGCGGTGTAAAATGTTGGAGTGTCACACTTGGAGATGTCTGGTCCAAATTCCCACACTTCCATAATCCAGGATCTTTGGAGCTGAGACGGGATTCCTAAACAACAATGCGTCTTGACAAGCGCTTTTCTCTATGCGCTGCCACAGCAAGTGACCTGTGACAGCCTCTTTGAGGAGATTGTATCCACTCAAATACGTCCAACAAATATATCTTATTATGGCCTGCAGGGATTTTCCCCAAAGAATAACCTCAACCGCTGGGTGAAAAGTCTCGTTCCGCTTGGGGAGAAAAGGGCCAGACTGAATCCAATTCTTGTGCAGCAACCGCAGAACAACAGCCAGAATGTGACCGGAAAGGTTTATGTTTTTATGGCTCTGCATGAAAAGTCTGGTCTAACAAAGGCATATTCCCATCACAAATTCCTTTAATGGGTATTTTTGTAGAGCCAGATATGATTTCAGTGTCATTAAAGATCATCTTTAGCCTCAAAATCCCTGTTTGTTTTTTTTACATACTACATTACTTCCTGACCATTGCACTGCTTTTGTGTTCCTCCCCTATCACCACTTGTTTTTGAGGGGGATTGAGTGCGTTTTGACATGTTAATTCTATGTGGACCCAGTGTCACACAGCTGTCAACATGCAAGCATATGTCAAAGTCAAGCATCCATGCATGTCTCAGTTTGACTCTCTTTTCCCAAGAAATGGGACCTCTAAGAAGGCACATTCTGTGTAATAACTTGTAACATCTTACAAGATTCATTCAGATGCTTTTGTGTGAAAGTAAACAGATGTTTTTTGGTGGATTCTTGCACACCTGCTTGGCTGTAGTTGACTCTACTTAATGTTTAAGGGTTTCTGTTGTTATCTTTGTTTATGTCGGTGAGAGTGCCTGCTTGTAGCTACTTTTAGTACTTCAATGTGGTTCCGTGTGAGCTGTATCAAGCTGAAATCTGACTTGAAAAGACTGTAGGCAGCTGATTGGCCCAACGTTTTCGGCATTTGCCGTGCTTATGGGCAAATAGTGCTGAAACTGTACGAATACAGCT
This sequence comes from Malacoctenus tetranemus, assembly GCA_032274765.1. NCBI lineage: Eukaryota > Metazoa > Chordata > Actinopteri > Blenniiformes > Labrisomidae > Malacoctenus > Malacoctenus tetranemus. The sequence goes on from JAUESF010000057.1 coordinate 4,827,928, forward strand.
ATTCGAATGAATCACAATACCTCCATTCGTATTGTAATTTCTCTGCGGCAGTTGTACAGTTTCCCTGAAACGCCACCCTGGTGTGTATGCTGCAGTATGACGACAAACTGTGCAGAATTTATGGCTGCAACCTCTCAGAAAGTGGAATGGCCGCTGTTGTCATACACGGAAAATGTGATTTCACTTATGCCCGTATTTTGTATGAGTGATCAATAGATATAATCTGCTAATGGGGTGAGTTTATGTCCAGCGGCCTTATGTCTTCAGCGGAAATCTGCTCACCGAGGTATTTTTTGAGCCAATGTCCTTTTTATACTCCTCCAATACTTGGCACCACGCACTCATATGGCCTGATAGCCTGGCAGTGGCTAATGTGTGCAAATTGTCATTGGGAGTCTTTTTATATCAAGCACCAGTGCTCAGCACTTCTTTAGAAGGTGACTTCAGCATTTCTCTGCCTTCCATCTCATTTAGTGTGTAGATCCATTGTTGAATATACAGTATGGGCCTGTAAAGCAGAAACTGCCCTTGTCTTAGGCTGCCCTTGACATTGCAGTCCTCAGCAAGGCAGAGGAAGGAAGTGAAAAAATAACATAAAAACCTTTCTTTCATTTGGTTTGACTCTGATACATAAAACAGATTTTAAAGTGAAAGCATGTCTTCTCTCTCTCTCCAAAGGAAACTAATACAATCTCACCGAACCTCTCGGCTGGCTACAGCTATCAGGGCTTTACTCACAGTTCCTTAGCTGCAATTGAAGCAGCACTTTACTGACAATTTATGGATTTTGATCTTCAACCTGATTACAAAATTGCAAACATAGCAAACGGGGGAAAAACTGCAAGCCACTTGGCCCTCTTGGTTGACTGATTAATTCAGTCTTTGATTTTAACTGCTTGTCAATAACCCGACTTATCCAAATACGTACAACAAGCGTGATTAAACAGTGATTAATCTGATTTCATTTTGGTCTCCTGGCCTTGTAAAGGAAACACTGCAGCAGACCGTTTGACGCGAGTTGTTAATCACTGCACAAGCTACCAAATGTGTTCAATTTTCCTCCCTTTATTTATTATCACAATGGTAATTCACTTCTCAGTGAAACAAATGAGGGTAAGGAAGAGACTTCAAGCAGCTCGGGAACATCAAAATACTTTGGTTTATTCTGTCTGAACCTCAAGTTGAACGTGAGAAAACTTTTCTCAGATGCCTCACGGTTGATGTCATGACTTTGTGGCCCTTCCAGATGAGCTCCGAGTCCACAAAGCAGCTGTAAATCACATTTCTGGGCTGAGTAAAAACGCATTCAAAAAGGCCAGAAACCTTTGTAACAGATCATTAATTTTAAATGCACTGCCTGGAGTCGTATCAGCTGCCTGCCCTGGAATTACGGGCCAGCATGGTGTAACACTCGTTCTATAGGAGACGAGGAAGATGGCTGCAGTGAAAGTGCCCTTTGTTTCATTGACCCCGCTTCATTTTGCTCATTTTTTCCACGATCTTTGTGAAAAGTGACTGAAAACTCTCCAACATGAATGCAACGTTTAAACAAGCCATGCTGTTCCAAGTCACGCTCCTTCTGTACCCTATTTTCTTAAAGCTGTACAACCTGCAACTTAACATCTTGCAGCATGAGTGCAGTTGTGACAACTTAAAGGACAGCGAAATTATGATCTCTCGAGTACTTTGTTTCAGAATACATTGCAATTTCACAGGAGTTGCTTTTTTTGTTCGCTTGGATTGTCACATCCAATTACTATATTCAACACGCATCCACGCTCCGAGGCTTGCTTCTGGCTATTGTGTTTGATCAGGTATACTTTTGACTCACTGTAGAATCAACTAATTGTCTGTTCGACCTTGAACAGGCTGGAGGGAGCTCGGACAGGAGCGACCATGTACAATTAATGCAACCCTCCCTCCCCCCTGTCTCTTTCCACTTGAACAGTGCAACGAGAGTTCCTCACAGATAAACTACACTTTTATTTCTTGATCGGAGCCAACCCGACGTTTTTATATGAACCAAGAGGGATGTTGATAGGTGTAACTTTCTGAGCATGTCTCTTTTCCTGTATTTCCAAAGTGCCCATTTGGCTCCTCGTTTTTAATGTTCATATGTAATTAAATAACTATTTTGTCTTTTTTTCAAGTCATTAAAAAGGCCACATTTATGCTTGAACAAAGCTCACAAAAAAGCAACATTTGAGTAATCTCCAAATGGTTCATCCTGTCCTTCAGCTTTACTTTGCGACTTTAATTAGGATGTGAATTGAATGTAGTCACCGAGTGACTGAAGTGAATTGACTAAGTGGTTGTTGTTTTAATGAGTGGCAATTTTGTGCCAACAGCAGGCAAATGCAATGCCAGACACCTACAAAGTTTTTACAAGTATAAAGCAAGAGCATCTCCCATTACTCTAATGGACACTAAAACGGACAAAGATAATGTGTATACGCACACACTCACTCACCCACACACACACACTCACATACACACACACTATTGACAGCCACTTGGCCTTCAGTGTCTATCTCATGAACACTTGGAGGGTCAAACCTCGAACCTTCAAACATCTAATGTGACCAGCTGAACCAAAATTGCCCCAATGTTAAAAAAGCCACAATCCAAAGAGATAATTGGTTAGTTGCCCAAACGTAGTTGGGTTAAACTCCAGTTCTTTGGACACAAGGTTGAGTGAAGCAGGTAAATGAGACAAGTGGAATGTCATTTCTGTTCCTGGCAACCTCTGGAAAAAACTGAAAAACGATGATAGATGATTAAAGACTAAACTGTGTTTTCATTCAGACTCATTCATTCCTACACAGAGCCACTTCCCTTCCAAGGTGCTCACACGACAGCCTTGCATGAGGAAACGATGCAGAAAACCTCATGACAAAGGCAGGATTTAAAACCTGCTCCAAGCTGATCACAAACTGACCCACAAGCTCACTCCATCTGCAATAAACTTTTGGCACACAATAATGAGAATCATGGTAGCACAAGTAATTTAAAGTCGATGAAGCTTAAATCTAAACTGCAGGTACGTTATAATGTCCATAATCACAGCCTACTTGCTGATTAGAAAGTAGGTTAACTATCCAACATTGCACCACAGTGACAAAAATGCACACAAGCCGAGGTATGCAAGCATTATAAACTCTCACACTAAGCTGTGTGTGTTGAACGACCTTTCGGACTCAAACAGTTTCATGCCGGGGCTGAAGGATGTCTGAATCATACGGTGATCCACTGCAGCATTATAATCAGGGGCCCCACTATACACTGCCGATCCAATCCAGGGAGCCGGACCCAGCCAAGCACACACTGCCTGAAAGCACGTGACCACGGTCATTTGAATAGAAATGGCCCCGGCTCGGCAGTGTGCCACTGCAGCCAACAGCCGTGTATTAGAAAAGATTGTGCTATTTAAACCACGAGATCCACTTTGCTTTTGTACTGATGTTGTCTTAGGCACATTTGGGTCAACCGTTTAAACGCCTTCACCTCGATGAATGAACGTCTCAACAAAGCATTTCTGTTCCTTCCGGCAACCAAGCTGAGAAGGGACTCGATGAAACCTCCTCAAATCGAGGCCATTTGTATGTTGGGACACGCTGCACTGCCGTCATACAAAGGCGACAATGTTGGTTGACGTGTCAGACGGACATTTGATAGTCTGCGCTTTGAATACTGCTTTGTGCGACGCTGCAGGTGAGGGAAAAAAGATGATGGTGGTTTAAATTCCCTCGAGCAGATACCAAGATTAATGACGCGAACTATTTTTTTTTCCTCATTGCGACAACACCACAAACCACCAGGACTCTCAACTCCCACCCACTAATTACTTTGTGTGTGCACACATACAGCAGTGTGAGTTTGCATTCCTGGAGTTGTGTATGTGCTTGTGTGAGTGTTTCCCAGTGCCCTGGACAACATGGGCGTGCGTGCGTGCGTGCGTGCGTGCGTGCGTGCGTGCGTGCGTGCGTGCGTGCGTGCGTGCGTGCTAATATTTGTC
>JAUESF010000057.1:4842787-4913584 GCA_032274765.1 Malacoctenus tetranemus
ACACACACACACACACACACACACACACACACACACACACACACACACACACACACACACACACACACACACCTTTGTTTTTCCAAGACATAACATAGAGATATTAGTCACAATATAACAGTCTGGCAGGAGCTCCCCCAGAAGCATACTTCAGATGGCATATAAAGACAATCTATTGCCCTGATATATTTTGCCATGTGCCACAGTGTGGGGAATTAAAGCAATAAATTTACCTCTTTAATTATTAAAGTGATAAACACTGGGAAATCTAAGATTAACGACAGTGGCACTTTTAAATGCTGAACATGGAATTTCTAAGCCTTTAATCTTACACAGGAGTTCATCTGCACCTTTTTTGTACAAATCTAAAGTGGAAATACAAAAATATTATCCATCTACATGACAAAATGCATAAAAATTACAAGTCTCCTATGACTCCAGATATACTGTGCATCATTAGTATCATGTGCAATGGTCTGTTAAATCAATATTATCAACACAACTCAACCATCAACAAATTAAAATAAAGTCTCTCCAGCCTATAAATTTCATCTCTCGACAGACTTATAAAGTGGAAATGTGTTCTTAATGGTTTGCATTTTTATTGATATTTACATAATAATTATCATTACAGCGCTGCCCAAAGCTCCCGGCATTCCTGTAGTGACAGAGCGAACGGCCACCAGCATAACACTGACCTGGGACTCTGGCAACCCTGAACCCGTTTCCTACTACATCATCCAACACAAGTCCAAGTATTCTGATGACTTGTACAAGGAGATCGATGGCGTAGCCACCACGAGGTACAGCGTGGGTGGCCTCAGCCCCTACTCTGACTACGAGTTCCGGGTGGTGGCGGTCAACAACATCGGGCGAGGGCCGCCAAGTGAGGGCATCGAGGCCAAGACAGCAGAGCAGGCGCCCAGCACGGCACCGAGGCAGGTCCGAGGTCACATGATGAGCGCCACCACAGCTGTCATCCAGTGGGACGAGCCAGAGGAGGCCAACGGCCAGATTATGGGCTATAGGGTCTATTACACCATGGATTCCAACCAACACGTCAATGTCTGGGAGAAGCAGATCGTTCGAGGCTCCAACTTCGTCACTATTCAGGGCCTCATCCCAAACAGGACCTACTACATCAGAGTTTTGGCCTTCACCTCGGTCGGTGACGGGCCTCTATCCCCAGACCTTCAAATCATTGCTAAGACTGGAGGTGAGTGAATCAAATAACCAAACTGTTCAAGTCACGTCTTCTGAGTTAAGTCATTGAGTATAACAAATTCATCTCCATTGTGATCACAGTTCCCTCCCAACCCACCGACTTCAAAGGAGAAGCCAAGTCAGAGACAAGTATTTTGCTGTCGTGGATCGCCCCTGCACAGACGGGCCAGGAAAACCAAGTCACAGGATATGAACTTATGTACAGGAAGAGAGATGACAAAGAGGAGGTAAGCACTTCCTCATATTGAGTTATTGTTATTCCATCTGGAGTACAGTGAACTGTGCCAGTTCCCAAAGAATGTCTGCAAAGTCCTCAGACAAACTCCAACTTCCTCCACAGAAACGAATCAGCTTCGAGCCCACGACGACGTACCTACTGAAGGACTTGAAGCCCTTCACTACATATACTTTTCGACTGGCTGCTCGCAGCAAACACGGAGTCGGAGCTTACACCAGTGAGATCTCTGCAGAAACTCCACAGACACGTAGGTCTTCTTCCTTATCTGACAAGAGTTTAAACTGTTTGGGAAGGAACACGTTTTCAAATGCATTCCAAAGTTTATCTGTGATGCAAAATCCCAGAAAAAAAAGGAAAAAAAGTGACAAAAATGTCAGGAAGGTCCCACTGAGCACAGATAAGGAAAATAAGATTTTTCTTTTAATATCTGATGCATTTGAAAATAGAAAGATGTAAACACTGAAAAGAGTAAATATTACTTCTGAGGTCTACCTGACCATGCAGTATTCACTTTGAAAAGGTTGCATGGACAGTGTATTCGGGCTTCCCTGTGAAGTCAGGAGACAAGGTTAGAAAAACGTCCACCTTTGTTGTGCAAAAGGAAAAAAAAAACCCGTCTGCACTCAAATGAATGATAACGTCTTGAATTATTTATGTGAATGCCCACATCTGTGCGTGTTTTTCTAATAAATGAAAGGGCACGGCTTGCCTTCAGGAAGCCTCGTCTCCTGACATTGCACGTCAGCCAGAAAGAAGAGAAAAGTTTTGAGTCTGAGCTTTCTATGTAGCTACAATGATGAGAACCAATTCTCTGGACATCAGAGGGACTTTCCCATTTTTCTTTAAGAACTGTTGTTTTGAATCTGGACTCAAATTGGAGCAGGGAACGTTTTGGAGTCGCAACATCATAGAAAGCTCAAAGCAAGTACTTTTTTTTGTAGTTAGGGACTTTTCACAACCAAAAGACCTCAGATTTATGAAACAAGTCAAAGCTGAAAATTGGATCGTTGAAACAAAGTTTGTGGGAGCGTCATTCCTATTATTGACCCAGAAAATCCTTGAAAAGGAACAAAACAGTGCATTGTGTTTGACTTTGGTTGTTTGCCATAAATCTGAGAGCTCTGAAAGACAAGGGCAGAGATCAGGTGGGTACAAAAGCTCAAAGATGTTCAAACTCTGCCTATGTTTGGGTTTCTTTTTTTAATTAACATGTTGTGAGGTAAATGATGACATTTCAAGCGCAGTGCATGCCAATGTGACCAGAATCTAATAAATCAGTCATGTCTCCTTGGGAAGTTCTCTGTTGTACAATCAGGCTTTTACCACAAACCAACAGGCTTCGGAAAGGTTGGTGACCAATACAACATTTTTCTATTTCAAACTAGTTGCAACATCAACCTTTATGTTTTTGGATTGATGGTAACTGCTTGCCAAATTTGTCGCAGTCATATTGCTACATTTATTATCTGAATCGTTGCTCAAGTCCTTGAGAATGTGTTTGAGCATTCATTTAAAGATCAGGGCTTCCAGGCGGTGTATTAGGAAATGTGATTTTTGTTTCTATTCTGTTATAAATGGTGTTGTCATGACAAAGGTAGGTTACGTATGGTGAAGCTGTCTTTTTCCCAGTCAACACCTCCCATTCATTAGTGTGGACACTTTGTGTTTGTCTTTTGGTTCTGTCTTTTTTGTGACATTTCAGTGATTTGACATCATTTTTTAATTTGTCCATTTCAGTCTTGTGATTTTTCCTCATTTTGTGTCATTATTATTTTTCCTCTCCTTTTTCTTTTCTTTGGCCAATTCTACCATCGCCACCTCCAATCGAAACAAAAAACAAACCAAACTATCTTCGAAAAATCCAAACCAAACCAATGAACGGCGCCTCACCAAACAACCCCCCAACCCCCCCCTCCAAAAAAAACTGCACCTGCTCCAAATCCTACCCACCAAACAGAACCCTCGGGCCCACCTCAGGAAGTCAGGTGCCATAGCCCCAGCTCCACCACCATCCTGGTAAGTTGGCGGCCACCCCCAGTGGAGCTACAAAACGGGATCATAACAAAATACACCATCAACTATGCCGCCACTGAAGGAGAGGACACTGCTGACCATCAAACATCCAACATCCCACCGGAAAACTCCCAGTACCTTTTGGAAAACTTGGAAAAATGGACAGAATACAGTGTGACGGTCACTGCTCACACAGATGTTGGGGCAGGACCGGAGAGCCTGCCACAGCTCGTCCGCACAGAGGAGGATGGTATGTGTTCGCTAAAACAAAGCTCCGAGCTGCAAATCCACTCAACCCCTCTTAACCCACCCCGTCAGATACTAACAACCTTGCCTCTTTCTACAATCCCCCTTCTTTTCTACTCTGCTCTGCCTGCGTCTCATATGACTGTCGCTTTCCAGTACTTTGAGTGCATTTTTTGGACATTGCACTTTTTTTTCCAAACAAACTGTGACTCGCATCTTTTTGGGCATTTTTTCCCCCCACTGTGCTGCTCAATTTCAACACATGGTATGGCTATTTTCTGCTGCAGGCCTCCAACTTCCATCCCAACTGTCTTTTTTTGAAAGATTTTTTTGACTGGCAGCATTTTTTTTCACAGGAACTTGACAAAAGGACAAGTTCTGGACAGTGGGAATAACAAAGGTGGAAGAATTTTTTGAAGGCCATTTTTTTCTAAACACTTTTTTCTCCCCTCCTTTCATGTGACAGAATCATTTTTTATTCATTTTTTTGCCTTGCTCCATAGCCAAAAAATTCTTGAAGTGCTTCAAGCTTTTAAAACCTCTTGAAGCCCCTCCCCCTTTGGCTCCACTTTTCTATTTTGGCAAAACACATTTTTATTCCATGTTTTGAAAATCCACTCGACCCATTTTTAATGTTCCAAGATTAGGTCAGTTGTCAGACCTGTTTTTTGCTGTTGTTTTTTCCCCCCCTTACCATTGTTGAAATATTGATGTCATGCAGTGCTTGTTGCAGTTTGCTGCACTTTTGTGATTTTTTTTTCCGTCACTGCAGCATTTTGCGCCAACAGCTTTGGGCAAGATTTGAAAAAAAGAGAAAGACGGTGACGGGGGTTCTCCGTAATTTTGACCTTTTTTCTTTTATCCCATGGTGTTCCTCCAGTTCCTAGCGGGCCACCTCGTAAAGTTGAGGTGGAGGCTGTCAACTCCTCATCAATTAAAGTGATCTGGCGTTCACCGATGCCCACCAAGCAGCACGGTCAGATTCGAGGGTACCAGGTGCACTATGTCAGGATGGTTAATGGGGAGCCCACAGGACAGCCAGTCATCAAGGACATCCTGATTGATGATGCGCAGGTACGAAACACACACATGCACACACACACACAACTCCATTACACACACACACACACACAACTCCATTTAGCCACCTCGTCTCTCAAACACACAGTTTTGCTTTTCCCCTCACAAGAGCTAAAATAGTCTCATTTGTAGTGGAAAAGTTTCATGTTGTTACTGTGTTTTATAAACATGCTCTAATTTGTTGTTTCCTTTTCTTTCCATACTCTGACAACATAATCAGTGGGAATATGATGATACAACTGACCACGTGAGTAGCTACACCTTAACAAGTCTCAAATTGTTTTCTTCTGCAATGATTTGAATGAATGGCATGTGTCTACTGTGCAAAGCCACAGACAACTATTGATTTTAGATGAAGCTATACATTTGCTGAACTAAAACCACTGCGGAAAAGACTACAATACATTATTTTTATTGACTGATTTCATAAGGCTCATTGTGAACTGAATCAAATCAGCGCTATTCCTGCACGGTGACCTTCTCTCAGGTTTCATTTATGTGCAGGGATCGGGTCTGGTTTTGACCAGGATGCTGATTTTACAAAGCTGTTCTGTTGCTTGCTTTTTCACGCAGCTGACAGACTGAAATCTTACATCTTTGCAGGAAATGATCATCACAGAGCTGCAGGCTGAAACCACATACTCAGTTACCGTGGCAGCCTACACAACAAAGGGCGACGGCGCACGCAGCAAGCCCAAACTGATCACCACCACTGGCGCAGGTAATGTAAATATCCCTCTTGACAAATATTATATCATGCATTTAGAAGAATACATAGTCGAAGCTTTTTCTAATGAAGCTGTAGATAATGAGGAACAAACAGTCTGCACTACGCCAACAACTATTTGCACTTGTCAGTGGGCACGCAAAGTGTGAAAGCAGCTAATTGCTGTCTCATTAAGAGCAATAACTCCAACCCGCTGGAATGACAAGGTGATGCTAAAGGCAAATAATAGGGAATTTTGTGAGGATAAAAAAAGACAGGACACCAAAAGTCAACTTTTTATAATTTCTTTCACAACTGAAGACAGATTTAATAATAATGAGTGCTCTTCAAGCATGTTAAGGAACAAATACAGCTTCGCAAATGTATAACGAGCCGTGTGCTTTTTCTATTGCTCCAAAAGTTCCTGATAAACCTCGGCTGATGGTCAGTGCAACCAACATGGGCACAGCTCTCCTCCAGTGGCACCCCCCAGCAATAACCCACGGACCCCTACAAGGCTACCGTCTTCGCTTCGGCCGCAAAGATGTGGATCCGCTGACTGTCATCGAGTTCCCTGAACGAGAGAACCACTACACAACCAAAGAGATCCATAAAGGAGCCTCGTACACGTTCCGCCTTTCGGCGCGCAACAAGGTGGGCTTCGGAGAAGAGACGGTCAAAGAGGTGACCACCAATGAGGATGTCCCGAGCGGTTACCCTCAGACCATCACGGCAGAGGGCGCCACGACTGCTACCATTCAGGTCAGCTGGCAGCCTGTTCTGCTGGCAGAGCGAAATGGCCAAATAGTGAAATACGCTCTGCAATATAAAGACATCAACAGTCCCCGCAGCCCGTCTGAACTCTTCATCACTGCCCCGGAATCAACAGTCATCCTGGATGGCCTTAGAGCAGATACCACATATGATATTAAAATGTGTGCCTTCACCAGCAAGGGCTCTGGTCCCTATAGCCCAAGTGTCCAATTCAGGACACAGCCTGTGGATCAAGGTAGGACCAGTCCCTGAACTTTCTTAGCCCTTCCCTTTAAAAACCAACCTTTCCCTGCTCCACCACTGCGACTTCCTCTGAAAGCCTCATTTGGCAGACGTTGACAAAGTCTGGATGAACCAGAGGACTTTGTTATTACATAATGCCCCATCATTAGTCACTTTAATCAAACAATTATTTAAGTAACCCCTCATGTTGTAAGTATGTTTGTGTTTTTGTGTTTTGTCAGTTAAGCAAAGCTCAGTCATTATGTAGTCGGTGTTGGTCAGAAGGTAAGAGGACAGGGGTTAAGTTCAGCTTAGCTTCTCTTTCAGCCTGGGTTTGAAGGAGGTGTTTTAAGGTAAGTGCTGGTGCAGGCCCGCTGCAGGTAGAGGAGATGAAAGAGGATGCTATGTGCCGAAATCAACCGCTCCCCCTTTCTTTTAGCAGTGTTTGCAAAAAATTTCCATGTGAGGGCTGCCATGAAGTCATCCGTGCTGCTGACATGGGAAATCCCAGACACCTATAACCCTGCACAACCCTTCACCGTAAGCATTGTACAGCTTACCAGATGTGCATTAGAGCAAAATGCACCTTGTCCCCAATAAGCTATTATCATGCATTTATGCAATGGCTCCATCTAATATGAAATCATTTGTGCACAGATCCTCTATGATAATGGGCAAAGTGTGGAGGTGGATGGGAAGCTAACACAGAAGCTTATCACAGGGCTTCAACCTGAGACCCAGTACTCCTTCCTCCTGACCAATCGAGGCAACAGTGCCGGAGGGCTGCAGCATCGTGTCTCCACAATGACAGCTCCGGACATCCTCCGCACCAAGCCCTACCTCATAGGCAAGACCAACTCGGATGGTATGGTGACTGTGGAGCTGCCCACAGTGGAGACCACTGAGAGAGTACGGTAAGCTACAATGCAGCTTATCATTTGTCACTGATGCTCACTGATTGAAATAAACAAGTTACCCTGATAGCTGACCTTGTCAGGGGTAATTCCTCTAAAACAGTCATTTATATTCATCCCTGCATTTCAGTGTAATAACCACTTCACCCCTTCATTACACACTGGAGCAACCTGGCTCATTTAAGCACACTCTTCTAAGCCCTATAAAGTCTCTCATAGCCATTCAACAAAGCCTGAGGTTGTCAAAGGGCCAAGGTGCACATCTGATTGCAGACTGAAGCTTCAAAACCATCTTGGGTTTTTTGATCTCGCTGGTTGCACTTGGCCCTCTGTCTCCCATGCCAGAGCTTAAGCTAATTAGTTTCCCATTAGCCCGCCACACTGCCATCCTGGCTAAAGCTAGATCGTGCAGTGCCCAACCAGGAGGCCCGGCTCTGGCAGGGGGCCGTTATCTCTCTTGCCACCCTGATGAAGGGATGAAATCCCTCTAATTCTGTATCTTTTCTCCGTTCACAGAGGTCTACTAATTAGCCCACAGGGGGCCTGAGTGAGGTGCAACGACACTGCCTGGCTTCTCAGAATATGCCTAAATTGAAGCAAAAACAGAAAGAAAGAAAACTGCTCTAATCTAGTGATAACAAATCACAAAACGCTCTAAATGTGTGATTATATGTCTTTTCTCATTTGTTTTTGGCAGATATGACAGGAACTTGCAGTGTTTGTTCTCAATGACTAGTGGGTTTAGTTGTGGTAGCCTGTGTGCTTTCTGACTCTGTCTGCAATAATAATAATGTGAAAATGATGTGTCATTTCACAGGGGCTACTACGTTGTGGTGGTGCCTTTGAAAAAGCAGCGAACTGGCAAGTTTTTCAAACCCTGGGACAACCCCGACGAGATGAATCTGGAGGAAGTAAGTTGAAATGAAAGAGAAAAATAAATTCTCCTGAAAGTAAAGCAAAAAATAAGACTCTGTATTTCAGACACAATATAAAATGTAAATTTCTTTTCAACTTTGCAATTGTACCTATTTCTTAATCGGACCAACCTTACAGTGTGCACATACCGCATAGTTCTCGCCTCAGAATAGGGAAAACTAAGTTGAGGCAGTTAAGAGGGCAGGAGGAACAGGAGATGAGTCTCACTGATTGACGCAAATAGCTGCAGAGAGCACTGTTCATATGGAAATGAGAACATGAAGTAGCCATCAAGTGCACTGCAAACTCAACCCCCATCCCCACCTCCTCCTCCTGCTCTTTGTGTCTGCGGTAATTACCTGAAGAGCTGCATCAGGCCTTCGTGTCTCTTCTCATTTCAAGCAAAGCTCGGCTCCTGCCTATGCACCAAACACTTGACAACTTTTTTTTTTTTTTTATATTTAGCAAGTTGAGATAATTCAGGAGCTCCTGTGCATTGCATGCATGACTAGATTTGTGAGCGGATGAAGCCTTTTATCACAATGTGCTTTAAGCTATGATTACATTTCAGGTATTTCTTCAAGAGTGTAACACACTGCGGTGCCAGCTAGAAAAGTCTAAAAGTGGAAACGAGTAAAATTATTACTTTCAGTTTTTAACAGGTTGATAGTGAGCTAGAGCTTTTTCTAAACGCAAACGTAAAATCTGTCCTCCTCTTGCACAAACGTCACCATGTATCACACATGTAAGAGACTGAAAGAAAGCATTCAGTGTCTCATCTGGCACTGGCTTTACAGCTCGTGCCTACAGGCCCGTGTCTGTAGCCTTGACCGATTGCCCAAAAGTCACCCCTCTGTCAGAATTTATTTGTTTGTCAATATTGGCACTCACCTTTTCACAACTTTTCCCAAGGGCAGCTAGATTTAGCCGTGTTGACAGGAGAGATGATTGAAGACATTATCGGGCAGCACCAACAGCCCCGCAGCCAAAACAGAGCACACACAAGATACGCACACACTCCGACGTGAGTGACAGCCACATGGAGGCGCGGGCACACACACACAAACACACACACATGCACGCACGCTCGGCACATTCGCTTGCACACACAACTCGGAGATATGCATTCAGACACCAAAACAACTCGCTGGGCTTGATTAGCATAATTATCATCCCGGCGTGGCATGAGAATTTAAAGTCGGATGATGCAGACTTGTATGAAGGGCACCGTGTTTCCTTTGGCCTATTGAGAACTATTATTATTATTGATGAGAAGAAGAGAAGGGAGAGGTGCTCCAAATACCTCCAATATTAATCACCCACGAGGGCGATACAAGACTGCAACGATTCCCTTCTGGAAAATTTAATGACTTTGGAAAAGAGTGAATTTTCGGTTCAGAAATCTTAGGATGGTGATTTTTTATATTGACTGTGTTGACAAAAAACACTATTCACATTTGGGATTCTTTTTAATTCACGTTTTTTTGTCTGTTTTTTTTTTTTTTACAAATATCTGCACTACTGATTTAAAGTTAAAAAAAAGAATAGAATATTGGGGTCCACGTTTCTAAATCTGATTGCATCAACAAGAAATGATTGAGCTATGCAAGTTTTGAACTAATTCTGCATCTTTCTTCCTGTTTGAAGCTGTTGGATAATCCTCAGCTGTTTTATATGCTGGAAATCCACGCAATCTTTTAATCTCACAATCTTTTGTAGTCCAAAACAGATGAAATAAGTCATTGATCTTTTCTGTAATGTTCTGCCTCTTGCAATCACAATTTTCAGCTCAGCAATCAGAGGAAAGGAGCGGGAAAAAAAAAAAACTCCAGATAGACAGATTTGTGTGGCTGTGTTCTCATGTGTGTGCTGGAACGTGTCCCTGTGTGTTATCAACTGTCTGCTCCTTCCCTCACTGTAGCTGCTGAAGGAGATAAACCGAACGAGCAGAGGCCTCCGGTTCCAGAGGCAGGCAGAACCCAAACCCTACATCGCAGCATACTTCAAAGACCTGCGCAAAGAGTTCACCCTGGGAGACGGCAAGATCTATGGGGACTTTGAAAACAAGCAACTCCAGAACGGCCAGGAATACATCTTCTTTGTGCTCGCTGTCCTGGAGATGTCAGAAAATGTGAGTCTGCTCTTTTGGCTCACACTGTAGCATTTTACTTTCATCCTGACGTGTCTTATTCAGTTGAGTTCAGTTCAAGACACGCTTGCCTTTGGGTTATCCCTCTCAAGTGATTACACGTTCTTTTGTTCTAGAAAACATACATGCTAATAGACAGGGAGGGTTAAGTCCTTTGCATCTGAGTGAAGGCTCAGACTTTGCTTCTGCTTGGATACGTTTCTCTCAACCCCTTGTGAGATTTTTGGTAAGAAAACTTCAAGCTGCAGCTGGCCCGAGAAGCTGACCCCTGCTGCTTTAGGGAGAAAAGCCCCCGGAGACCTTTGCTGATCACGAGAATACCTTGATAACGCACTCCTCTTTAATTGCGTTGTACGTGCGGTCCGCCTTATCTTGGCTGCAGCAGTGTGTGTGTGTGTGTGTGTGTGTGTGTGTCCGTCTGGACGGAAGACCAAAAAGCTGCATGATTAGGCAGCTGCAGGCGAGATGATGGATTTGATGAGCTGCAGGGTCTACGGTGGTGCCTCACACTCTCCCCACTAACCCCGGGTTCAGGTAGAGCAAAAGCGATAATGACGGACAGAGGGAAATCTCTAATTTGCCCAGTGAAGCATGTATTTCCCTTCCCACAAGACCATTTTTTTAAGTCTTCACTTCAAATATGAAATGGTTCAATCAAGGCTCCCTTATAGAACAGATTATTGTGATAATTTTGATTGGTGAAACTGCAGCTTAGCAGAAATTACACAGAGGAAAAAAAAAGAACTCTGGCTTTCTAATTTGTATTGTTGGTAAAGGTGTCTTGGTGAGAAGTGCCAACATCCATGTACTCTTAGTGAAGGTTCAATCATCTAAGTCTGGCTGTAGTTTAGTGGCCTTGAAACATTGAGGTCGTCATTTATTTTACTGTTAAAACTCAAAAGAGATTTGCCTTTCCTTCTCACAGATCATGTATGCCACCAGTCCATACTCTGACCCCGTGGTTTCAGCCGATATTGACCCCCAGCCAATCATCGACGAGGAGGAGGGTCTGATCTGGGTGGTGGGCCCCGTGCTCGCCGTCGTCTTCATCATATGCATCGTCATCGCTATCCTCCTCTACAAGAGGTGAGGTTTTCAGATGGCAGTCAGCAGAGAACTTGTGCACACAGATCCATGTAAAGACATCTTCATTGTACATGCTGTGCCGCCACACATCTCTCATGCAGGAACAGCACAGGACATGCACTACATACACATCATCACTTATAAATGGTGATTTAAAATTCATGTCATGTAAAGCGACTGAACGTTTATGTGTGCTCATCAAATATTTAATATTGCTGAACTAACTCACTTCTACACACAAGTCCTCAATTAGCACATTCAAAATCAGACACTGAGTGTATGATTTTAAGTGAAAGCCTGAGGCGCACTGATCTGCAGACTATCCATGACCCCTCGCTCTCAGTCACACACATGACTTTAAATCTCATACGAGTAAATCCAAGTGTGCAGCTCCCCAAACTGTCAAGCCATCAAGTGCGGGCGCCCACAATCCTTCACACGAGCATGTGCACTGACTGAAAGTTAATCAGACACATCCCTCTGCACGTGTTCACAAAACCCACGTAGTGCTGTGGAAAACACTTGATGTACTCTCACGCGAATCAAAAACAGCCTTTTTTCGCCCGAAACCCCCTAGTGGTCGTCAGACCTCGTGCTGTCACCGCTCATCAGTCAAGCGTAGGAGGGGGAGAGCTTTGACTATCTACCACATGTCGCTGCCTGTGTGTGCGTGTGTGTACGTGCATGTGAGCGTGTGTCTGCAGCCCGGGGTCTGGGCGAGCTTCCCAGACATCCCAACACCACTTCTTTCGACAACTACCCATTTCATAGGGGAATTTAGCTCTAGATTTGGACTCCGACCTTTTCCTGCTCTCCTGTTTTGCTTGCCGGCATACACACACACACGCGCACACCCATTAATACACTTCTTTTTTGTTCCCATATCATTTGCCATCCTGTCTCTTCTCACCTTTTACATAAGGCAGATTCTCTGCAGCGTTCATTCAATCCAAAATATCCAGGCCTAAGCAGAATATCACAGTGGTCCTCAAGGTGTAATTTTAGAAAGGTAAGATTAGCAACTGAGGAGTCAGCACAAGCTAAAATCAGGACCAGTACAAATAGTGAAGACAAAAAAAACAAAAAAAACCCCCATCAATAGTATCTATGTAATGTAAGAGGTGTATGGCTGCAGCTTTGTTCCAGCTTTTGCATCTTATTGTCATTGAGATATATTCATATTGAACCGTCGTCAGGATAATACAAAGGTGAACTGAAAGTGAAAAGCGAGTGCTCATGCAGTGACTTCACTGCCTCAGGGAGATTACACGAGTCAGTGTCACCGCTGTGCTGGGGACCATCCAGGAGATATTTCTGTTGTCAGTGAAAATATTTCAAAAAAACGAATCCTAACACTGAACAAAAAGGGAACAACTGTTCAGATTTTAGACAGAGGATGTGCAAGTTTTGCTAAAAGAAAAATCTCAAGAGCACCAACTGTGAAAACTGATGTTACGTCATCATTACTCCAGAACCAAGGATTTGTAGACTCCCTTCCATTAAAGCAAATTTCTGCATTTTATGCACTTAATTTATACGCATTCATTTACAATGATGCCGTGTATAGTTTGCATCTATAATACCACATGCATGAATTGTGAACATGCATAATTTGTGGGTTTTAATAAATGTAACAGTGGCAGGCAAGCAAAGACAGACACAGCAATTAAGAGTCAAGAGATGACTTTTATGCTTGAACAAGAAGCAATCAGCTGAAACTGCTCGAAATAGCAGAGATACAATGTACAAATCTTGGATGCACCTGGGAAACTGTAGTATGTGAAACAAAGAGCCCCAAGGCTGCATAATTGAGCATAATCTCTCAAGTGAAGCATCGCTAATCTCACACGCAAAGCAAAACTCAGATATGATTGGTATCATTTGTCTCTCACACAGCCGGTACTTCACTTACTTTTAGGGAAAAGTGAAGCAAAATTCATAAATAGTGAAGCCAACCTAATGTTGTGTTGATATTTCTTTCCTTGCTGACGCATGGAGCAGCAAACCTGACAGGTAAGAAGATAATATGAGTAATGGAACTAGTCTCTTTTTGAACTTTTCTCCTTTTATCTGATCTAAATGCAACAGAGTGGTGTCACTCACGCTGGATTTGTGAACTAATAAATATAATACTGAAATATGTTTTGTTATCTAATAAATCAAGATTGAGATATTTTGAGCTCTCTAAATGAGACTAAAATTTAAGTACTGATCATCTCACCATAAACTATTGTTTAGTGTGTCGATTGCAATGAATGAGCATAATGCATTTTCATCTTTGAAACTGGCATCTAATTCCTACTGTACAGATTGAGGCTTCAAACATGCCACCAAAAAAACACTACAAATAAAAGGGCTATTTCACAAAAGGAGAAATCTCAGCAACACCATACAATGCACAACCATTGTCCAAGAGTAAATATATAGTTAAAGCACCACATTATATTTCGATTCTTTTGAAACAACAGCTGTGACTATAGCTTCCAGAAGACTATAAAGTTAAATCCACACTATCTGACACCATCAGTGAAGAGTGAATATTAGCCTTCACTAAAGGTAGTATTTATTGGCTTGTGGCTTTTGTACTGGCTGGCATTACGCTGGAAAGTGATGATGTTATTCAGTGTACCCCCTGTAGCCTCATGTCCTCGGCGAATGCCGACGTGTCACTCCCTTAATTACATATCTGCTTTCATTGTTCACAAGACCACCAAGCAAGCTTTGAGGTCGTACATAAGAATATTGAGTACACAATGAGGTAAGCTGAGAGAAGTAATTGGAAAATCTGCCATTTGTTCTACAGAAAAAGAGCAGAGTCTGAAGCTAGAAAAGGTAGTCTACCCAACAGCAAGGAAATGCCGCTTCATCATCCCACCGACCCCGTTGAGCTGCGACGTCTCAACTTCCAAACACCCGGTAAGCCTCTCAAATGAAGACAAATGTGTTTCCTGTTCCTCGCTGTGAATAACTGAGTGGATATGCATTGTGGAGCAGGATGTCGATGCTTCTGATTGCTTGCTTAGGATTGGCTTTACATCACTTGCTGCTCGGAGAAAACTCTGCTGACGCACAATGTCCCCACACACTAAAAAGTCATCCTCGCTGCGAGGCTCCCGCTAAACAAGCGGCTAAACAGTTTGCAGGTAGACAGCGGACAGGTGCTCGGAGAAGGCAGAGAGGGTCAAAACTGACACCGTCCTCCCCGGGGACGCGTCTCAGAGGGAAGTGAAGAGGCAGGAATGCAAGCTTGACAGTTTCATGGCATCTGTCATCTTGCTCTGCACCTGGGTTATCCGGGTCATCAAGACTCGTCATGCTCAGCGAGAACAGAGCGCTCCTGTCCGGCTGATATGCAAGAAGTCACAGCACTGCAGAGACGGAGTGGATCGCGGCTATGTCTCCTGATTCTGTATGCAAGCCGAGCGATAGCGATGAGAAGTCGGTGACAAGCTGTAAACACTAGTGTTTACTCGCTCTGACCTTTAGTGCTGAGGTGAGCGGTCAGTGGTCATGCCTCGGCTCGGTCGTGTGGCCCTTTCTCGCCTCGGGGAGAAGATGGGAGTCACAGTCCATTTATCACCCGGAGAGGCGCTATGCATCTTTAGCCCCATCCCGGCCGAAAGTGACACACTTAACTGCTGTTTGAGTTCCTCTGGCACCGGCTGCTTTGGGACAGGTGTTCACAGACTGCCGATGATGTTGTAATATCAAAGCCATATTTTTCAGGTCAGCTACTATGAAAGGAGGATGAATTATCCCTGTAGGCTCGGTTTTGCAAAAGATTATGCATATTTATGAAAGCCCTTCAATGATTTCAGGACCATTACAGAGCGTTTCATCCAAGCAGAGCGGTATTTTTCCTTTTGGCTCAGAGTGATCTTTACCATCCTTACACCATTCCGCTTGCCTCTCAAGCCATCATTTCTCCCTGCAAACAGCCTCTCTGAGAGCTGGTATCTTGGTTCTGTCACTGCTCGAAAAGGACCGAACAGTCCCCCCACCACCACCCGAACACTTTCTCTCAAGTCCCGAAGCGCTTCTACATTAGACCACCTCTGCCTGATGCTCTCCACCCTTCCTTTCACCTCTTTACCCCCTCAATGGACATTTTCGTCGTAAGGATGCTTGATGTTTGAGCGACGGCGTGTTGGGAAAGGCACTTTCATTGTCGCCCAGCGGTGGAAATGGATTTTGAGTAGTGGGCTGCGATAGAAACAGCCTTTTTGCCGTCTTTCAGAGAGACGTGAGAGTGGGTGGGAAAACAGCACAGCTTCCATTAGCTAATGCCCACTTGTGCCAGGAACCAAAGTGAAACATCGCCTCGGTGTTGTACTGAGAGAGACTGTCGCCCAACTGCTGTGTCAAAATGACACATGAATGCTCAAGGTGCAGATCTTTGGCCACTGGCTGGATAGCAGCAGTTTGTATAAAAAGCTGAACACAGTGTTTGATCTCCTCGCTTCATCTGAGCTATTAAATATGCTGACAGCTGTTGCCCAACTACCACCTATATTCAGCTATGCTAATTCTATGCTGTCAGAGGAAAGCAAACTTGACTACAGGCTGTAACTTTATGTTGCAGACTCTGCAAACAGTACATCACCATGTCAGCATTCTCGGATTAAAAGCAATGCGAGACGTCATTCAATAATTGTCCAGCTTTGGTGTATATATAAATATGAGAATTTTTTATCCATTGTATGTGCTCTTATTTCCCTGAATAAAGCATGGTGGCATAGCTGAGCTTTTAGCATGATGATTTGTCTGTTACTAATGAATGTCCCATTTAGACTACACATAATCATTCAGCTACCTCTTGTCGCATTTCAATTTTTACCTTCTGTTTGTGAAAACAATGAGTCATCACATTGCTATGACGTCTGCTATGTATTTAATTGCACCGCCGTTTCCTCCACAGGTTCAGGTGCGCCCAGTCACCCCAGTAACCTCCATTTGTCAAGTTAGTTGGTCTCGATTATGCATTTGACATGATTTGTTTTTATTTTTTCAGCTTTAATTCCTTCCTTTTTCTTTTTTTTTGATATAATTTCTCTGCCAAGTCTTGTATTCTCATCCCCATCTAATCCATCTGATGTTAATGCTGCGTCATCACAGGAGGCGGAGTTTGAAATGACAGCCTGATCATATGTCATCACTCAAAGCAGACGTCAACATCTGGCCTAACATTTGAATGTCTTCTCGTTTTTTGTTTTGTTTTGGGATGTTTGTTTGTGTCTGTGCCTTCCTGTCATGCTAACTGTCCGCTGCAGCTTTACGCCGTGAATAACGTTCTTCTCTCTCAATAGGGAGAGTCCCTGTGGGGGCAAGTGTGCTCGATGACTTCTCATTGGCTTCTGTGTTCATATTCTCTCTATGAGCATGGTCACTGCTTTGAGTGAACAAACTGGCCTAACAAGATCCACTCTTCCATTCCCCCCCTGTTATAACCACATGCTGCTTCTCTAATGAGTCACTGTTTGCTCGTGCTTGGGTGCTGCCCTCCCACGAGACCAGTGGCTGACCCTCAGTCCGTCTCCCCGACAGGTATGGCCAGCCACCCTCCCATTCCTGTCATGGACTTGGCAGATCATCTGGAGCGCCTCAAAGCCAACGACAACCTCAAGTTCTCACAGGAGTATGAGGTGAGTCTCAGGAAAATACCGGTACTCACTGGACATTTTAGAGCACACAGGTGTGATGTGGAAAAAAGCCACATAATGAGAAGCTTACTTTCTCTTGACTGTTTTCTTTTTTATTGTGGAAATGGTTCAGCATCCTAACCAAAATGATTTAATAATTAAGCACAATTTCCAAATTTGCAGGGATGAATAGCCAAAACTTACATGCACATCACATCACCCAGGGGCATTTAGTTTTAATTAGTACCACGGAAAAACAGTCCTCCAATTGTCCCTTTTATTGAAATAACCCTTTAATGGATTTTGTCCACTCCAGAAATGTGTTAAAAAATGCTCATTTGCTCGTCCGAAAAGAGTAGTTTTTGCTCATTAAGTATAAAACTCGTGTTTCCTTTGTGAAAACAAGACCATTCTTCCTGTCTCGTTAGAACTCCTCTTAATCATTTGGGATCATAGAGGCAAAATGATGAAATATAAATTGAGATTCCAAAAAACACCAAAGGACAAATCCTGCAAAACACAAACCTCGTAGGTACTTGCTTTACGCCCTGTGTGTTGCTTGACAGCTACCTGCAATGGTAGGCGTTTTGACAAATCTGAAATGACGATACACTGGTTGAATTGATGGCCATGTTCCAGGGCTTTCTGTCTTTCTGACATTATAAGACATCTGAATGGAAAGTGGATTCCTCCTATTGTGTTCAGATGCAGCAGTGCTTGTCAAATATGATGCTGTTACAGTATATCTATATAGTGAGGGGTAGGATTTAGTGTACTACACATAGAAATCTACCCTGCATCATTTAGGTAGTATCATCTCCAGTTTTTTAGAACAACTAATATTCCAAACACAAAATACAATTTAAAGCCTGTGGTACACTGTGTCCTAAGTGTGACGTTGCACTATAAGGCTTCAGATGCATAGTGACAGCAAGTAAATGTCATATTTCTTTATTTGTAAAATGTCGTGATATATTCATGAGTGTGAAAACCCTCATAACATTGCAGAGAGTATATGAATTCATATTTGTAGCCAGAGAAGCCATGCAGATAGGAGGTCATATCTGTGTGAGATATGAATAGCCACGATCGCCCATTTCTCTCTGCGGGTCCTTTAGCAGCTTCCAAAATCTATGAGGTCACCCTATGGGTGCCTGCCAAGCTGCCCAATCATTATTGCAGCTTAAGTACATTGAATTCCAATTTCATAGTGCTTACTCGAGAGTAGTGGAAAGCAATTTTGTGAGCACAATGAAATAAAGATTTTTATTATGAGCAATGTTGCAGCCCACTGTTTCAACATATTTTGATAAAATATCAGGCTTAGCCAGTGGCTATTCCCCCACATATTGCTGCTTAGGTGATTGCTACAGATAAAGAGCTCAGTCCTGAAATGTTCACATTAAGCTTATAGGCTTTTAATATTACTGGGAAAGGTAATGGTAGTGATACAAAAATCATTATTATAAAACTGGTAATTTACATGAATTTATTCATTAAAAAAATCCAAAAGTTGTACCATCCTTGGATATCTTTTGTTAGTTTGCATGGAGGCTGTTTGCCTGGAAATGTTGTGTTGAGTTTTAGCTTCAGAGGAAATGAACTCGTAAAAAGTAGTCTGATGTCATTAATAACACAAGCACACTACTTTTCCTGAGATCTGAAATGAATTGCCATCTTTCATGTCTCTCTATTTTCCCCTTTGTGATATTATATTTTATAGCTCAATTCCTCTGTGATGAGGGACAATTATCAACCCCTGCTTTGCAAAGCTCCAACAGGGCTCACATAGCAAGCTCAACTAGTCTCTCGTGTGGTATTCTACCATGTGCCATAAAGTGTTGCTAATCAAAGAAGCAAAAATAGTGGGAGATAACTATTTCCTTTGTGGCCCATTCAGGATACTTCCTTTTGTAAATCCAATCGTATACATGTCGTGGTTGTTTCACATAAAAAGGAACAGTTCACAAAGTTCAGAAAAGGGACTTTTTCCCAACGACCACAACAGGACACCTATATGAACTTAATGCAAACTGAGCAACAACATTATGCTATTCTTCAACCTTGCTATGTCATTTCTATCAATTGAAAGGTGAAAGGTTTGCCAGTGGATATAATGCATGACTGAAGCAGAACATGTTTTTTTCCTGTCTAAACTAGTCAAACTGCAATTCGTATTTGGTCGTACAACAAATATTGAGACACTAAGCACACAAGCCTCCGATACGTATTCAAGCTCTTCACTAACCAGTTTGTGCACAAACACCTTCTGGGGAAATTGCTTAAGAGTGAAATTCAATCTCAGTATATGTTCCAAGAGAGGAAAATAATACAGCATGATGGCTAAAAGTTTTTTTCTTCACTCTGTTACAGTCCATCGACCCTGGTCAGCAGTTCACATGGGAGCACTCCAACCTGGAGGTGAACAAACCAAAGAACAGATATGCCAACGTGATTGCCTACGACCACTCCAGAGTCTTACTCTCCGCTATTGACGGTACGCCGCCCACCAACATCTTGCTTTCGTACGGCCGTATTGATTCCACAGATAGCCAGTGCTACCGTGTCTTTGAGACCTCTGGAGCTCAACCACACTGTACTTTCAAATTAGATTCCCACACATGCAAGTTAGGCTGCATCTTTCTTTTGATTCTCGACTGGGAAGAAATGGCCTCAAACAACAAAAAAAAGGCACTTCTGTTAAAATGCTGAAACAAGCATTCAAGTTGAATTATCACCCACAGTTATGAATACAATAAAAAGTTTCACTCGCGACTGTTTGTCAGAGTTCATGTCAGGTGATTATTCATGCACGTTGAAACCCTGAGGTGCTATAGAGCTGTAGCTGTAGCTGGTGCACAGTTCATACTATAAAACCATGGTGGGATACATGTACACAAGGTGCAAGACTCTCGATTGCGATATTGGTTTAGGACACCTACACATTTGCTGCAGAGCTGAACTTGGCACAACTCACCACATGAAGAACCTACAAGCAATGCCAGACAGCGGACAGGTCTGTGCTGCTCTGAAATGCAGATTTTCTCAACAAACTTTCGCTTTCACAGTTTCACCTCAGACATACACAAACATGAATTCAAGAAAAGCATTCAGTACTTTCAATACAAAGTGAGTGAGAAGCTATTTTGGAGTTGCAAGTGGAGTGCTGACAGCACCGCTGCACGTCCACGCTCAGCTATTAATTAAGCATTCCCATTGAACTACTCCCATGGAGAGTGAAGCAAAACAAACCAAGTAGTAAATGGATAATGTGACAAAAACCAATAGATAAAGACTTAGCCTTTCCTTTGCACTCTCTCAGAAACACCACACACTTGATGAAACTCCATTAGGCGAGCGTATAAACACATCTGTACGAGCAGCACTGGAGCCTTTGTGCTGTGGAGAGTGAGTAGTTCTCAGCCAGGGGGACATGAGGGACTTCCTCTGTTCCTTCAAAAGCTTTAACAAAGCCTTTTGGCAAGCAATGTGTCTATTGTTTACTTTGATGGAGTTCTTTGAATAAAAAGGGATTTGGGATTTGACATCAGAGTTTGAAGACGGAATTTATTGATGTGCGGATGGATCAGCTCAGTCTTTGGCAAACAGGCACTCTCGGGGTATAAGTGTGGACTTTAATTGTGGTGACATCACCGAGTTTTTCCCTCTTCTTTTGACTGCTGACATCTCCCACCCAGTTGACTGACCACACTCAGAGTCTTTACAATGACTGCTCTCTGGTTTCTATCAAGAATCCTTCCAACTTCTCCAGACATCCATCCATCCATCCTCCCTTCAGCTTATTGAGGTCTGGGTTGTAGTGGCAGCAGCCTGAAAAGGCAAGCTAATCCGGATGCTTACTCCAGGTCTGACTAAGTCCCTACACAGGGCCTCCTACTTTTTTTTGCTTGCAAATTATGTTTCGACGAAGTCATATCAACTCTTTCTTGTCACATCGATGGGATACAAGAGTTCAATTAATTTCCCACTGATCTATATTTAGTGTGGAAGCTGTCAGAAGGAGAAAAAAACTACCTTTCCAACAGTTTCCTGAATGACAAAGAGGTCACCTATTAAAAAGACAAAGAATCTAATTTGAAAAAAAAAACACTTCTTCACCTCTCCTGCGATTATCATGTAGGAATCAGAGAGCGTGGATGTATTATGAATATATTCCTCGTGCTGCTACAGGGAACCATCATCATCCTCATCAAGGCAGAGCTGCAGCTTTAGTTGTGTGCCTGTGTCCCTTTGAGATTCCTTTGCTTCTCTCTGGCGAGAGCCGAGCAGCACTGTAGCACTGTTTGTTTCTTAATAGCCATATTGACAGAGAAAATGGCAGAATTTATACAAATCCTGAGTGACAGAAAGCATAAAGGCAAAATCCATTTGCAAATGTGCATTAAACAACTTGCCTCATTCTCATTAAACCACAGTAATGTGTCTTTTTTTCTGCGTTTTTCTTTCAAACTGAAAACACACTGGGCTTAATTGTACTGATCCCTTGTCCATCACAGAAATGCACAGCTGCCTGGTTGTGTGGACAACAGCAAAATGAGAGGAGGGGGGAGAAAAATGAGTGTGTGGGTTTTTGAATGTGTTCATACTCCATTTTCTTTCCTTTTTTCTGTTGAATAAGTTACCTGGGAGTAAAAGGGAGTCTGGGGGAGGGGGGGGTCGGCTGGAGTGAGGGGATTCTCTGAGACGTGGCGCCCATGCAGATGAGACTTATCTTGGTCGACCATGTGTGCACGGAGCCCCTAAACTGCCAGTCCTAAAGCATTGACTAGCTGTCAGCTCTGTCTCTTTCCCCTGGATTGGAAAAAGGCTGCTGTGCCTTTCATATAATATAAGCAAAGGGAGGGAGGGGAGAGGAGAGGTGGAGGGGGGGGAAATTGTTTTGCTAGTTTTGTGTCGGTTTGTTTTTCTCCATGTGAGGAGATAGACTTCTAAAGACCGAGCTTTATCTGGAAGTCAGCTGCAGATATGGAAGAGGGAAAAACTGTTGATTTAAATGTGCTGTTGATAGCAAATACAAATCCTTTTGGACTGTAACTCTGGTTCCAAAAGTGACTATTTTATTCCGTATTCCTCCCAGAAAACACTGACAGCATTTTAGAAACAAGGAGGAAAGCCTCACGGTGTTATCTCAACACTGTGTGTGGGGGGACAATCTGACATTACCTCCCAGAAACCAGGGGAAAACAAAGACTTAGACCAACTTACCGAGACCCGTCTACCTCTATTTTTGTCACACTTATTGCTTTTCTCACTTCATGTCTGTCAAAACAAACTCTTTACATCTGACTAAAGATTATGCTTTTTTACTCATCTCTAATCTTTTTAGGTATTCCTGGAAGTGACTACATCAATGCGAACTACATCGATGGCTACAGGAAACAGAATGCCTACATTGCCACCCAGGGGTCTCTGCCAGAGACATTTGGGGAATTCTGGAGGATGATCTGGGAGCAGAGAAGTGCCATCATTGTGATGATGACCAAACTGGAGGAGAGGTCCAGAGTAAGGACACACACCGTCTTCCAACTAACTACATTTGGCATTTTAAAGTGCATAACAGGTGCTCTGGGAATTCAATCTGCACACTTATCTTTGTTTTGTGATTTGAACAATACACTTGATTAAGGCTTATTTATTCTGCACCAGAAGTCAGGCTGAATTCAGTTATCTATCAGTAGCCTCCACTGCTCACTTTCTGTTGTTACAGACTGATCAGTGGCTGCACTTTGAACATCTGCCTCGCACGACTGAAAGCACGGCATTATGATCAACACATAACAGACAAAAACAGTGGAAATGTGTAGTTTTGAATACATGCATGTTCTGAATGCCTTTGTCTTTTTAGACCAAGAAATACTGCAAACACAGGCAAACATGTCTAATTTTAGTATAATTATGACTACAAAAAATAAAAAGATTACCACTACGACTATCATAGCATCACTAGCAGTGTGAATATGATTCTAATTACCATCCTGATGTACCACCCTCCTAAAAAAGTAAAAGGCCCAATCTAATGATGCACCACCTCCTTATTCATGGATTTTAATAACTGTACATATGCATTTCACTCTGGATGGTCACAACTGACTCTATGTGTTCATGTATGGAATTTCAGGAAAAAGAAAACACATAAAAAAGAAGAGTGGAGCTGCACTGCTACACTATGACGCTGTGCTTGACTTTTAAGGATGCAATGGTCCAAAGCCACTATTTCTGTCAATTCTTATTTTTACTTGACTGAGCACATGGAAATGTACATAGACTCTACAAGCCACTGACCTTCATGCTGTACCATTTTCCAAAGCATAGTGGCACAGCGTTAACGGGAGTACACACACACACACACACACACTCAGGCTACACAGCAGGTTTTACTCAGCATCCATACAGTTTGCAAAAGGAAACAAACACTTGCAGTGATTAGTTATTTCATTCGTATTCATAAGAAGTTATGTGCAAGGAGAAGGAATGCGAGAGGCTTCCACGCTGCTTCCTCGAGAGAGCCCCCACCCCGATTGCTCTATACCATTGTATTGTCTGGCATTTTGTGGTGCATAATGTGTTTTTTGTGACTGCTAACAGCTCATGTCTTTCATATTAATCAGTCATATCATTCTCTGGGAAGCACTCAAGCTGTCTTTGTATGTTTTGCATATCTAAAGCGCGACTATTTGCGAGTAAACGCCATTATGAATCATTTCATTACTCCTGGTGTCACAAACACTTCGTTGCTCTTTGTGTCAATGTTATAACAGCTGCTGAGGAAATGAAATTAGTGGATGGTACACTTGTTTGAAACTCGGTGTGTTTCAGACAGGTGTCTAAATGTCATATCACGCAACAGCCCACAGAATCATACAGCTCGATGCATGCTTCTTGTTCAGTCGTGTTTAACGTCCCCCTAAAATTGCATCAGTGCCGCTGGATAACATGAGGAAAAACAATTAAATTGGAGCCCAGTTATTTCCTCCCCTACACCAATAGCGCCTCTGTTTGTCCGCTAAGCAGTAATGCTATAATGGAACAGTGTTTTATTGGCCGTTTACTGGGAAACAAAGCTGTAGATTCGAATTGCAATAACACTCAAACGATCGTATGACTGGAAGCTGTGCTTACCTTTGTAATTATAGAGGATGTCAGGACAATTAATAGCACTGTCGGCTCTCTACAAATATCTCAGGCCATTTCATTGATTAAAAAATCAAACCAAGTCAGCAGAAATGGAATTTGAACATTCATTTAGGCCGTTATTTGATTTGGAGGACACGTGTAACTGAGAAAAGGGCAATTGTAGTGAAATTCATGCTTTGAGAACAGACACCAAATACAAATGAGTAATAAAAATGGCAGCATTCACAGAGGCTGTTTTGTTGTGGAAAAGCCATGAGGCTTAGGAGACTATTCCTGATGTAATTCTTTTGTGCACCGCAGGTAAAATGTGACCAGTACTGGCCAACGAGAGCGACAGAGACATACGGTCTCATCCAAGTGACCCTGCTGGACACAGTGGAGCTGGCCACATACTGTGTCAGAACGTTTGCACTTTTCAAAGTAAGGATTCCTTCCTGCGCAGCTGTGATGCGTTTGCTCAGCACTGGTGTGGACACTGACCTCTCTTTCTCCGTCTTCAGAATGGCTCCAGCGAGAAAAGAGAGGTGAGGCAGTTCCAGTTCACGGCGTGGCCGGACCACGGGGTACCCGAGCACCCCACCCCATTCCTGGCCTTCCTAAGACGGGTGAAGGCCTGTAATCCTCCCGACGCAGGGCCCATGGTGGTACACTGCAGGTAAGAGACAACAGGCATGAGAATGGGCTGTTTGTCATCAAATTCTTTCATTTCCTTCAAGTTTATTTTGAAAAAAAACATTGAAAATATAAGCCAAAATAAAAGAAACAATTTAAAATGGTATGAGTGTTTTAAAAAGAACATTTTATCCATCTTGTGTCATTAAATTCTTACAATAATTTAAGACATATGAACGGACATAATATATTCAGGCTCGCTTGGGAGGACTTGGTAGGAAGAAGGGGGGGGCCGTGGCCCACTGTATCCTAAACAAATCAGCCTGCTCGCTTTCCCAGAAAGCACTTTAAATCAGAAGGTGTTCTCAACATCGCAGCGCAAAGAGTACGAGTGTCATTGCCCTCAGCTAACTTAAACATTTCCTCCCACACAGTGACACAGAGACGCACGCAGACCTGTCGGCTTCCTCGCTACACTGCTAACATGTCGCACATCAGCAGCCCACAAGTCCTGGGCCGCCTTATCCCTTGGGTTATTGCATCTGAAACAAATAACTTTCACGCCAACTTCACTTCCCTCTGCTACAGAAGCGGCCAGACTCCCAACAGAGAGCGCGAAAGATATAACACAGACTTCTGGCTTCTCCTAACTCAGGCAGTCATCAGAGGCTTTGCACAGAGGAAGTGACAGAAGGAGGGGGGGGGGGGAGAAAAGAAAGTAAAAACATTAAGCAGCAGTGGAAGTGAGTGTAACAGATACAAACTTTTGTCAGAGAGTGACAAAAAAGGAGAAGGGATTACTGAAGAATTAGAATTACCACATGCTGATGTTAATTAGTCCGAGTTGCCGAATCGCTTCAAATTGAAAACCCTGACTTTTTTACAATGAGGGCCAATGCAGGAATTAATGTCACTCTGCAGATGGGAGATTTTAATTCCTCTGGCTCCAAATCAGATACAGTCATGTCCAAGCTCCAAATCCTTTTAACGCTTCCTGACTTCATTTTTGACCACATTTTAAGTCTTCATCTTTTATATCCACATCAGCCAAATAACAGCAGCAGTGTTTGGTGGTTAAGCGGTTGTAGCTCCCCCCCCAAAAAAATGTTTTCCACAGAATGAATTAAGCAGACTTTTTTTGTCACTGAAGATTTTAAAGCGAATGCGAAAGACTGAAATTAAAGTGAAAGAGAAAAAAGATCTACCACTAATTGACAGCGCAGAGCCCTCTCTGAAATAGTCGCCTGATTAGTTGAGGCACAAAAATTGCAGCTTACTGTGTATGTATGTGCTCAGGCGCGTTTCGCCAAGACCATAAAGGCATAAAACAAGCAATCAAGAGCTTTTGATTGGTTTGCATAGCAGCATGAATGGTGGCTTAGGAGGGAATATTTAGAACTTTTTGAAATCAATTGAACATGGCTTCCATCCTCTCAAATCACTGATTAGCTACATGTTCATTTATGTTAATCGGCAGTATTTCTCATCCAACAGGGACGCCCGTTTTCCTACCCAATTATCTTATCTGAGCAAATTATTGTAGACACCACAAGATGGAGATTAAACAAAAGAACAGCAGAAAGATGCCCACGTATGATACCTCTGATGTGTGCAAAAGAAATGTACATTCTGTGTGCAGCTCAGACTTATGCAACATCATTAATATGGGTTTAGTGGGTGGCTAATGCATCTCCCACAGGGCGATCTAAGAACATCAATCAAACTGCATTATTGTGTTTTCTACCACGGAGCGAAACAAGGTGACGCGAGGTCCACTGAAAGCGTCTTGCAGGGACATTGCAGCACGGTTCCTGCACCTTCCAGTTTCCCACTGTTTTCACTAACCCGCGGGTCAGCAAATGTTTTCCTCTTATACTTGAAGGGCTACCCATGCATTGTGAGGTCGCCGAGGAGGTCAAAAGGACAAAATTGAATGTCATGGAGATCGGTGGCTTTGCCCAGTGACTCAGACAGGAAACGTTTCAAAGAACAACCCACAGTTTCAAAGAAATTCCACTCAGAAACCAGTCATTTCCCTCTCTGGGCTTTGAGCTGTGCCAGCCGGGCCATGATGTAGCACACTGCTTTCACTTACTCTGCAAATGCAGGTTTGGTTTAAGGAGGTTTGAGACTTTTTCCTCAATGTACTCCTTTGATTTATAACAGGACAAGTTCCTATATGAAGTTCTGGCAATGCTGGAACAGTTCGAGCAAACGCTCACGTTCAGGCCAGTGACTATTAAGTAACTATTTAATAAACCGTTTGGACAGCTGTACTGTCAGAGCTGAACTGGTCATGAATCACTTTTTTTTTCTTTTCAATTTACTTTCTACATTTGCAACGTATTCACAAGACAAATGATTACGGGTTCGGTTAACAGCAGCGATCCTGGTGAATTTCTTAGTGTGTGTGTGTGCGTGTGTGTGTGTTGGAGGCAGAGTGGTGAAGTACTGACACGTTAGCAGACAGCAAGAGATTTTGTAACAATACATATGTAATTGCTTTCACTGCTGCTCTTCGCTTTATCTTCACGGGACTTGATGCAGCTGTATTTTACGCTGCACTTTTCTCCCATCCCTTATTCCCTAAACTCCTGGAAAGCATATTAGTCTGACACTTAATGTGTGTCGACGTCCAAAGCAGCTGGTTTTGACTGGCTGAAAACGCAGTGTCAGGTCATTAGTGCAGCCGGTCCACCGGCTCTCCTTCCAGTGCCAAATGTACTGACAGCTTTCTGCACCATCTCACCCCACCACACACACGCCATCACTTGTCAATAAAGGAATACGACACATGTTCCTCGCATTTCCAGGTTTGAAAAGTGGTCAAAATTTATTCCTGCAGTTCAGATTTCTATTAAACTTCCTTGAGAACCACACAACTTTGAGGTAACTGGCTACAACACAAGTCTGCCTCCTTTCCCTCCCTCCTCCGTTCCTCATCTTCCTCTGTCTCCGTCTTTCCACCCCGGTGCTGTCACTCTTGTCACTTACTCTCTTGCAGGTCATCACTCTCCCACATTCAGGTCTGCACTGTAAAATGTTTTCAGATTGGAAACAGCTGGGGCAAGGGGAGAAATCTCCTTCAGTTTCTGCGTCCTGTTCCCCCCACTCCCCCTCCCCCTCCCCTCGCGCCCAAGGGGCTGAGGTGTTCTCAGACCTGGAAGTGATTCATTCTTCAAACATCCCCGAGACATTTTCGCATTTCTTTCGCGGGCCCACTTCTCTCTTTAACTCGTGTGTTCTTTTCAATGGGCCCAGGGCTGTGAGGAGTTTTGTAAAAAGAAGAGGGAGATGAAACAAAAGTTCAGCCTCATTCAGCCAATGTCAGCCATTTTGAAAGTGATCATCAGATCATTTGTTAAAGCCAATGACTCCCATACGTGTCTTTATTCCATTTCCAGCACAGCTCCAATGCCGCATGGCACATTAACCAGACTTGGCCCCTGGGGACAAACTTTACTCCCTCTTGAGTTCTCCTTCTCACCCCTTCCCTTGCTCCGAGGAGCAAATGAAAAACAAATGCTTCATCAGAAGGAGGAGGCACGAGAGCATGGCTCACACCTCGTAGGCATGTCAGCTTAATGAATTGAATAACCTATTTACTTTGGAGTGCCAAGTGCGGGGACTCGTCTCGTCAATGCTGAGCTTTGCGGGAGGTGGGAGGCGAGTAAAACGCACAAGATTGAACACCAGCCTGTCGCCCCGCAGTAAATAAATTGTCATCAGAAAACATCTTCCCGTGCTGAGCCACGCGCTATTAAAACATGTAATGGTGCAGGGGTGAGCGTTTCTAAATCGTCAGCAGTCTGCAGAAAGTGCTATATTTATACAGCGTGTCTCAAGCTGGCCTGCAAGGAGAGGTCAAAGTGAAACAGTAAAACATTTTCCCTCTTTGGAAGAGCCCCCACCCCCACCACCACTGCCACACCACCACCACCACCACCGTAACACCACCTGAGCATGTTATGCACTAATGTAAAATGTTCCAGCCTGAATCCTAATGAAGGGACCTGCCTTAGTGCCTCTTCTGAAGCTCTTATGCCATTTAGATGCACTGTGCTAATCTGATGGTAATAATTAGAGTCAGCTGCACAGCTCAAAAGGAGTCCAATGCACTAACAAAGCTGTCAAAAAACTCCCCTCTACTTTGTGTTTCCGTGTGCAGCGGTGCCACTTTTCAGAGTGACAACATAAAGGCTGAATGTTGCCGTTGCGTAAGCGATTAGTCCCGATCAGGTTGAGAGCACAGTTGGGGTCCAGAGGGGGGAGACTAGATTGCAGAAGCCAGAGATGAGCTCTCTGAAGGCTGAGTGCCAAGCCCTCTTCTCCACACAGCGCCACTTCAGATTTAATTACACTTCAAGCCAAATTGTCCATCCTGCAGTGGCAAACTTGGCATCCAGACTTTACCTTTTGGCCTCGTCGCTACAAGAAAGAAACTTCTCCAGGCTTCCTTTTCACAATATCTCTTCCCCTTCATTCATGTAACTGGAGGTCACGCAGTCAGCCGCACAGGTTATAGTAGCCAACAGCATACAAGCATGTCAGATTACAACACTTTCTCAAAGACGTCCTTCAAAGAAATCATGCAACAACTTTCTTTTTCCTGTCGTTTGTGCCAACAGTGCTGGGGTGGGACGCACAGGTTGCTTCATCGTGATCGACGCCATGCTGGAGCGAATTAAGCACGAGAAGACGGTGGATATCTACGGGCACGTCACGCTAATGCGGGCCCAGCGCAACTACATGGTGCAGACGGAGGACCAGTACGTCTTCATACACGACGCGCTCCTGGAGGCCGTCAACTGCGGCACCACCGAAGTGCCCGCCAGAAACCTATACGCCTACATCCAGAAACTGACCCAGATAGAGGGCGGAGAGAATGTCACAGGCATGGAGCTGGAGTTCAAGGTATGGTTTTCGCCTTGGCACCAAATGGTTTGATCAGCTTCATACTTCAATTTAAAACAGTGCAACCTCAAATTTTCCATGAACAATGTCTCATTGTATCATCCAAATGATATCTGAGTCACTTTAATCCCTAAATATCATTGATTGGACATTCTCACCACAGCGCTTAAACTTCTAGTTGCCAGACAGCATGGGGCCTGTGGTTTCCTCCTTATTCCAGTCTCTTGAGCCATGTTAGTAACCCAGCATAAGATGAATCCCCACCCCCACCCCCACATTTCCCTCTTCTGCTCCCCTTTCCCTGAGTAACCGAGATCTCAGTTTACAAACGGGAAAAACACAGGTTTCCCTCACCACAGAGCAGTTAACAGAGGGACTTCAGCGATGTATGCTGCATTTACAAGGAAACCAAACTTTTCCAGCCCTCTCCAGTCAGTGGCTGTGTGCACGTATCGCCCTGCAAGCCCCCCGCATGTTTGCTCTCTGTGTGATGGATGTTGACTTCACAGAAGGATGATAAACACAGCACTTATGTCCATTCAAAGCTCTCATGTTCATCTATTTTCATCTTTATGTCATTTAAACATACTGTGTAGACACAGGCCGTATCTTTGATGATAAACACTGATGTATTTCACTTACATTAGACGTACTTGCAGTTTAATATTATCTTTGAACCCATCCCACTCATCACACATACAATTGCTCTGAGCACTCAAATCTTCGAGGTGTGCAGCATGCTGCTGTTGTGGCGCGCCGACAGTCCTGTCTCTAATCAAAATCTCTTGTTTCTCTTTTCCCACCCAGCGTTTAGCTAACACTAAAGCCCATACATCACGATTCATCAGTGCCAATCTCCCCTGCAACAAGTTCAAGAACCGCCTTGTTAACATAATGCCATACGAGTCCACGCGAGTGTGTCTTCAGCCCATTCGAGGAGTTGAGGGCTCTGATTACATCAATGCCAGTTTTATTGATGGATACAGGTAAGTACCAATTCAACAACAGCCATGCAATCAGCTGCATGTTCCAAGACTGGAGTGTGTAACTCGGTTTCCCTGAGTGGTTGTATACATACATGATTTTGTAGTTTTTATCAGACGAACTCTTTGTAAAGTTCACATGCATTTCCATGCTGACTACATCCTAACTTATGATTAATATCCACAGGCAACAGAAAGCCTATATTGCAACACAGGGACCACTGGCAGAAACCACGGAGGACTTCTGGAGAATGCTCTGGGAGCACAACTCCACAATTGTTGTTATGCTCACCAAGCTCAGAGAAATGGGCAGGGTATGCATACACTTATGTTCTTATTGTTTCATTCTGGCAGCTTTGTATGAAATACCGAACCCAGATTCAAGAATTGGGAATGCAGCGTGTACAGTGAAAGGCAACCTTTCTGGGAACGAACACAATGAGGTCCGTCTGTGAAGAGAACGCTGCGGCTCATTGTGGTATTCTGTTTTTTTTTTTTTTTTTTTGTGCTCCCTGCAGGAAAAATGCCACCAGTACTGGCCAGCAGAGAGGTCGGCCAGATACCAGTACTTTGTGGTGGACCCCATGGCCGAGTATAACATGCCCCAGTATATCCTGCGAGAGTTCAAAGTGACTGATGCCAGGGTGAGCGGACCTTGTTTCACAGAACACAGTTGAAAGATCAACACATGGCATTGTGGGAAGGGAGGTCTAAATTCAGCACTGTTGTTTACAGTTTGACCCAGAGGTATTATTTTTCCCAGCCCGGGTTGTGACCTCCATCTGAGCCATCAAGGACACTGACTGGATCACCACGGGGTCACCTAGAAATTAAATCAAGTGGTGTCACCACAGTACAAACAATTTAGAAAGCAACTTCCTGAGCAAACAGCTGGTTATTTCAAGGTCTTTAAGTCTCATAATTCAACAGTCTAACCACATGAGGAGATCTGAGCAGAATCATTTCGGATGCTGGACGGTTAACACCAGATGCAATTAACCAGAGACTTTTTGCAGTCGTCATTAGCTCTAAAGTTTGGCACTGAATCAAGTATTTGTTTATACCAAACTATAGCCTTAAGTGTGAGCGCATAAATATAAATTTGTAGAAAATATGACACATGTCAATGTTGTTAAAAAAAAAAAAAACAACAACAAATGTGGAGCCGGCAGCACTGAGCTGCCAGAGTTTTTAATTCCATCAAAGGCTTACACAGATAAATGACACAGGCTCCCTCCTTTGTAGAGCATGTTACACTGGCTCGTCAATGGGATTGCTTTCCTTATCAAGGGGATACAACATCACTTAAGTAATGCACACCCTCAAAGTCGATTCTCCGAGCACCCTGTCAGGGGAGCACATCAAAGGAATTAGCATCCTTTAGTGTTTATGCTGAATACATTGAGGTAAAAATGACAGGCATCTTTCACAACAAAACACTCTCAGATGCTTCAAACTTGTCTCTTCTACAAGACTTTTTTTTTTAGAATGAAGTGTTGCACTCTAAAAGCTAACATGACGGGGATCATTGCGATGGAGAGGGTCATGGACTGAGTTGCAGCAATGCTTGAGACTTCCTTGTAATTGTTAAGCCTCTGTTTTCGAGACAGTCTTCCAAGATTACATGACTGACGACTTTTCTGAATGTCTCTCTGCCGTGTCCCCAGGACGGACAGTCGCGGACGGTAAGGCAGTTTCAGTTCACAGACTGGCCTGAACAAGGAGTGCCAAAATCAGGAGAGGGGTTTATCGATTTCATTGGCCAAGTACATAAAACAAAGGAGCAGTTTGGCCAAGACGGTCCGATCTCGGTCCACTGTAGGTGAGTGACTAACAAAATCTTCCTGGTCTCATCTCATAAGCATCTCAAAGACACTCATGTTGTCCCTTTCTGCTTTGACGTTACTGTGTTAACATGCATATCATGTATGCACAAGGCAAAAAAACAACATTTTGCAAATGCACTTTTCTTGTATTTTGCACATTCTAATATCTTGATGAAAAAGAGTTTGTGCCGTCTTTTGAGCAGCTTTCATGAGTGTACTTCTAGTCCCAACTTCTTGAATCACCCAAACCTGTCCCCCAGCCAGTGCATTGACCTCCGTGCCCTCTGCCTCTCTCTTTCACAGTGCGGGAGTTGGTAGAACCGGAGTTTTCATCACCCTCAGCATCGTCTTGGAACGAATGAGATACGAGGGCGTAGTAGACATCTTTCAGACAGTGAAAATGCTACGGACACAAAGACCAGCGATGGTGCAGACAGAGGTGAGTCATCATTGTTTAGTAATTTCCTATCACAAGAAGTAAAGTCCAACTCGGACAATGAGAGATCGGTGTTGTTTTAGATGTAGACAACATACTCGATTGGCTGCTGTGTTACTAATTTATTAGTTTGACTTGTCTGAAAGGCCTGGGAGGAATCCAAGCATCCTCTTGAGCCAAGCAGATTAACTAATGTCGGCTTCTGTTAAAGAGTATGATCAATCTAAGAGCTGAAGTAGTCTGGAGAAGACGTGTCTGCTCTATGCTGATCTCGAGTTTTGTAAAAATACTTGCGTCATAGTTATATTTAACAATTAAAAAGAAAGTTGATAAATTCAGCTTTACTATTCTGTCCTGAGCACAGAATGATCTTGTTTAATGGAAAAGAAACAGAGGAAACTCACTGTGGCTTTGGTATTCAGAACTCAATCAACATTGTAAAAGGGGCTGAAGATTAGTGATAACCATCTCCAAAAGGTGTTGGAGTGTAACATTTCTTCTTCTTTGTTTCCAGGATCAATACCAGTTCTGCTACAGAGCTGGCTTGGAGTACTTGGGAAGCTTTGATCACTATGCAACGTAAAAGACCCAGTGTTGGAAGATAAAAGCAGAGGGTCGTTTGGAAAACGAAATCCCAGTGAGCCTCTCTTCTGAGCCATAAATTCCTGCTTGAGAAAGTACTCCTTAACTCCTTGCTAACAACTCATTAAGTGTTGGATGTGTGACATGACTTGTCAAAAAATGAAAAAGATGATTCCCGGAGGACCAAGTATTTCCCAACCCCAATAAAAACCCTTGCCTTGACACAAAGTGAGGGAATCCTGACTGTTGAAGCATCATACGGAATTACCTTTTTCTTTTGCTTCAAGGATTCATTTTGGGGCTCATAAAAACTGAATGAAACCAACACAACAAAAAAGTAAATGAACAATAAATGACATCGTCTGAAATGCATCAGTGATTATGAACCATAACGAGAGGCAACGGAGGCACACAGAAATGCGGGGGAATAAAAAAAAGAAAAAAAAAAGAAAAAACTCAATGCACATTGTAAAGAAGAAGAAAAAATCTGTTTCACAATCAAGTACACAGACAACCCATCGCAAAAGAAGACAACAATGCTTGGTCCACAAGAGCAGGACAGACTCAAAGTAATAACGAATAAATACCCCTTCTCCTGTCACAATGTTCATCATCTAAATTTGGGGGGAAGGGAAAAGTTCAAATGATCTATGAAATAAATACAAATTATTGATTTAGTTTTTTAGTACTTTATTATACAGCTGATGTGCTTTTTTTGAACTGTGTGAATTTCCTTTTTTTACACAAACTTATCGCTTCGGGAAAAAAGTGATAAAATGTATTTACGTAAATGTTTCATTTTTTTTAAGCTGTAGAACTGTTCTAACGTATGTGCTATTTTGCAGAGAAACTACTTTTTTTTATTTAATTTGAATTTTCCCTCTTTTTTTTGGCACTTGGTGCACAGAACAGAATTCACACTACCAAAATGTAACTTTGTTGACAAGTTATTTTTTGGGGCCTACAATTTTATTTGGGTCTTTTGTTTTGTTTGTTTTTTCTCCTTTTGTTTTCCTGTCCATGATCACATACAAGGTAACTTAATTACTCCCATAAGATAAACTGGGGCTTTGTGGAATCAACAGGGATGAGCAAAGTATGAAGTTGCTGCTACCGATTATCTTAGTTCTTCCATGTTACAATGATGATAAGAGAGAACCTGATGAATTGGTAAAGATATATGAGTATAGATATCAATATAAAAGGTACAGATTGTTAAATATATGTGAAATATATACTGAAGTATAAATATAGCATTCTAAATATATTGATAAAGCTCAGAATTTTTAAGAAATTATGGAATATGGATCGTGTATGAAAGCTTTCAGACAGAGTTGTGTGCTATGGGGGAAATGAAGAGATTTTTCACTGGAATGCACATCAGTAGGACAAAACTGTATTCTGATTCAGTGCATCTTTTCTTGTGCAATAAATATGTATGTTTTTAGATAGGGTTTTATGTGGAAACGTTATTCACTCATGACATTGATGTCGTCTCCCTGCCCCCCCCCGCCCTCCTTCATCCCTTCCCCCATTTCCCTCTCCCGCCAGTGAGGTGTGGGAGGCGGGATGTCACGTGCCAGTCAAAGCAACTCTGGTGCTTTTTGGTGTTCGTTTCTCAACTTTAAACTCGCATCCAGTTTAAAATTAGGAGGCAGAGGAGTCACGCAGCCGCACTCGCCGCTCCACACAATAGGGCAAGGTACAAAGACGTCACTTAACTCGTGGTTCTTTGAAGCGTTCAGTGGTCAAATGACATTTGTTATAATTTTGCATTTAGAGTGCCTTATATTTATGCCTGTTTTTATAATGTTTCATTTAACATAATGTATTCTTTGAGTAATCGAGGCATTTAGTGTAAATGTAAATGTATAGTTTATTTACCTTTTAGTATTCATTTGTCACACGATGAGATTATATATGCAAATACGTACATTTCAAAGGTCATAGTTTTCATTTTCAGTGGCCTTACTGTGGCTGAGTGAATTAGAGCAAGCAGTTTATATATTGACATCATCTGCATTGAAAACAGATATATAGCTACAGAACGTATATATATTTCAAATGTTCAGACAGAGTCAGGGAGAGAGACTGCAGGCGACTGCTCTCAGAACTCAACGGAAGAATTACCAGGTCATCAGTACGTGTCTCAAGCCCCCCCAAAAAAGCATTTCACTAAATAGTAACAACTCAGAATTTTATAATCAGACCAATGAAAGGGTTCCCAGAATGAGGGTTTCTCCTTCATGCCTTAGGTATTGACTTCACATGTGAAGTGAGCAGAAGCAGGAGAGTATGAACAAGCTAAATACCAGTTCAGTAATCCTGACAATCCTTAAATAAAGTCCCTTTTCTCGTCATCAACAGTTGCAGACAGGGGTCGTTAGTTCGCTTATGTTTCAGTCTTTGCGTTGCATCTTTTCAGCACCCTTTCTGATGGCTTTGTGGATGTGCATTCCAGGTGCTTTCTTTCCCTTGTTAACTCGAGCAGTTGTGTGTTTTTTTAATTTTTGTCTGGTGCTTATCTGATTATTTTGTCATCATTTGGAGATACAAAAGTGCTATTGTTTAACCTCATGGTGGCTAATGTTACATTAAGTTCACATCTCAAAACATGTTAATTTCCTCGTCGACTGTTTTCTTTTGTTTAATTTTCATTATTTTCCATATGCATGGTGAATCATTGCAGAATGGCCAAAGCTGGCCTGGTAGGAAGACTTGCACTTTCTCTATCTTTGTACTATGCACTGCCCTATTGATTCTAAACCCAATAATATATTACTTGAACCCATCTATGAAAAAAAGAATCTCCTTAAACGTTCACTTTGTGTGTATGTAAATAACACAAAAAAGGTATCAACTCTTGAAAAAGACAAAAAAAAAAAAAAGTTTGTGGCGAAAAAGAGCATCCACTCAGATGCCATGGTCACTCCAGCAGATGACTTCAGAAAATTCTGTCCCCCAACCATCTGTTCTTGTGGCTTTGCCATTCAAGCTTGGAGTGTCATTAACAGAAATAAACGTTGTGTTCTCTGCTCTCTCTATCTATCTCTCGTCTGGATGCATAGACTGAAAATTAAATAATGAAATTGTACAAAAAAAAAAAGAAAAAAATGGCTTGTTAAAAAGATCATACAATTACCTCTGATTAGTTGTAAGCGTAAACTGTTTCTTTCTCGGGATGAAAGGAGTGCTTTTTATTTTCTTACTTAGGTTACATTGGTGGCGAAAGAAGTCTGTATGAAAATCAGTTCTTTGCTGACACAAGTTCCATTTGTTATAAATGAATTCTATTAAAAAATGTCAGTGTTATGCATCGGCGTTTCACTTGTTTCCCTCCACCTCACTCCGTCTGGGAAAGACTGATGAAGCTATTTTACCCCCTACTGGTCTGGGTCCGACATATTATCCACAGCTCCCTCATGAAAGGGGAAATTGAGCCTCACCGCATTTGAATAGATTTCCATCGCTCTGCTTTCTTTTTTTTCTCCCTTTTTTTCTTTCTGTCACTGATGTCAGCCACAATGAATCATCAGGGGAACCTTTGACAAATGAAGTGCAATGTTTTCGAAAGCTGCTTTGTTTTTGAACACAGATTATGGTGTGCCCCAGTGACACAACGGCGTCGCCCTACAACTCAAAACGCGGTGCCTTTATGCTAAACGCAGTTGCGTGAGATGGCATTGCGTGCTTTTTCCCCGTGTTCCTGTTTCAACTTGCAAATGGGCAACTCAAGTGTACAACAAAGCAGCTCACTAAAATGAATATCCAGCTCACTTTTGGGACACGACACGTTGAGAAAAAACAAGAAGAAAAACAAGATTTGAGTTTGCATTACTGCTTCAGATTGGATACTCTTCCTGTGTGCGTGTTCTCTCTGCATACTCCAGATTGCCCCCCACAATCCAAAGACATGTTTGTTAGGACCCTAAATGACTCCCGAGTGTGAATATACATGAGCCCTTCTGTTTGAGTTGTGTCACGTATTAGCAACCTGTCAAATATACGCTACATTTTGTCTTATATTCATCGAGAAACGCGCCAGAGCACAGGGAGAAATTGCATGCTGTGAATCGTTATATTTGCCATTATATTTTGGCTCATTTGTCTATAAAAAGATAAGAAATACAGGGGCAATGATTTTCCGCTGTCCATCTAACATCCACTGACATGCACTTAGAAAAACCGAACTAATGGTGCTACTTCACAATATGACAGGCAACATGTTTCACCAGCAGCATGCTGCAGTGTATGTTTCTCCACAAATCAAAACTCCAAAAAGTACAATAAAGTGCCAATACCCCGAGGCAAGAGAAGTTCAGGAACAAAAAAAAAGAAGAAAAAATAGATTTTTAAAAACTATTAAACTACTTGACAGCTGGAGAACACAGTCAATAACTGCTTGCCTGGAGAAGTTACTCAGGATTCAGAGAGCTGCCCATGCACTCAATTAGAAAACATCATTCCACATGATAACAAATGACAGATGCCATCAGGTAGTGACTGCGAGATTAAGAGCCATTATTCCCTGAATTTTACCAGGGAAAGTTTTGATGTCTAACAAGCTTTACGGAAATCTTCGTCCACACATCAGATCACGGTGGTGTCGGGTTGTCATAAATAACAACAAGTGCCTGTCTGAGACAGGAAAGTGTTGTTGTGGGGATGGTGTGTCAGAATCAGTGACATACTGCACAAAGTACAGAGATGATGTGCAGCAGTGGTTCCTGTGGGAGTGATGCTTTCTCTGCTGCTATTTGTTTGCGGAAACTTTGCCTCAAACTGAACACATGATATCACGATACATGCTCTGTCTTTTTGTGTCATGTGATGGTCAAAAACAAAAAAAAAGGCTTAGTTTGACCAAAAACACTCCTTCTTATGTTGACAGTATTTCTCCTTCAGCGGCAATATGGGAGCTCAACTAGACAGCTGGCTCTGAGTAACACATTACTGCACATACGTGATTACATATGACATGTAGGAAAATGTTCACAGATTACTTCATGGCAAAAGCAATTATTGCTTCACCTTGTTTCTGACAATTTGATGGAAATTGGCTCAAATGAATTCCTGACTTTCTGGAGCAGTCACTCGGCTGCAGATGTCTGTTTCGCACCCGACGCCAACGCAACAAAATAACGAACTTCTACTGTCATCAGATTTTATTTTTCACCGGAGACTGCACTTCAGATGTGTCGAGCAGATGTTCCGTCTCCGTCTCTCAGCATATTTTTTTCCTTTTTTTGGGAACGGAATTACGAAGCCAACCAGCCAGTCACAACACTGCGCACGAGTCATTTCTCATTTGTGCCCCACCGCCAGCCTCCCACCCACCAGTCCCCCCCTTTTAACTGCGACAGCTTGCCTGAGTCCCCCAGTGTTTTATTTTCAACATCCTAAATTTGAAGGAACGCGTCCAAATGAAAGCTCGGGTGTCGTGCGGCTTTGTTGTCATCGGCGCTGAGTGGGATTTAAGAATGAGACGTTCCTCTGTACTCTCTCAATTCTGAAAGAAGAAAAACTGCCTGTACCCGACTCTCCCGGCACAAGAAATTACATAACAGTGTGTTCAAAGAATTCAATTACGTTAAGACATTGCTTTGATCAAGAAGTCGTTGCATCCACCTCCCAGAGTGGTCTTCACGCCCCGCTCCCGTGTTGGTAATCACATGTGACCACTCCAGATCCAGCAGAAAAAGAGAGTTGCAGAAAGACCTGAGATGACGAATAATTTGTCACTTTTTCCAGACACAAAGGCGCACTGTTGAGTTTGTTTTCTTCGAGAGTCCACTTCATTTGGACAAGTGTGAAAGCTCATCTTAACACTGCTGTGGACCACAGGAGTGAACTGGTCTGCCTAAAAAACATGGATCTCGATTACTGTGCAAGCTTGCTCCGGTGTGCGAGCCTGAAATATCCTGGTGTGAAAGCACTATTGGTGTGTTATACTTTAACACAAAACTTTGATCAATAAATAAATAAATGCATCAAAAGTACTATAACATTGAACACATTAATATTCACCTTTAAGAAATGAGTCTAAAATGGTTCTGGATAAAAGCTACACTGTTTCAGCTCGTTATTGCTCCCTAAGGTTTCATTACATCACCTCTAATATGTAACAAAACTGATCAACTGAAAACTTGATTTATTGGGTGACTTTGATGAGCCTGTGAGCCAATTTCTTTTCTCCTAAGCGAACTCCGCCTGTTTTTGAAGGCTCTTACCTCATTCATAACCTTTTCATACGATTTGGCATCAGACACATTTGCACTTCCAACAAATGTTTGTGAAATGTTACCCTGTTTACAAGTCCTTTGATGTAACATCTTTGGAGTGTGTTAGATAACAGGAGAGAACTCAGTTTCATCTTTTCAGCTCTTTTTTTTTTTTTTTTTTACTGTGTTTTAAAATAGATTCCACTTCACTATGAATAACACCAACAAGGATGACTGTAGTTATATACTGGGACCCAGTTTTCCCACTCTGGCTTGAAATTTTGACTGGATTTCAAACTCTTCTGTCATCACTTCAGGTAAAGCAAAAAAACCAGGATATTCAATTACTGGTTAAACTAAGAGCAGCTCAGTCATTATTGTGTCAGTTCGGAGTTTGCAGTGTCAAGAGTGAAATCCCAACAGTGATTTTATATACTTGTTAAGGGCAAAGCTCACACCAATTCACTGTCACAGCTGGGTGACAGCAAAGCTAATATTAGACTTGGGAGCTAAGCAGCTGAGTAAACAGACATCGAACTTCCTGGATCCTTGGCTTAAATGGACTAAAAGGCACAATGCAGAACAAGTGGAGCGACTGGGTGCTGCAAATGAAACGTACAGGGAGGGGTCCACGACTTGTGGTGACCCCTGGGGTGGACATTTGGTCAGCAGAATCGCGAAGACTGTTGCCGAGCCGCAGCTTGACAGGCACCATGCCCCACAGCAGACTGATGATGATGATGATGATACATATGGGGAGAGTCAATGGAGCAGGCTCCCAATTCAGCGATGAGGACCCCAGATAAGGGAAGGCACTGCTGCTGCTGGTGCTTTGTGTGCATGTTGCATTAAAGCTACTTTGGGGGTATAAGGAAGATTTGACCTTTGGTTATGACTGCCAGAGGGATACAAGGAAAAGATGCAAACACTAATGGCCAATAAAAGCATCTGTGCGATTGTCCATTTTTGTTTGTCGGAGTGCAAATTAGGACGAGGCAGCTCAGTGAAAACCTCTGAA
Source organism: Malacoctenus tetranemus (assembly GCA_032274765.1). Taxonomy (NCBI): domain Eukaryota; kingdom Metazoa; phylum Chordata; class Actinopteri; order Blenniiformes; family Labrisomidae; genus Malacoctenus; species Malacoctenus tetranemus. The sequence continues at coordinate 4,883,741 of JAUESF010000057.1, forward strand.
GAGTGCGTGTATTTTCAACTGAGTGCCCAAGGAAAACAAGAGGGAGCGAAAATGGGGAGATAAATGATGGAAATGGAGGGGGATGAGGTAGAGACAACTTCAGTGAAAAGGTTGACTGGAGAAACGACAGAGATGGTGAGAGAGGGCAAGGGAGCGATCCGGCATGAGCCAACAGTTGCCGCAGTGTATAAACCTCTGAAGGTTAATTTCTCCAGCTCAGCATCTTGCCAATATCCCTGCAATCAGAACCTCTGTCGGCCGGCCATCTGCTTCCCCTTCCCTCTCTGCCTGCACTACTGATTCCTAGTTGGCTTCATGTGGGAATGGACATGCATCAGGGCGCTTTTAGGCACTAATGTCTGAACGTGGAAATGAGACAGAGACTGGGGTGTTCAGGCTTTTTGATTGTGCACCAAAAAGCCGTCTCATCCTCTGTTGAATGTTTTCTGATCAGACAGTGTGCACATAACTAAATGACCACATTAATAGATGTGTCAGACTGAAGGCCAATCAGACTACAAATCAAATTTCAAATGAGATTCACTGTTCAGTCACTTAACCAAGGCCTTCCAAGTTATGGCACTTTCCCATATGACCAAAATAACTGATATTTTGGTTCACGCAATAAATCTCACATGATATGGGCTGGCAAAGGCCAAGTGAAACTTCACAGCACACATCAATTATATTGTCAAGCCTAAAACATATAAAACGGAAATATAATTCACGGGCCCCCTGACAGCTTTTTTTTGTTGCAACCCAAAGCAATAATACACCTTCAGTTCAGTGCTCAGCTGCAATCTTTTCATACACTGCCACTTCACCAGGGGGATAAGGAGAAAGGGTATATTTTTTGTGACCTCAAAGGACACTGTGTCAATTATTCTGAGTAAGGCCCTGTGGAGGACTTCATTCCCTAATCAAAATAACTGGCCAGGGCAGCAGAAAGTGAATGGAGCTAAGCCCCCCAATATTCCTTCGAGACAGGTGGGGAGGAGGAGGAGGGCACAAACAAATCCATTACCATGAGGTAAAGAGGACGCATCAGCACTCTCGGCCCATTTGAATGGTTTGGGCCCTGTGACCAGCCCCTGGATAGGATCCTTCCATTTTAGACGCAGTAGCTGATAGTCGGTATTGCCCCCCTCCACATTTATCCCCCCCCTTCCATGCCACCCTGCAGTCAATCTTACATAATACATTCTGATGATAACACCCTTCTCCGTATGGCAGCTCTGCTAACTGAAAGAGGCTGTGACTAACTGACTGTAATGGAAAAAATTCAGCTTCCTCCATATAATGGGAAAATGTGGAGGAAGTGTAAGTTCAAACTTTAATGCAGAACTGTAGCTTAATGTGGTCTTAAGCAATTCATGGAGGGTTGAGGGGGAGGCGGTGGTGGGCGTCATTAAAATCAGCTGTCATAAAATTACAGTAAATGTATCTTTTTTTTTCCTTCCTCATTTTTTTTTAGCCAGCTGGTAGTCATTTCACTGTCAGGGTGTGTATAATTTCAGCTGATAGCAAAGACATTTCTGCTCCAGGCCACTTTTTTTTCTCCCCAAATCATAGCGAGAGTGCTTTTAGGGGGCTCCTCACACACAACAGTGCTTTCAAATTGTCCATCTTCCTCCCGATGTCTGGTTCACAAAAACGCTGCTTTTGACACAAGATGAAGCTGTGTAATATAAAGCTGTCATGTTGTCCTACAGAGGTTTATGGAGTCAGTCAATGATATGCCAAAGCTACAGAAACACCCGATGATTTAAGATGCAACAGCGGGGACATTTCCTAGCTTGATGACTGTGAAGATCCATGTTTATCTGTACTTTCAGTGTTGTGATGTGTGCCAGAAATGTTCTAAAAGTACTGATGTAAACAAAGCAGTTCTATGTTCCACAGCGCGTAATGACTAGATTGTGGATTAAACGAGTATGAATGTGGAAAACTGAGTTTAATTGGTATATGCTTAGATGATCAGCACTGTGCTGCCTTTCACAAAGCAACAAATAATAAGCAATCATTTCATGACACAAAAAAACTAAACAGCCTTAAAAACTTCTATCATAAAATAGAGCTTTCTTTTCCTCATTGAAAACGGGCCTGAACAAATTCCCCAGAGAGCTAGTAAAGCAGAAAAGAGGGGATGGTTGACTGCTACTGCTCAGGGCCATACAAGAGCATTTAACTAGCAGAGATTAACTACAGTATTCCCACTGGTCGCCTGGATGTCCTAGTGTACCGCCTCGGGGAGGAGAGATACCAGGGAGGGAGCAGTGGAGGGACTCAAAGAAGCGGGAGGTGGGGTTGAGCGTCCATGTAGTGCTGACAGCTTCGGTCACCAGAGAGTATTGAGTGACAGGTGATACATAACAAAAACAGCCTTCCTGCCTCCATTGTTTTCAGCGTTTGAGGCGCTCGGGAAGGTTGTGATTATTTTGTCATGTTGAACATTGTATGACATCGCCACCAAACTCCGAGTCAATCCAACCCCGGGTGGGTAATGACGGCGTGCCCGAGTTTGTTAGTTTTGGGTAATGAAAAGCAAGAAAGTGGTGAAAAGCAGTTCCTTCACCAGGACACTCCGACTTCATTTCATTTTTAAATTCCATCAAAACTTTCAAACTGAGGCCAGAGCAGCTGTGTTCACAAGTCATCCCATCCCAGAACTGTCTCTCATCCTCCCCCCCTTTTTTGACCGTGCCTGGAGATGGCAGTCATGGCTCTAACTCCAACTGACACATTTGTGGAGCCTCCTCCAATTGCTGCGGATCCATCTGTGACATTTTCTCAGGCCATTGCTTGTTAGCATTCATAACATCACAGCCGTACCCGATGGCGTTCATGTTATAAATACTGAATGTTATATATCACTCAAATCAGCCAAAGAAGAACAGCCAGATGCTAGAATTCATTTCATTCTACAGCGGGCACCCTGTCAAAAGACAAATCTCTCACCTCACCATGGACAGGATTTGAGTACTTTCCAAAATTCAAGCATATTTGGACGTGAACCAATGCTGTCATTCAAAAATGCTTCAACACGCTTCCCTCTCCAACAGAACATAATGAAAAAAGAAATAAATTTCAGCTGAACTCAATTGTAACTCTGACAAGAATCAGTGCAGCCTGACATCATCATCCTCTGGCAGAGAAGTGGATCATATTTTCAAGTTGGTCCGTTTTGCTAATTGAGACTATATCATTCTTTTGGAGTGCCTAACAGCAACTGAAACAATTAAGACCCCCAACCACGCAGTGGATGCCTCCATAGAAACACCACTGAGCTGTTTATTGTATCAACAGCTTGCACTGTAGGCTTCCCCCATATCTTCTATGTGCCAGAGGAATATATGGATGCAGGAAACACACAGCAGGGATACTTTGTCTTTTTTTCTGGCCTCCCTCAGCCGCCTACCACTTTCCCTCCCTCTTCCCTCCCCCTTTTTCTTTTTCTCTCTGCTTCCCTGCATCTTCCCTCTGTGTTTCTGCCTGGAAGTGGAACCGATCATTCTGGATTTTCTCCTCCATCACTGAAAAAGCGCGTCTACTTGTGATGCAGAGCGGGGCGAGAAAGCACAGGAATATGGCATGTCTCCAGCAACGCTGGTTCAGAGAGAAGAGAGTGCAGCATTTTGTATGCAGCCAGGATTAGCCTAATTGAAGTGTCAGCCTGAGAAAATTGTGGATGCGCGCGGGTTAATGTCTGGGTATAGCAGAAGCTTCACTCATCTCAGCGATGATGAAGTATTTGGCTATTGTTGCAGGCCTCATTTGAAAGTGCACGTGCGCGTGCGTGTGTGTGTGCATGTGCGGACATCAAACCTATGCTGATGCTAATTGTAAAAGCAACCATTGGACATATTTATGATGCTGAGGCAGCAAGGTGGATGCTGTTTGCTTTGTAATTACCTTCCACACTGCACCAGTATATTAAGAATCCACAATTAAAAACTACAGCAATCTTGGGTGATTAAATTAATGACTGAACTAGTGAACAAACTGATGACCACTTGACCTTAAGCTGATGTGTTTTGAATTGTGCCTCTCCGTATTGCTAACTCTGCCACCATTTTCCATCAGAATAATTGCCACTGTAATTGAAATGTGTCACAGTGACAGTGATAACCGGGAATTATTGCTGAACCGAGGGGAGGGACACTGCTTTCATGAAGCAACACGTTCTGCTCTTTGCATGTACACAAGAGGCGTCATTGCCTTGCCTCCAGTCCATCGACTAATTCTAGGAGGTATCACTCACCACATTCAAAGTATATGGAGCAAAAGTGTTAAACAGAGTCAGTTCTATCCTGGAGAGAATGATCGCAGTTCCCTTCTTTTTGAAATAAACAACAATGCCTAATTTCACACCAAAATTACCATTCAGGTCCCTTGATGAACAAGTAAATTCAGTAAAAACCTACAAGTGGTACCTATCGCTTTGCAGGAAACTGATCGGCTTCAACTTTATCATCACAGTCAGCCCTGTTCTTCAATCAAAAGGCAGACAGTCCTTTGAATTTACCAGAGTGCCTCCGGAGGTACTTTGAGTTGCAAATGTGAAGTATTTAGCCCCAGTTCTGAATGAAACACTCCACTATTTAAACAGCTCTAATAGTGATTTGCAGTGTCATGCAAGGCAACGACACACTTTGGAATTTCAAACAGCAGCCGCTTATTTTAATTAGCTTCTGCCTGTCAACTCAACACGTTTTACACGGTGAGAGTGACCACCTGGTGACGGCCGTTATTACAGGCTGATGTATCTGCTGGTGGCAAATTTCATCCTCCGTGATTAATGCCTTCCAGTGGGCAAACTTGGCCATTGTCCAGTTTGTGTGCTGGAGCTCGAGCCAGAATGTTCCCTTTTGGACAAATATGGCTGACTTGAAAGAACAACTCCAGGCTAGTTTACTGGCTTCAATTTCTTGACTACAATCCTCAACATCTTGCTTATGATAACTCAAGGCAACACACTTGAAAAGTTAGTTTCATGGCACCTACCTGAGAAGCAATAATGTAACATTTCTATTTACCAAGCAAAAATCATTTCAAATAACAACTAAGCCTAATGCCATTACTCCTGACAGCACTGCAAGTCAAGGCCAGATATGATCACAGGCAGAGAAGCAATTACCAGACACCTCCTCCGCAGCAGAAGAATACACAGTATTGTAAAGACGCGCGGCCAGTCTGAATCAAATATGTAAGAAGAAAAATGTGTTCTTGTGAAGTACAAAGCAATCTAGCACAAGTTATCATTCAGATCCAAAGCAAGCAGTATCAAAGACTTCAAATCCAACACACGGCATTCTTCACTGTATTGTGAGTCAACGCATTCTTCAGTAGATGCTCGATTACTACACAGTGCACAATCATTCAGAGAAACCCCCCTTAGCTCGCATAAGCCGTTTAACTATGACGTAATGCAATATGAAATGGGGCTTCTTCATAAAGTCAATTAACCTAATGTGTGTGAGATGGAATTGCTCACTTTCCTCATGTCCACTGGTGAGGTGGCCCCACTGGAAAACCACCTTGCAGTTTAATCTTGCTGAGTCATTTGATCCTGATGATGAGGTCAGCCTTAAATGCAGCCGTTGGGATCCGGCACCGGGTGTGATTTCACTGAAAGGTGCAGCTGTCAAGGTAAAGACCTCTGCAAGTCCTTCTGCACCTCGTGTCAACCCAGCCCTGGTGTCAGAGGAGGTTCACCAGCCTCCATGGACACAGCCCTGTGTGATGGTGTCTTACTGCATGAGCATGGACACTACCTCGCTGTTATTCCAATCAACTGGAATTTGAACATGCTAATATTCTCCAACTGCTTTCATTCCATGCAATTACAACCGATACTGATACAACATATCACAATGACTTCACCAAATCAAGTTGATTATTACCAGCAGCAGCATCTGATCCCCACTGATAATGTAAAGCCATGCAACAACATAAGTGAGTCACAACACAAACACACAATCCTAACACCTTTACACCCATGTGCAAATTGATCTCTAAATGTCGATGGACTGCGGAAGGAAACTGGTGGAACCTTTAAAAGCTCAGGTGAACTACTCCAGCGAGTCAAAAGTACACATCACTACTGCGCCCTGCAAGTTATCCGACGAGGAACCTGGTCCTACTTTAAAAAATGCTGTCAAACATCATGTTGCAGAGAAACTCGCAACAGCTCTGACTGCATCAGGCCCACTTTGCAGTAGGTTAACTCCTAAATTACAGTTAATATACACTGATGAGAAAAAGTGGGCGAGCAACTGGTAAATACTGGGTACAGCTGTAGCCAGTGTCTCGCACGGAGAGCCGAGCTCCGAGTTGGCAGAGGCTCGCGTGGGATGGATTAGTGTCTTCATGTTTATTGCGCTTTAATAGGATTTGATTTTATAGATTTTTTGGGGGCAATTCATCCTCCTCCGAACACACCATCTGAGTGCTGAGAGATATATAATATGGATTAAGAAATGCCTTCTTTGAGAAAAATGTGTCCGTTGCTTTGCTTCAGGAAGACATTATCCAGCCTTTAAAGTATATTAAGGTTACGAGTGTGTTTATAATTAGGTCCTACAGAGAAAGTGCTCGTGTTAACATGCACCCCACTGCCCAGATGAACAAAAACTATCAGACGATCTTCCAGAGAATGAAATACTGCTGACAATGAGAACTTAAAAGTGATGTCATGTCTTCTTAGCGCAACACTGCGAAGATTACAGTAGCAATTCCACCCAGATATTGGATTATGTTCCTCCCAGAACAGATGAGTCAGTTAAGTGCTTCCAGAAGTATCCAAAGAAGCACCAGAGCAGCTGTATGTGAAGAGGCAGACTCTGTAACTCTGCTGTAAAGAAAGAAAAAAAAAATAAAGCCTCACTGAACACCCCGTGGCATCTGTCACAGCTGACACATCTGGATTAAGGGCAACTATTTCACATTCTAAAAAAGAGCTGCTCCTGTGCAGAGTTCTTCCTGATGACATCATCCCACTCGCGCTTCGTATTTATAGCAGAAAAGCTTTGAAAGAGTTAATTTAATTAGCTTAAGTGGTGACTAAAAGATGATGCATATTGGCGCAGAGAAAGTGAGGCAGTCACTTTATAAACTCAAGAGCAAAAAAGCTTGAGGTTAGAAGCACAACAATGTTATTTATCTAAAACAAGCAGGCAACATTGCAGGCATGTTTGGATTATGTGCTTAGAAAAACACACCAAAAACTCCCCTCAGGAGGGATGTTGACAGTCTGCTCTCTTCGCTGTGAGCAACGTGTTGAAATACCCCACTAATTATTTGAGTAGCTGATCATAGTGAAAAGGACTTAAAATAAATGTAAATGTTTCAAGACATTTTTCTCGGATGTCGTAAAAAAAAAAAAAAAAGAAGACAGACTTTTGATCTGCAGTGAAATCCTCCCCAACAAATCACACCTGAGTAATAATTTTTGGGGAATGAGACGTCGGCTTCTGCTATTTGAAGTGGAAAAGCTTTCGCCCCCTTAACTTGACACTCGTTTTATTGCGGCCATTAAACCCTGAAGTGCCTCGAGTTGTTAACACGAGAGAAACAAAGACAGAAAAAAGCCCAACATCCTGTGGCTGACTTTTAACATCCACACACACTCCCACACACACACACACACACGCAACACCCACACAAAAATGCAAGAATAATGTGTCACGACAAACACTTTTCTGAGTGTTTTATAATATTAAATGTAAAAAGCCCAAAGAGCTCGGGGTGCCGATTAAGTTTGGACAGAGCGCTGATATAATTGGCTTTGGGTGCCGTCCAAACTCAGTAAGCCTCCAAATGCAACCCATTAGAGATATACACCCTCATCCCCCCCTCCACTCCCTTTGGCCTTCCTCTTTAATATAACGAGGTGGTGGAAGAGCTTCCTTTCGACTGCAGACTTTCAAACTTTTGTCATATTTTTACCTTATCTGTATTAATTCCACTGACAGCCTGCAGATAAATTCAGAGCTGTCTTAGAGCTACAATGACAGCTCCCGGAAATCCTCTGAGGCAAAAAAAAAGATCTTTTTTTTTTTAGCTCTCAGTGGGATAGGACTGGGAAAAAAAACACCTAAACCATTTTGTATGCAGATTCCAGGGCAAGATTTAAAAATACCTGCAACTTCACACGTTTGCTGCAACTTTAATGCTTCCTAATATTTCTTGGCTAACCAATATTTTATGTTCATACGGCTGTCTTTCATACGAGGAAGGGATTAAGGTGAGTGGAGTAAAAAAGCAAGCGAGTTTCCATTCATATGCTATCGTGCTTCCCAGCCCAAGAGAAGAAAAAAACATTCTCGATGTCTACATGTGGTACACAGGGGTCTATTTTTCTTCCAGGTGTTGGAATCCTTTAACTGTGACTCAGTCACTTGTCGATAAGTGCAAAACGTAATGTGAAGGCACGGTTAAACCTTGAGCATCGCCACTTTGTTGCGTGAGGTGGCAGATCAATGCAACAGAGGCTGATTGACTTCTATTACAGCACCAACAGTCGTGACCCTTTTTGAGTACCAGTGGTCCTGATGGGCAGAATTGTCACCCCTCCTGTTACTCAAACCCCCATCACCTCTCTCTCCCTTCACTCCCTCCCACTTATTTTTCCCAACTCTTCAACTTTTGACAAAGATCCATGGGGATTTTTTGTGGATCTGTTTTTTTCCCTTGGGGAAACGAACATGTCAGAACAAAAAGAAATCAATAAGGCATTGTTTGCTAAAGAGACAAAGAGCTCATGCAACCTTTTAGAGAATGAAAAAGGAAAAATCATATGTAAATCCCTGGAATCTGTCTTAGATAATGCATCGGAGACCATTTAAAGGCTCATAAAATCTCAGAAATGGCTGTGTACAGTGTTGTGCAAATATCTGTGGAAAATGTATTCAATCCAACATACAGTGGAGCATATTTATTTAATTTTTCTCTATAGAAAAGCTTGTGTAATGTCTTTCTTTGAGAAGAGCGCATCCACAATGTCTAATATGAATTTAACTTTTTGCATTGATTTTACGAAGGCAAACCTGCAACCTAATTTAGCAGTGTAAATGAGATCAGATAAAACAGTGTAACCGATATGACAGAGTGGTTTCAACAAAATACCTAATTAAAAAATGTGAGCACAAAATAGCAGTATTATACCTCAGGCTTCTTCTTCCTAGTGTAATATTAAATGACTTATTAATGAGGTGATAGTGAACTCTCTGTTTATGACCAACTTTTGTTTATTCAGCCTTACAGCATGATGTATTCCGCTGTGGCACCTGCTCTCACTCACCACTTTAGCGCTGATTGATGATGTATCTCAAGAAAATAAATTCAAATCCTGTGACTTTTTCTTGCTCTGGTTGTTGTCCAAGCATATGGTCACCATCAGTCTAAAAGGAAATACAGGAAATCCTGGGGTTCATTCAGAAATGGACGGAGAACAGCTGTTCCCTATGTGGTGGGAAACAAAGGTAGATTGGAGGGGAGGACAAATTCGGTCTGGAAACTCGGCAGTCTGCCCCATGATGTCATGGTCCCGTCCAAATCTAAGGCCAGCATGTGAGCAGAAAGCCAAGGGTCTGTCGTCTCTCACTATTATTCGGGGTGACACGTGCTTAACGGAGCGCCATGACCCCACTGTTGAGGAATGGAGACTGGGGAAGGAAGAGGGAAGCAGAAGTGGAGGTTGAAGAAAGCTGACCTCCGAGCGAACGCAGAGCAGAGTTTGCTTGGCAGGCCAACAGACGCCGCCGCGCCGGGATTCACATCACACAAACACGGTACTCTGGATTCAATGCGAGTGTTCGTACAGCAGTTCTGTTTCCAAATATGAACTATAAATACACGGCCACATCTTTGCACACCATGTACATATTTGTCACTGTCATTGGCCAAGCTCAGTGAGCCATGTCAGTGCTGGTGCTGCGTGAAGGGAAGCAGCAATTCCATCTCTGTTTTCCATCCCCTTTGTTGAGCTACATACCTCCAGCCAAAGAGGGTGATGGTGTCTGGAGCAGGGGCACTATAATTTGTGGATTGAACTTTAAAGGACGTGGCCTTTATATGTGTACAGCAGAATTGATGATGTGAATATGAACAGAATAAAAACAATTTTTCCAACCGGAATGACTTAATTTTGTAGCCTGGTACAGACATTTGGCCTGTTGCCACCAAAAGACAAGATACTGAATCATGTAGTGAACTGAGATTTGCTCTCAACACGTGTGATGGTGAAAATAATTCACTCTGCAGTGAATTCAGCAACTTCCTGTTTGTTGCTCTTCCCTATCACGAGCTCACAGAACATCCAAGCTCTTAGCAATCTCACACACAGGCAATAAACATAAACAAATGAAAAATCAAAGGAAAATGTTTGCAATAGTAGTATTTGTGATTTGAATTAAAGACCAGACATGGAACATTCCTTAGTTTGGAAATAGAGAAGATTTAGAAAGATTTTCTGAGCTTTTCAAAAGAAAAACTCAAGTATAATAACTGCACCACAGACAGTAAATTCTGAGGGACTTTGGTTGATCGATGCAACCTAAATATTGTTTGTACCTAAGCATGCACTTTTTATTATCGCTAGTTCGAGGAGGCCTCTTCACTTTTTGCTGCACTCCAGAGGATATTTCCTGAACAAAGTCTCGAGGACAAAACATGGGCAGTAATATTTGCTGTGACACAGAGTTCCCCTGCAGGGAGAAGGTACAGAATGAAAAATACAGGGAGTTGTTGTCCTCAATAGTACCCACAGGGCTCTCCCCTCTGTGGGACTCCGAAGACTTTGAAGGGTCAGATATGTATCGTGATTGGTGTATAGTGTATAAAACATAAATAACAACAGTTCACATAAATAGTTCAGATCTGAAAAATCTTGACAACAGGAATTTTGCACCAATGGGAGAACTTCACTTAACTTGAACTTTCTATCTATCAGGAGCTGAAAACAAACAGCAGCTCTATTTGTATTGATTCGACATAACTCAACATGAGATCACACTCAATTTTGTGTTACAAATTACCATCATGGACAGAAAATGTCCATAAACCTTTCCAAAGCATTTTCAGCTATACGAGCACAAAAAAGGTGTGAAACACCCCAGTAAACCATCAGAAAAAAGCAAAACCCAACATCAATATGAGGGTTTTTTTGCATATCATCAGACTGCAAACATTAACCATTGTATGTACACAGAGCACTGGATTGTCTAGCAGGAATTGGGGGGAAAAATCACATTAAAAATCTCATTAAAATCGGGTAATCATGCTTTGCCTGAGGACCGAGGAGGGGCAGGGGGGCTGTGAGAGGAAATGCTTACAAGTTGAATCAGCCTGGGGAGGAATACATCTGCTTTTGCTGCATGCCTTAATGCTCTAGAGTATTATTAATGTTGAGAGGAAATAGATCCCATGTGGTTCTGGTGGAGAAAAAAAAAGGATGTTGCCTCTTCTCATTCTGCATTAGGTCATCACCCATTTTACTACTGTGTGCTGCTTCCTAGTACAGTCCACGAGCGTGATCCAGCACTTGTATTCCCACACAGGCTGAGGCAGGTGGTCTCGGGGAAATAAAAGCCTTGTGGGAGAGCGGTCAACTCTCCGAATCATTCCGACGCGCGCTCCAAATTCTCTCCAGTGTGGATCCTCAGAGAGTAGAGTTTGTGCTGCATGTGAATAGCAACATATGTTAAATATTATACAAGTCTGACTCGACTGTTTTGTTCCGTCTCAAGTTTCCTGCACCTGGATCCATTAAAATTGTCTCCCATCAAGAGACAAATTAAACATGAGGTTATTACGACAAAAACAGAAACAAAGGCCGTGTCATTTAACATGGACTTCTTTCATGTGGTCGAGTCTCGACAGGCCAGAGATTTCTAAATATTATTGCCTTCTTTAATCGAGCGGCAAGCCGTCTTGAGTTGGAAAATGTACATCAATAATATTATCTCCATCCCAGCGGTGGGTAAAGAAAACTCTCTCCTCCAGGTAACCCAGTAACACTGGTGCTGTTTCAGATCTCATACTGCAAGGGTCAAGCAAAGTTGAATAAAAAGGAATAACAAAAATAGTAACAGTGCTGAAAGCATGTTCCACATTAAACAGATTTCCTGCTGCTTGTTTCCTACTTATTCCTGGCACTGCATGCTTCTCGCCTTCCTATTTGCTTTGGCCTCCTGCAGGTCATGGCCATGAATACAAACAGGCGCTGTATGTTCTCTTTTTTCCCCTCTTACCGTTTAGGTGACCTTCCCAAAGCATTGCTGGTGAAATATCAGTGGGCAGACAGCTTTTTGACCTTTTCTTAAAACCGTACAAGAGTAGACATGTGTGACTTTAACAATCATGAGAAACACTTAAAGCAGGGGTTGTGCTCGTGACTGGTAATGCTGCTATGCTAAAGCTCACAGTTACTCTAATCAAAGAGGACACGTCTAACTTTCCCTTAAATGCCTCATCCCTCTTAGTTACTCCTGCGATGCCTGTACCACTTTCCATTACAGCGCAGTCACTGCAGGAGCTGAACTGTATCTCCAATGGCTCCTTTTTTAGACACAGTATGTCGTCTTGTGTTTGAACATAATCGAAAATGTGAAATGAAATGTGTAAAATGTAAATGTTGGCTTTTATCTTTATGTGATGAAATGTTGAAGAAAAAATACACAGTTCAAATAAATCTTGCGGCATCCTTGGCCCGTGCTCAAGGCACAACAGGGTGTGATGACACCCTGCAGTGCTTCGAGCATGAGCTGTAATATTATTGTCCCGCACCCACGCAGTCAATGTGCCAGTCCTGGATCGCTGATGTAAACTATCACCTCAGGAAAATAATCAACTTATCTAGTTTGACGCCTTTGGGATTCACAATGATGCTGCATGATTACAGTAGCATTTGTAAATACACAACATCCACATGTTTCAGTTTTGCCCGAATGATGCTGGTTTAGAAGAAGCTCAGCACACGGCCATCTGAGATGAGGGGATTTGACTTGCTTCAAATGGTAATTTAAAAAAGAAATCACTCCTAAAGCCCTAAAATAATTTCTTTATCTCTTTAGAGAATATTGCAACTACAAATGAAAGAGGTATATCTGTAACCTGCAATATAAAATACAGAGTTCATCTGCAACCAAGTTGATGAAACAGGGTCTCTGCATCATTCCAGAATGCAAACTGGTCGTCTGAATTCACTTAGCTGATCTCAAAGGTCTCCTCACTAAAATCCAAAGGGAAACATTATTCTCAGCCTGCCTTTTACCGCTTGACAACTGACATTAATTACAGTACTTGCGCTTCCTTTTAATTATGCCCAATTATGTGACATATGTAATGATGGTCCAGACATGCCAGCCACCAAATGTTGAGATGATAGGTAGATTGATAGTTGGATAGAATACCAGGACATCTTTCTGTGCTCGGTGCAAAATTAACACAGCAATTACGGCGATTTTATAGCTCGCAGAGGGAAGGCTAACTTGGACATCTCCACCATTACCTCCCAACAGGAAGGAGAAACAAAAAAATAAAAAAACAGCCGTTAATCAACCGCGCCATCGACGGCGGAGTATCACACGCAAGGCCGCAGAAGGATGTGGGGACCCGAAGTGCAGAATTTATGAGTGTGAATTTATATTCTCATTGCTGCAGTGAGCCTACTTTGAAAGGATGATTGATTCCTCCTGCTCATTATGGAGCTATTCAAACTCTACTATGGATTCTTTTCCCTCCCTCATAATGATGCAAATGGGGAAAGATAAACAAAACAAAAACAGATCTGATAGAGCTGGAAAGGCATTGTGCTCACATGAAATTGCAGGCTTATTCATGTAAAGAGAGAGGATTTTGTTTTGCTACGGCTGACTTAGTGTCACAAAAATAACCGCCGCCCATATGTGTTTTCTTTAACTATTTACGTATGTTTGATCAAAGTTAAACGGCAAAGAAAATGTTTCATCGCGGGCTCTCATGCCATCGAAATAACCGCTCTGGTGGTTTCTTTCAAGGTTTCCCAGTGGGAAACGAGACAAAGCACATTCAGAAGAAAACATTACACAGAATCAACAACTGGCCGATTCAAAAGTAAACACTTTCTGCTACATCAAGTTCAGGAGCTCAACAACACAGGGAGCGGACTTCAAAGTGAGAAAGTCCCCGTCTTTTCTTTCCCTCGCTATGGTTTGTTTCCATGAATCATCCTTTGTGGAATAATGCTGGTAGACATTAATACCAAAGCAGAGCAGAAAAACACTTATATGAAACCATAAACTCTTCAAAAACACCCACAGTCATTTCCTAATGGGACGTATGCATGAAAGTTTCATCGCAGAACTGTGAGAAATGTCACTTGGAAAGTGTTACTGTCCCTTTCTGAATGTATTAGAGGTTTGTCAGGAACATCTGTGGGAATGATTTCTCCATAAGACATTACTGGAAAGGGCAAAAGACAAGATACACCTCTAACTTTTATTTTTAAACACAATTTTAAAAAAAATATTAAGAAATGATGGCTTCTGAATATGCTTCTGCCGTATAATACAGAATTAAGGATAAAGATTAAACACAGTGACAATAAAATGCTTCATCAACCACGAAAGGACAAGATCTCAGTCTCGATTTCCTTGAAAGTCTTAAAGTCGAACCTGAAGACAAACTACAGCTCTAACAACAGTTTTCTCTCCATCTCTCCATCTGCTGCTCCTCACATCTCCCAGGCCTCACTGTTTTGCTTTCAGCTCATTCATTTTTAATGAATTGTTTCAGGTGAAGGCGCGAAAAGAGCAAATCAAGGGGACATTTAGCACTGGGAGAAGGGAGGTGACTATTGAGCCGATAAACCAAAGTAATGAAAACAGGAGCTCCAATCTCAATGTTCTCCGCAGGACGTTTGTCTTTTTCTCATAAGCGGTGCGCCAACTCAGTGGCTCTGCCTCTTGTGAGCTATAAGAGTGTCAGACTCAAGATTGTAAAAGGGTGAAACTCGGGCCCTGGGCGTATTGTGCGAATGTATTCCCACAGTTCTTGCGTTCGCTCCTGCAGTTGTTTTGCATCATGTCTGGTGAACGTTTTGGTTTTGTGGGTGCCAGTGTGTACACTCACTGGGTGGTCTAAAATTAGCCAGTTTAGTGGGAGATGGAACACATAGAAAATTTACCATGAGGTCATTAGCGATGAAAAGTCGGGGCCGTGTGCGTGCAGAACTACTCAGTGTGGAGCGAGTCGGACACATTTGGCAGCAAAAAGGACATAGCGTGCCATCATTCATTCTCTACACATACAGAGGCCCATAAACAGGGAAGGACTAACCTAACAGTGTGGCTCTCCGAATGGTGGTTACTGTACAAACAATGTGATTATGTTGACATCATGGCACTTTGGGTCTATGAGGGACTGTTATTGCCTGACCGCGCTGTCCTCGGACTCGGCCTGTGGTTGGGGACACACTTACGTAATGGGAGAATCTGTGTGGGATCAAACTTGGATCTCAAGTTGCTTTGGCAACGAGGGGGAAAAGAACTGGTCTTTGCCAGGGTGGCAAACTGAAACAAAGCCCCTGTTACTGTGCGTATGCTGCATCTGAAGTGCTTCTGATATGCTGGGGAATACATTATTGGCACTACCATCAATAGTGACTTGCGACCAACAAATACACATCTGTTGTGTTTATTTTTACATGGACTTGAGGTGCTCATTTTGTTGCTATACAGGGTGGAATCAACAAGGCTGTTTATCATCTGTAATAATTGCCAAAAGGTAATTCAGAGGAAAAGCTCTTTACCAGTGGCACACAACACTTCTAAGCAGGTTGCATGTCCTCAGTTTATCATCGTATACAGACACCGCTGTGTAAAATTGCCAGTTGTGCTTTAACAGAAGGTTACGTGCACTCATGTGTTGCCAACGTGACGTTAAGCAGCAGAGGCTTGTTGCCTCTGATCATGAGAGATGAGGTGATCCTTGGGAGGCCTTATTAGACTAATTAGATAACTTGACTGAAGGGGAATCAATGGCTTATTGGTACATAAACATGATGCTGGGGCCAAGCTAGGACAACTTGCCAGATTCAAGGACTGTAAGCTGGGCTTCACAGTGAGCATAGCAGCTCATTCTGGAAACAGAAAATAAAACATCAAACAACTCTAAAATGTAGCACATGAAGGTTATTTATCATATCTCTCACTGTTGCGAGTGAAACTGTGAATATATCTGGCATTAGGGGGTATGGAAACAATTTTGGCTCCAACATTATTTCTTTCTGTAAGAACACACCAGCATGACACAAAACTTGAAACCCTCACTTATTATAATTGTCATAATTTCACCTAATTGTCTACTTGGATTGCAGGAATTATGTTATTTCTGAAACTGGTGTGGGATGTATACCTACAGCGTGTCAACGTGACGAGCACCAACACAATGCGATACTGAACTGGTTTGTTGTGCAGCCTTTTTGTCCCACTGTCAGATAAACTTCTTTGCTCAAACCAGGAAAGACAGAAAGAAACAACGCTGACGTATTCCCTCTTTGCCTGAGTCGCAGCGGAGGAGACATTACACTTTAAATGCTGATGACAATGCTGATGTGAATCATAAAAAAGATGACTTTAAAAAAACCTTTTAGGGAAACGGTATCCACTTCTCTGGAAATAAGATATTTTTAACGCCTACGAACAAACATGAATCACAAAATTGAGGTGTAATGATGTCAATTCCAAGAGTTTGTAGCAAATGGCAGAGCACCTGCTGTGAACTGACAATCTGTTCAGCGGGGGGCCTTCATCCACAATGCACTTTATTATGAGCTCACTTAATAAAAGACATTTTTATGATGGATTTTCAATGGAAAAATGGTAATGTATAATCAACTCTTTCAGACTGGTTGCGTTTGCCGATCAACCTCAGATGAACTGAATTTATTTACAAGATTTTTTTTCTCCCACATCTCATTGTTAAGCACGAGATTTAATCTATTCAATGTCAAGTTTGCAAACAGTGTGCAGAGCTTCAGTATTTACTGGCTGTGCTCCTTTGCTTCTCTATGCTTTGTAAGTTTGAAAAGACAAATCCATTTGAGATTGAATTCCACTGAAGAACAAGCAAAAAACACACTCGTGTTTTTTTTCTTTGCCTTTTTCTTCACACCCAATTTATGAGGAGACCGTGAACTAAATTGTGTGCGCTTGAAACTGAGCACACTCAGTGAGAATATATGCATCATGACTCATGATTTAGTCAACAGGATTGTTTAACTTCACTTTTAGCCTTTCTGGAATCAATGAGTCCACATCTTGAATTAGTTTTGAACATAATATGAAGCATACTCCTGTGAGGATGCACTGCTGCACAGAAACTTCTCTCACTGTCAGTTATCGCTTTATTTCCAAATGAAATTTTGACCAGCAACTCCTTTTCACGAGTACTCTGCACACATTTATCAGCACACAACAATTGACAACTTAGCTGGGTCAAAGTCAAAGTCCCCAGTATCAACTCCACTCTGAACTTTCGAAAGTTTTGAGAAGCTGTGTCTTTTCAGCAAGCAAAATTCAGCAGCTTTATATAAAACTGTAATGGTGGGTTCAGCTTCACTTCGAGGAGGAAAAAACCAGAAAGATGTTCGTGTTTGTTTGAGAATGGAGTTATAATGTCAAGAGGAAGTTGATGAGCTGGAAAGAACACAGTTGAACTGCAGACAATTAAGACAAACTGTTGCTGTTGAAGGTGATTTTTGACAGGGAGATTTGAAATAAAGAGGATTTCTTTAAGCGTGGAAATGAAAAAAGGTTTAATAAACTACAACCAACATTTCGAGACAATTATAATAATAATATTAATACTCTGTGATGGACGACTGATTTTTGTAACATTACCATGCACACTGAATCTGTGTCTGAGCTGTTGATTCAAAGGGAAAATATTATTCCCATCGATATGTAGGAGTAAAAATACACAGTGCCAAATATGTTTTATCTCAGATTGAGAGAGAAGAGACATCCATGCTGTTGAACACACTCATTCAGACAATATTTACACTAAAATAATTACTTGACAGAAATATCCTTCAAACTCGGGAGTAAACAAACAGCTGCACCTCTGCAGAGTGACACCCGCAGAGCCTGAAGTGTCAGTTGAAAATCACTCCCATAATATGGCTCGCGTGTTCGTTTCAGGTCTGACAACAGGCAGCATTTGTCACCTGCTGGATTGAGGCGAGTCTGTGCTTTCTGAGCAGCCGGCTTTTTAAAAGCACATTCAGCACCTAACTGGACTGTATTAGGACTTTACAGAGAGAATTATTTATTTTTCTACAATAAAGCATCGACCATAAAAATAAAGGCAGTAATGCGTTTCACTCTGTGATTACAAAGGCGAGGCTCTCAGCTTAGTGCTGGTCTTTCTTCTCTGTTGGCATGGTGCTTAATGCGACAAAACATGCAGGGTTCAGAAAACTAAAATGAGCTGTTCGGCCACTGATTCGCTCTCAATCAAGACAGGCTGTAGCCTCTGTGCACCAAAGGCAGCTTAATCACTGTTTTTGTATATAAAGTGTGTATCTTTACAGCTAATTTGCATCTCTGCCATCTCCACGAGTTTTGGAGACTCTGCCTGAGGGGTGTGTTAATTATGTCTAATTTTATACTCCGTGTTTTTGAGAGGGACCCAATTTGGTGTCTGGCCCCCTTAGCTTCCTTAACCTGCCATTTACCACTCATCACTACAAAGTAAACAGCCTGAACAATAGATAATCAGAGAGGGGAATGATGAGGAGAGTGTGGCAGATGCGTCTCTGCATTGCAGATATCTGCAGCCTCGGCTTCAAATCAATCAGCAATTAGCGCCATTTCACCGCAGCTGTTATGCAGCGCTTTACTTTGCTGGAGTGATCCCCCCTTTTCTGAGCGCCCCAAACATAATTGCAAACCCCTCCAAGGCCTCGCTGGGAGAATGAGGGCGATGGCAAGACTGAGAGATGTTTGAAAGGAGTGCAGGATGCAAGAGACAGAAAGACAGAGAGAGAGAGGGAGGGAGAGAGAGAGAGAGATGACTGAATTATCTGAGTTCAACAGCACAGGAGAGACCGCTGCTCAGAATTGCAGGTGACGTTTCCACTGTCGAGCGTTTCTCAGAGTGGTGTTGATAGTGCTCTTTGAAAAAGGATGAAGAACTATAGGATTTTCTTTTTTTCTATTGTTTGCAACACCGCAAGTCAAACAGAGGATGACAAGCTACCCAAAACAGTCACATGTGGAGCCAGAATAATGTTTACACAACAGGAGCACAATGAAATAGAAAGGAATTGAAACGATGAATGTTTTCCATCAAACATTTCGCTTGACGACCCTCACAAATGATCCATTGATATTCATTAGATCAGACGCTGGTGAATTAACATGGATCAAAACAAAAAGGGATCATTGAGGATTTCCCTTTATTTCAAATAACTAAACCAACCCTGCAGATTTATACTCGACAATCTATAAAAGCATGTATGTTTCCTCTGCTGTGAGTTTATGTAACTGCCCTCCCACCAGAGAGTATGTACGCTGAGTAGATTCAAAGAACATGCAACATTTCTTTCCTACGCTTTAAAAGCCAAGTTCTTACCTCAGACAGCACACAGAGGTGCAATTTCATATGAAAAATCACACGCAGTACCCGAGCAGTTAGCAACCACAACCTGCAATTATGGCTGGCCTTAAGTCATATTGTCCCAAAAGTCTTTATGGAAGGAATCTGGTTTCTATGGAAATGCTTTTATATACAGTAATAGGAGATATAATTGCAATGCAAGGCTGGTTCGAGGGAGGGGGAGAGCCAAAAGGGGGAACTCGACATGCAAAATTCAAAAAGTTGATTTTAAACCAAACCTAAGGCAGGGAAGCACACATTTCACATACCTTCTGACAATATAAGCTCAAAGCAACTAAATCCATGTGCATTTGCATGTCAAGATTGACATGTTGACACAAGCGGATGCTGAGGTGACAGTAACAGGGTAGGAACACGACAGCCACACAGAGTCCTCGTCTCGATTACATTTTTTTTTCCTGGCACGATAACAGAGTTTGCATCTCCAGGGAATCTAACTCCCTCCGTCCCTCCCTCGCCTCCCTCTCCCTTCATCGTCCCATGCCATCATTTAGTCATCTTTGAAACTCAAACCTCTTATCAGCCGGCCCGTGAAAAAGTATGAAATGAAGTTCTCACAAGAAATGTTGATAATATGTCAGCTGACTGCCAACAAGCGGCTGATTTTATCGGCTGGAGTGAGGAAAGTTCTAATTAAGCAAATTCCTACTTTGTCCTCTTTTCCCCCTGCTCAGACGACTGCAAACACCAAATGTGTCAAACGGGGGTAAGATGATACTCGACTTGATCCCAAAAGAATTCATGATTGATGTTTTACTTTTAGCTTGTATTGAGTTCTGTGCATTTTTTGGGAAAAAAAAAAAAAAAAACTTCCACATTACCCTCTTAAGAAGTGTGGTTCCCAGCCTTCAGTCCAGTACTTCTTTGGAGGGGGGAAAGGGGTCCTCGGCCTTTCTTGGAGGTTATCGTATTTCTTTTCCTTTGTTTTTTCTTTTTTTACAGCTCATGTTCACATCGTCTTTGTGAAAACCTCACGACTGGCTCTCTGTGTTTCCCTCCACCTCTTCCTTCGTCCACTTAAGATGACAAAAGTAACCGTCTGCCAAGATGTATTGCCTCAAATTATGTCCCCAGTTTTTCCCCAAGCTGTTGCTGATGGCACTCGGGGAGGAAAGTGATAGCGAGTTGTGCGAAAGCAAAGTGGCCGGGCTTTATGACCTATTGCCTTGTCTGCCATCTGCGGGGATCAATTAGTCTTCCTTGTGTAATGGCTGAGAGCAGGAAGGAAAGCTAAAAAAAATATATACTTTGTCTGGCGTAATAACTGGCTTCTAGTGCCGGGGCAGCCGTGCAATAAAGCTATGTGTGCCTGTCAGAAGGCTTGTAACACATGTGACCACACAGGATTGTACTGTCCCCTTCTATGCTCAAAAGCTCATCAGCATTGTTGTGAAGAGCCCCGGTTTTGCACAGCTGTAATTCATCTCGACTGCAGTTCGGCAACATAAAAACGTGTGTCCCCCTGCTGCTGTGCCTGCATGACTCAGGCTGACTTCAGGAGGTATGAAGTGCAGACTGTTGAGCTGACACCATCAAAGCACCACATTTAAAGGATCGCACCCGAGAGGTAAACATGTATCTTTGTAGTCAGATAGCCTTTTACCTTGTGCTATATGTTCACTCACAAAGTTTATCTTGTGCACTAAATAATCAATGGTTCTCCTTCTGGCTGCCTCGGGGCGATCTGGCAGAGGCAAACACCGCATGTTTGCCATGAACAAGGAGGAGAGAAAAAAAAACAGTCTGGGTTTGTTTTTTGATCCTTCAGGCCAAGTCAGGACAGAAGCATTTTCTTCTGTTACCAACTTTTTTCTCTCCCTTGGGTGGCAACTTGTCACTGGCATCAGGAGGACAAATGTTAATTGAGAGTGACACCCCGAGATGTTCTCGGGGGGAAAGGGTCATTGCGCTGGGAAATAGCTGCACTTTATCAACTTTCAAAATGTTTTTCAATCTGCGAACTGTGTTTTGGCAGCAGCAAGAGAGCAGATAAAGACAATCAATCCAAAATGTACCCAGCTGGTCATACATTTTAAAAGAACAGCATTCCCAGATAACACACACTTCTCACAGCGAAATAAAGCCGACTGAATGATTCTCAATAACAATCCCTGCTCCACTTCCTGTACCTGACTATATCCCCTCCTCCTCAATCCATGGTTGCTTCCCTGCTCCCACCACAGACAATGATTTCCTTCTCTGTGATAAATATGAGCACAAGACGTCAGACCTTTATGCAGCTTCCCTTCCTGTTTCCTACTTTACATT
Organism: Malacoctenus tetranemus; assembly: GCA_032274765.1. NCBI lineage: Eukaryota > Metazoa > Chordata > Actinopteri > Blenniiformes > Labrisomidae > Malacoctenus > Malacoctenus tetranemus. Next base: position 4,905,671 of record JAUESF010000057.1, read on the forward strand.
CACATTACATCCAAAATGTGCACATGAACTTTAGTTTCGGGCATTTCCGTTATGTTTCTTTACACAATTTCATTGTTTAGAAAAATTAATTTACAATGTTTTGGGTGAAACCTTTAATGCATACTGGTTAATGTCTAATGCCTAAATTGAACAGATACACATTAGAGACAAACAATTTTCTCTCACGACTTTGTTAATACCTATTCTGTATCACTGCCTTTGTTGCTTCGTTGTTTTAGTCATGCACTGCAGGCTTTGCAATATGCAGCTATGACTTAATTTACAGCTGGTGTAAAATGCGTTTTGGGTGGTCGGATTGCAATCAGATAGTGCTGACCACATGAAAGTACATGTGTAAATGCAACCAGCACGCACTTGAGGACAGATTGTAATCCAATCGATCCAACCACCTCGCAGGCAGTCAGGTAGGGTAAATGCAATTGCATCGCACGTGTACATGAAACAACAGTCAGCGTTGACGCTCCTTTGCTACTGTGCAGCTGAGAGTCAGTTGGCTGCAAATGCAGCCCAAAAAGGCACTGAGAAAGCAACCGATGGTAGCATTATCACTATTTTTGTGATTTCAAATTACAACGGATACCAACTAAAAACACAACCAGCAGGTGTTTTTAAGAATGATGCCATTTCTCTGTTGCGTGACCTGCGTACCTCCGTGCTCAGTGCATTCTTTTATTTCACCAATCATGCTAATAGCCTTCTCTTTGGCCACCTCCTGACCACCAGAGCTAATTACTTTGGACTTGCCCGCCGCTGGGGTTTACCTCAGCGAATGTATCATTTAAATTAGATGACCCCGACATTGTTCGTACTGAGAAATAATATTCCTGAGCAAGTGTAGTTCACAAGCTTCCAGCTGCACAAAGCGTCTCAGTGTTTCTACAGAATTGTATCTGCTGTTAGAAAAGTAAATGTCTCAAAAGGGTTAAAGGGGAATTGTAAAGATGGATGTTCCTGCTGTAACAGCTTGAGGGAGTTCAGCCGTGTCCATCACAGCGTCTCAGGCGTAATCTCCTCGCTGCATGGATAATGTATTTATAACGTTGATAACAAATGAGTAAAACTGTATTGACAAAACATGGCAGACTTGTGAAAATGACAAACATGGAGCATTAAGAGACGTAAAGAAAAATTCTCCTCGGGAATATTTGGACCAAAATGATTGTCTAAATGAGAATATAGCTGCTATTTATTAGCTGGCTCGCAGAAACAAATGGAAAAGGGCTTAATCTGAATGCCATTATTTTGACAGCAGCCATTTGTGGAGAAATCTGCAAAGACCACATTTGGAGGAGGATGAGGGGGATACAGAAGGCACTTGGGTTTGTAAATGGCTTTAAAATGTTCAGATTATTCTTGCTGCTAAAAACTTCATAAATCCTGTTCTTTGGTTTGCAGTTGAGCTGAATGCATTCATGTGTTTGTTACACAACCATCAAAAATAAATCCTGTGAATAATCTGTGACTGTACAGTTAAAAGAGAGCATTTTCCAGAAACATAATGTAAAACAAACATTATTCATTCAATCAACGCTATTTTTAATATAGTTCAGGGATGATGGGGCACATGCTGTCCGAGGTATGGAGAAGCAAAAGGAAGTAAATGCTTTGAGTGTCCATTTTCTAAATGGTGTGCCCAATGAGGCCTCCCCAACCTCAGGCGAAACTTATTTGCCCCGCTGTTATTGCCATCTTATTTATTTGGAATGGGACATCCATTTTTATTTCACATTTGCTCAGAAATCTAGACAAGGCAATCGCATCGCCACTGCTGGGCCCCCATATTGTTAGAAATTATACTTTCAATTTACCACCGCGCGGCCACACTGTAGTCTGCCTCTTTTGTGATGATCGGCGGGGACAATTGAAAACACACCGGGCTTTGGGAGCACAAACAGTGACTGCTGTGATTGGCATCATGGGCTGTATCGAGTCCAATGGTGTGTGAGTTAAGTGAGGCAACAAAACAAAACTTAGTTGTCAAGCCACACAGAGCTGGGAAAAAACTACTTTTAGTGAAAGTATCATGAGTGCAAAAATAACAAAAACAACTTTGTATTGATAATCAAATGGTCAACCTACACCAGAACACACCTTACCAAACCTAAAACTGAATTTCTTGAACAAACTTCCACAAATCACAAGATAAAATTACATTTTTTTACACCCCGACTTTCTCAGACTTGGCAATTATTTTGGAATTAAAGTTTCACAAGTAATTTCCTGTCTTGTATACATTATATAATGAAAAACAGGAACATAAAACACTCATTTCCTATGAGCTTGGACTTGGGAGCTTTTGAGCCAAGTGCACAAAACTGGATATTAACCAAAATAATGAAACCTGACTTGACCTGGCTTTTGCATACTTAACTTGTGCATTTTCATTCCCTTTCTTTTCCAATGGCCACAGTGTCAACAGTTTACATGGACTGGACGGTTTTCCATTTTACAGAAAGAAGGCATGCGAGCAGATTTCAGGACGCGACGCTTGTGTTTGTGTGTCTGAGGGAGAAATCAGGCAAGTTGCCCTGCTCAGATTACAAAGAGCTTGTGCATTTATTTTGCTGTCATGAGCAACGAAAGGGGAACTGACAGTCACTGCTTCAGTATTTGTGTGCAGCGGACTCAGAGGACGTGCAGCTGTTCTCTTTGAGTTTCGAGTAGGACTGGCAGGCAGGCTGTACTTTTGCCATACAGAGTGCATCCCGATTCCAAGGCGTGTGGTTGGTCGATGATTTGGACACGCATGGATCACTAATAACGCTGACACCTGAAGCACATGCGTCAGTGCTACGTTTTTTTGACACTTGCTCATTTCATCATAGGCTGAGTTGGACTGTGCGAGATCACACCGCTGAAACAGTGGAGTTTGCAGCACCTGGTCAGCACTTTGTGTTCCCAGCTGTAAAACATCTGCCAATCAGCCAAAGGCAAACCTTGGCAGGATCTGTGTATTATGATAGTGATCCAGCATTTATTCAGTATCTGTGTACAAAACAGTTGGCCTGCTGACTTCATATCAAATGTGCTTTGTTTGATTAAATGCTGAGTGCTGACTTAATTATTGTACAAGTTCCAATTCTGGATGTATATTTGCTTTGTTTTTGGGTTTTTTTGCAGGTATTAAAAAGATTAAAGAGCATGACATTAGCTGTGAATAACCAGTGCTGCTGCCACGAGGCTTCCCCTGCCAGAGCGGATTCAGCTGAGCAGGTTCCTCCCCCGTATAAAAAGAGGCCCCTTGTTATGCGTTGTGCCCGAGAATGCAGAGCTTCACAGCTGACTAGGTTCCATCATCATTCCAGCTACCTAATGAGTGATTGTTTGTGGGCTGATAAAATTAAATTGCAAGCCTGGCTGATTTCAGCAACAGGTGTTTTTCTCTGTCTCATAATAACAAGGGAGACAGGGGTTCTCACCACCTACTCAGGATGAAAATGTATGCAGCTTTGCAGATCCTCTTGGTTTAGCATTCCCCTCACTCATGTTGCTAAAAAAAAAGAAAAATGCAACTGATTATTCTGTCGTGGTTTATTCAAACAAGTGATATGCTTGTTTATCACTAAGTTAGCAAGTAAAGTTCAAGATTCACTTATTCATCACATCATTATCGCACTGCCTATAATAAACCAGAGAGGTATTCTTGTTGCATTTTTCTCGCAGTATCTCAAACCAAAACAGAGCTTTGTAGCAAACATCACCTTAGTGTTCGACTCGAACTCGAGTTTAAAATGATCAAATGTGAGATGGTCAGGACGCAGTGTTATGGTGATGGTTTCAGACATACTCACAAGAAACAAACATCGATGATAACTACTTTGACCATCAAAGAGCTTCTACCTGTGTTAGACACTGTGCAGGCTGGACGTTGCCTCCTTATTTCTCCCTAAGTTGGCAAGTTGTCATCAAACCTTCACCTCAGATACCTTTTTCAACAGAATTTACATTGTTCCGCCATCCAAAACCATCCTTAATGAAATCATATCTGCGAGAACTTAATATGATAATCTCAATTATGATCAGTTGTTGGGGTGTGAATATGGCATGACTTCTGTAAACAAAAGTAGTTCTGCTCAGTGGCAGGATTCACTTCCAAGCCTTCCGAGGAATAAAATGTTTTAATAGCCTCCTTTCCTGTTAATGATATTCCGTTCGTTCTTAACACACCATTGCACAGATATTGAAACCATTCATTTCTGTAATAGGGAAAAGGAGTCCACGGAGAACTCAATCTGAATGCTGTATTTTTGACAGTTAGTTCACTGTGATAACACTTTTAACTCCCCGCACCATCATCTCTTCAATGGATTTACTGATTATATAGATATCCCTGAACCTTCATGTTTTGCTTTGGTCAGTTTCACATTTCAGCCAAGAAATTCCCTTCAGACTTTATTGACATTCTGTATCGTCCACTGCAGCACAGGAAGAAATATTAAAATGTGATAGGTGGCTTTGGTGAGCCCAGGATCACACTGAGAATCACAGGTCGGTGCAATAACAGTGTCCAGTCCAACCACACAGCAGTGCATCACTGTATTTACAACATTTTCACTGCAGACATAACATTGCACTCTTTCAAAGACCTGAAGAGTTATTGAAGGAATTCCTCAATTCTTCACACAACACAGGTTCCTGGAAACAGCAACATCTTGACATCCAAACCTGAATAATATTTATACTTTATCGATAGATATCTATTCTGTCCAGTCCAATCCAAATCATTCTAAAACTGTGAAGGGGATAATCCAGAATTAACTCCAGTTATGATGGAAAAAAGTAACAATTTTCATCCCAGATTGCCCATAAAGATGCATCAGTATAACATAGCCTCAAACAGGTCACAAAAAAGTAACGTCAACATTACGTTTCAGGCAGTGCAGCACTGTGATGTAATGCATGGAGTCAGCAGAAGCGTGGCCGAGAGCAATGAGCAGGACCAAAAAAAAGCAGCTAAAGCTAAAAACGAGCCAAAAGGTGCAAACGGCACCTGCAGGACTTTATTGAGCACGGTGTCGACCAAGTTAAGTAAAAGGCTTTTTTCAGATCGATAGACAACACATTAACCTTTAGCTCTTCAACATGCCGCGATCAATACGCTTACACAGTTAACTCACTCTGCAAGACTGCCGTGATGCTTCTGACGGGAACGATCTGAATGTCATCTTATTTCATTGAAGTTAGTTGAAATAAATGATTGAAATCCACACAAAAGTTATGATATATAGCTCTATGTTTGACAGATGTTTGGTCATGCAGTCATCTGTTTCACTAAATAACTGTCATTCCCAGACTGCAAATCAAATTTAATTGTCATATTGGTCACATCACCGGAAAAAAAACAAACAAAAAAAAAAGACAGAAAATTAAAAAAGATTTCCAGCACCATGCAGGACAAAGACAACATTTGATGTCTTGACCCTGACATTCTGGGTCCTGAGGCAGCACCAAAAGTGACCAGTGGACGATGACAGTTGTCTGCATTAAATTCACATTCTCCCTACTCTCATGATAAATGCACCATCCCACAAGGTTTGAAGCACAGTCATCTGTCCTTGAATCTGCAGGGTATGTCCCAGCATTCTTCCCCTTGACAAATCTGCCAATAGAGACCATTTGAACACACTTATCTCTTTGTATACAAATTGGTTTGAACCAGCAAAGGACAACAACAGATTGTACTTATCTGGGAATGCCGTTCCTATGTGTGCGTTTGAGTGGCAGGCGCACACCGCCAGCAGATTTTGTCTATTTTAAATTACACTGCGCTGCAGAATGTGAAACTGATTTGTCATAACAAAACAATTGTCAACATGTTGGGTTTTGTTATGTTTAATGCAGCTCTCCGGAGAAATAGTGTTTCCGCCGAGCTTTGCAAAGTGCTGTGCTGTTATTGCAGCGCAAGGTTTGAAGGAACATATAATATAGTCAGCTGAATATTATTGAACTCACAAACAGCCAAAAGGTGAGCACGATGGAGTAAACAACAGGATCCGCGTACAAACACGATTCTCATTTACTCCTGAACAACAAAACGAAACTGACTTTTACTGGGAAGTTTTCAGAAAATGGAAATAAAAAATAGCAAGCAACTATAAGAAACATAGTATAGACTGTCTATCTGTACTTGTCTTCACTCATGTGTGTACCCTGAACTATCTCAACATGTCATCTCATCAGTTAATTTCACACTTCGCTTGATACTTTGTGATGCAACAGGAAGCCATCTTGCTGCGGTCTTGCGTAGTCAGCCCAATCAGTCACAACGAAAATGAAGTGAGGGAGCGTGTATAAGCAGTTGCTGGAATTAGTGAATGAATTGTGGCATAATAGTTTCGGACTGCAGCAAGGAGAGGGTGAGGTAGATAAGGAAAGGACGTTCTGTGATTGTGTGTGTGTGCGTGCGAGTGTGTGGGTGAGGTAGGGGGGTGGGGGCTGTGGTGATTGCCTTTGCAGACCGTAGAGGGGACAATCTGGACGGAGGCTCAAACATCCAGAGTAATAGTGCGCTCCTTATCATATAGTCACGTGATTTTATGACTGAAGGCCAGCTCGTCTCCCAGTGCCGCTGACTTTGAAGCAGGTCATCTGAGCATCCCAAGTTTCAGCAACATCCGTAGTTCTCGTTTCCTTTTATTCATGCATGTGGCCTTGTGCATCCTAAAAGGTAACATAGTCACTATCCAACTGTCTGAAATTGTCCCTGAGGTGAAATACATGGCTGTAAATTGACATCCCTATTAACTGCAGTGAAGAAATAGCTTCCTGCAACACTCACTAATCCAAGAGTCGATCTGATTTCAGTGCTTCATAATTTGCATGAAACTTCACCTTGCTCCAAATATGCAGAGGTAGGTGAAAATGAGATTTATGCTAAGTTCGGAGATGAGTGCCGTCGCACAGACGGAGACGCTGTTTGTTGTCATGACAGAGAGGAGCACGTAGTGACTGCGGCCAAAGAAGACAAACTGAAAAGCCTCCCCAGTGATCAACCCAAAGCAAAATCTTGTTTAGTAACCATCATGGATCAGAAGGAAAAATAAGCCTTTGATCAACCTTTTGCAATCATGCTACAATTTGTATCCAAACATGTGATACAAAGGTCATCACTGGAACACTATAGCATGCAATATCTAAAGCTGACTAAATGCCTTGCATACCTCAGAAAACAATAAGAAATTTGTTTAATTGCCATTCATAAGCTACCATCAAACAACAAACTGTTTCTCATGCTCAGTTTGTCTGTGATGGTAAAAGCTGAATGGAAGCTTCTCACAACTGTAACAGCATGCAAAAAAAAGCTCCAATGTTGGGAAAGAACATTAGAAATGACTTCCACACTTATGGACCATAAACATGAGAGCAAACTCAGATCAATGAGATTCCATTACCATCCTATCTCATTTCCCAGAGCTGAATTGGAAATGGGTTAGAGATGGATCGTGTCATTACCAATTCCAGCAGATCCACGGGAGCCATACATGGGAGTGAGTGAGGAAGGGTGCGTGCGTGCGTGCGTGTGTGCGTGTGTGCGTGTGTTCATCCTATCTGCACCCGCTGCCAATGAATAGGTTTTTTAGCGACAACCAGAGAGGTGAGCAGGAGTTCATGCACTATCACGACCATCACAGTTAATATGCTTGCCTCCAGACGCAGAGCGGCCAGAGGTTTCCAAAGAAAACAAGGTCTTACAAGTTTTGCTTTGGTATGCCCAAAATTGCTTTTTGATGATTATAGTGCTTACATTTCGAAAATAATTATTATGACTGAAATATCTCCTCATTTAAAGAGGTATTTATGAAACAAGTTTACCGCAGGCACCATCAATTATTGGACAACAACAACAATAGCCTGCACTCAAACCTTAGCAAACAAAGTACCCTTTCAAGGTCT
>JAUESF010000057.1:4913684-4957773 GCA_032274765.1 Malacoctenus tetranemus
GTCAAACATTATTTACTGCATTTTCTTTACTACAACATCTTCAACAAGCAAAAACAGACATGCATCTTTTTGCTAATAATGAGAAACTTCAAGAGTTTAAAGCTAAGTGAATGTCATTAAAAGAAAGGTCACAATCAGTATGGTCACTTAAAATTGGAAAGCTTGGACAATAAAACACTGATATTTTTTTGGTTATTTGCAAGGATACCCAAACCCTGGTGGAGAAACGGGGGAGTTATTGTGCAGAAAAAGACCCTGCTGAACTTTGCTCAGTGTGCCGGGGCTGCTTTTCTCAACAGCAGTGAATGTAAAATTAGAAACACACAGGCCAAAAGAATCTCGTCTGCCCTGTGTCAAGAGGACAGTGACACTAAATAGCTTGTTAAATCAGTTTGTGCATCCTGACAACAGAGAGAAATGACAGGATAATCACTTGGAACAAATTGTGCAGAAGTACACTGAGTCAAGTTAGGAAGAAGCAGAACAGATGATGAGCAGTTATGCCAGAGCAATTTGGCATCTGAGTTTGGACATTGAATACAAACCGAACACACTTCTTTGATGGGGAAAGACCCGGTTCTACGGGTGAAAGGCTGTGATGCAGCTCATAGATTGTCTCTCACAGGCCAAAAATAGGAAGGGCCAACTTCTTTTACATTACTCTCCTTCGCCAACATGCGGATTTCCAATAAGACAGGCCTGCTCAGAACCGTGAGCGAAATGAGACGGGAGCTGTCGTCCCCTGTAGAAGCCAACATGCAGTGAACAACTACAGTCAACAACAGTGATGACAGCTGGCAAGGCAACAATGACACTGTGCACATAGAAGCCAAAAAAAGAGTGTTTCAGCACTGTTCAGCCTAATGTCAGCATCAGCACAGAGAGACCAGAAAGAGAAGCCCAGCCACTCTGACAGACTCTCACACCTTAATGTTTACTGGGCTCTCTCTGTCCCATTTCTGCGGTCAGACTGCCACTATTACCTACAGTTTATATCGAGATGTCGCCACAAAACAGAGATCAGAGCATCCTTCAAATCCCTGGAGCTCACTCACACACGGTCCTGCTGAAACAAAAGCTTCTCAGAATACCTGCTTCCAACCTTCCCCAAACTACAGTAAATGAAATTCCCATTAAATATGCATTACATTCTACTCACCAGCATGCAACTTACATTGCTATTTTTCTTATACTGACTACTCTAGCAGCAGTGTTAAATTAATTACAATCCAATTAAACTATTTGTTTAAAATTGCAATAAAAATTATGCCAGTAGCACGTGACTGCAAAAGGTGTCATCTTTCTTCTTTGTTCTTAATCCCATATCTTGCCTTCATTCACAAAGAGAGCAGTTGACTAAAAAGTATTTGCTGTATTGAAAACAAGAACCCAACCATGAACAGTGTGTCAGTAAGCCAACAGAATGTGAAGCAGAAACGTGATGCAGTTATTTTAGGATACCTGATGATTAGGTTTGATGCACATGCCCTCCAGTGACAGGATAAAGCAGCTTTAATATTAAGAAGGAATAAAAGAAATTACATCAAATGCTGTAGTAAAATTTTAATGACTAATAATCTCCTTCATCTGGGGTCCACATTAAGCTGAACTGGAAATTTGAGTGGAGACGTTTAAATTTATATTAATGAGATAAAAGCATTCCCTCCTGTTAATTATATTTATGTGGAGAAAAAAACATTTACAACGCAACCACTCATTCAGTTCAATGATGAGACGTGGCCTTTGCATAGTCATAATTACCACAGTCTTGAATATATCAACTTGGCGTTAGATTGTAAAAGAACCATCAGTTTAATCGTTCTACCTCGAGCTGTCTTGTGATTTAGATCTTGTGACCAACAGTACAGCTTCCATTGCTGCGGGGCACCAAGGAGGACAAGCCTATAAAGGCTTGTCAGACATCTTTTTTTCAGAGGACGGAAATCACTGAGGTTCACCTGTATAAAGAGTCTAACCGGGTGTTAATAGAGAAGGCTTGATGCCAGGTACAGTATGTCTCAAACTTGGGAAGAACCCAAATAAAAGGTCATGACCCTCTTCATGAAAAATGCCAACAATAAAGTCTTCAGGCTGTCTGCCTCATCACGTACCTGATTCACCTGTAAAGCTACAGGTGAATATAAGTGTTGATGCAAACAAACACAGCTGACAACACGTCACCATCCTGAAACATGTAATCCAACAAGAGCCTTACATGACCTCAGATCTCACAAGGACTTGTATTTCCTAATTCTTGGTAAATATGACAGATCCTCTTATTGCCCACAAAGCCTAATGCGAGTAGTGTCCTTTGCGCATTCAGAGTGAATCACTCTAACATTTAATTACAACCTGAACGCTTCACAAAACATTTTCAAAATGCCATTTCTGAAGCACTCCCTTTGCTATCAAAACAGGCGACTTCATTTTCAAGCATCTGAGTTGGAACGAGCAGGAAAATATCGAGCGACGAGAGACAGAGTTAGTGTGGTGGTGAGGATGAAACAGAATCATGTTGGTAAAACACAGGAAGTGGGGTGAGTTGGTAAAGACCAGATTAGACAAACTACAGACAGTGGTACTTTGATGAGCAGAGCGGCCCATATTTATGATTAAAAATCGTCCGCTTCTCTCTGCCAATAAGCTCTTATCTGTACTGCATGCATATAAGTCTGATAGGGCCTCTAGCCATACTGAAAGATAACAAAAATAATTAGCTAACATTCAGCTTTGAGCAGACGGAAAATTTTGTCTCACGGAAAAAAGAAAAAAAATACATCGGAGGAGCAAGATACAGAGAGGAGCAGCAGTTTTACTTGCACTCTACTCTTACATTAGATGCTTGTTTGTTTGTGTACACACTCATCAGAGTTGTACGATTTCTCCTCGATGTGTGCAGACAATCTGAGATGCACACACTCAAAACCGCTCAGTGGTTTTCCTCTTTTGAGTGATCGAAGGACAATGGAGTCTGAGATGAGCATCGGACGATCCTAACCTGCACAGTAAACATGAATCTTTATAAATATGTTCAGCACTGCGTGTGGAAAATCTAATCCCACTGGCACTGTGAAGCAGCATGGAAAAAGTTGTACCCTAAAATATTCAACTATACTGAAGCAACGCGACTTCATAATTGGCCATTAGTGCAGTACTGATCACACTGAGTCTCCTGTCTTGCTTTGAGTGGGCTCACATGATCATAACACCACAGCAGCTTAGTTCTCAAGTCATAAAGCCACTGATTCAGAGCAGCGCGCCACAACTCGTTGACATTCCAGACAGAGACGCTGCTATAAATATATATACTATGGAGGATTTTTCCTGTTGAATTATCCCTCATCCTATCAGCCTACATCTAAACTCAACGGATTATCCCATCCGCATGCTTTTGCTCAAAGGACATCGCATGCACTCTTGAGCTTCATAGATTGTTTTAACAAACATTCATTTTACCTCTGTATCAAAAAATGTTGAATATAAAACACAGTTTTTTTCTATCAAGCACCTCCAAATAGCTATTAATTAGACCTACTGTGAAACATCAAGAGGCCACAATGCACATTATTAGGGCTCAAAAACAACTGAAGTACAAGCTTCTCTACTTTATTATAATAGAACAACTTGATTTGAAGAGAAGCAGTAGAATCTATGACTCCAACGAAATATGACAGAGTGATTTGTTGAATTATTCCACTGTCTGCATTACGACTACATATTCTACAAATAAATCCTAATGACACCACATCAAATAAGAATAATAACTGACAAACAACTATACAATAAATTAGAATGACAAGACAATAAAAAATAAATGTTGAAGGGTGTTCCATTTGTAATCTGTGACTGAATTTGAAATCTTAATGGTTGAAAAATTGAAACAAAAATCGCCTTAAGTCACAACATAAATTTTGTTATCTTTTTTATTGCAATTTTACTTCGGCTTGTCAGAAGACAGGTATCTTCTGCACAATAAAATTCTCTCAGCACTGTTGTAAAAGTAAAAATATGACCACATTTCAAGAAAACAAGTCTTGGGAATGGTAGCTTGTTTTCATGGACCCAAAACAATGTGAGATGGTTGCACCTGTGTTTCACGATTCACCAATGCACTCTTAACACTTTGAGTCCCAAAACTAACCCTAACAGCACTGACAAATAGCTTTTGTTGCTCCTGTTTTAACCACATTTGTAATCTGGTATTTGGTCGACTAACCACACCAGGGTAAAACGCGACAACAATTCATCCAACGAAGTGTAGAAGAGGCAAGAATTTCTGCTAGTTTGAGCAAATGCAGCTCTCAAAAGGATGCAACAACAAAGGCTGATCTCGGGCGAAGATTCCTTGAGCGCTGTGTGACCATAATTGGATTAGAAAGCTGGTTGCCGCAGACAGAAGAGGAGAGATGGAGTAAGACGCTTTTGCCATTTATTCTCTTTTGTGCGGTTGGAGGTGATTATGACTAATCAATGCTGGCAAGTTTCAGGGAGCTGCCAATGAAAATGAAGCCCTTTGGAAAGCAGGTCCCATTTTGTATCAATTGAGTCTAAACAGTTTCAGCACAATGTGACTCCACATCAACCTTTATTCATCAAATATCTCTTCCAGATCTCTTTAAAGTCAAACAAGCAGGAAATAAAGTGTGCAAAATGCATTGTTTCTGTAGCATGAGCATGCTTACTGTATCTGTCACCAATAGATTGCCTTTTTATCTTTAAATGCCACAGCAGAATAACAGTGTATGCCTGAAATTCTGTTCACGAGATAACTAACTTATACCGATGTGAACATTCGTCTTCATCTCAACCTGTGAATCCCATCCATGATAGCCTTTGAGGAGATTCCCTATTTTGGTGTGTGTTACATGAAAATGGCCAACACTTCATGAGCTCTCAGCCAGCCCCACTTGAGTAAACGAGGCCAGGGTGTGGGTCGGGGTCCGAATCCTTGATACAAGTGAGGAACAAGAGATGACTACAGCCCCCTCGCCTATTTAGAGAATACATCATTTGCTGTCAGCTGAAAGTGCTCCAGTGATGAGAATCAGAAGAAGTGGACAAATGTAATATATCCTTTTTTTTGTACACGCTAAAGTACTTTCAGGTAAATGTTCTTATACTCCACAGGGGCAAATGCAGCATTAAGGCAGCTAATTATTCAGTGCGGCATGTGCAACACAGCCCAGTGAAGCCATTCATCCTGGGAACTGAGGTTTCAGAAAGTCAGACGAATATCCAACAAAAAACACAGCTGTGTTTTGACTACTGTGTTCTGCTATAGTTTGCTCGACTCCGGTGAAATCCCGGGTGCTCATTTTACGTCTCTGTCTGCTCTGACAGGGTGAGTCATTACTCAAATCCAATTTGCCTGCAAGCCTTTATGTTACCTGCTTTGCTCGTGTGTCTTTCTGTTGACATATAAAAAGCAATCCCTGGCATGTGACCAGCACGTTTCTCCTGATTCGCCCAGCATCGGGTGGTGAGGGGGGCAATGGGTGGACAAGATGCCACTTTAACCGAAGGCAAAAGAAAATGAAGCCATTCATCTCCCACTAGGTCATGAAAAGAGATGGGAAACTCAGAGGGGAAACACAGCTCTGCTTTCCGATATATTTCCGGAGATGTGGAGGCTGCGTGGTTGCCTCTCATTAGAGCGGTCCCCCCTCCCATCTGCCTCCTACCCCTGTGGCACCGACTATGGTCTGTACTGGCTGCTGCCACTGTGCCCAGCTGTGAACAGATGGGTGGCACAGAGCAGGCCAATATGTCAGGCCTGATGGTGTATTTCAAGAAATAAGAAGATTTTGCCCCGTGGAGTACTCAGTTCAGATTCAATAAATGCTGTAAAGATCCAGCGAGCATCCAGAGATTGTTGCCCACTTTGATTGCACAGTTTGCACGGAATTGATACTCCCAATTTTGACTGGGGGAACATATTGTTTATGGTGAATATTAAACTGCATGTTTCATTGCATGTACCTGCAGCTTCCCCGCAGAAACCCTCTGTGAGACAAAACAGGCTGATTCTGCCATTGCTTAAAGTTATAAAGTGAATGATGATTAGATTGTGCAGTTTCTGTGTTTGTCTCCTCCCAAAACAGTTGTACAACTATCTCCATGGAGGTAGATGCACACAAAGGAGAGAATGTAATGAAAGTATACCTGGAGAAGAAACCACACTTGTTTTGAAGCAACTCTTCCATCAACATCCTACTGTATGAAGGAAATTTGAGGAGATGATGCAGAGCCAATGTAAACAGACTGAACATAGCCAGTGATCAAGCAGGTTGTGGGTCAGGTAAAACAACTTTCTGTACCGTTTTTGTATGTGCTGTTTGGGCTTATTTCTTCTCTAAATAGGGACTCAACATGCACAGTTAAAATACAGCAATAATGGTAATTGCAAGTACACGAGTACATTTGTTCCCAGTAGTTTTGGGAACACTTCCGAAGGCGCCACATTTCTGGAGCTCTTAAGTATTTTCGAATGCGTTCAGTCAGCACAGCATTTGCAACAGACCCCTAATGTTTTGTCATTTCAACACACTCCATGATGCCATTTGTCCATGCGGTCAAGTGTTGCAGCAGCCAGGGCTGCACAGCTTGTCCTCTACCCCCTCCAAAAAACAAGATGGACTCTTCTGATAAATGATTAGCTTGATGAGGAATCATGATCTAGATCAAGAGCAGGCTAATGTCAGCAATCTGTGGAGTCCATCTGTCTCATTACCCCACCGACCACCTCGCTCACTCTGAACCTGGAGAACAGCAGACCAGGATGGTGCAGCTGCGAATGAATCTCTGCGCAGTTATTTGGTTGTTTCTCTCCAGGAAAAGCCTGCGAGATCCTAATGCATTATGTATGATCTGTGTGGTTTCTGCCCTCACTTCCTGTAATCCTGACCCTGAAGCTTGTTTGTGGCTAAATCTTTTCATGGAACAGAGGACTGACTCCTGTAGTTGGAAAACACAAAACAACATGTATCAAATGGCCCAAAAAAAGATGAAAAAAATCTGTGTTTTGAGGCAATAGTGAGAGATTAAATGATTGCCTTAGGGGTCTTAAAAGGTACTGCTCTCATGGTGAGAGTAAAAAATAAAAATAAAAAAAACTTTCTTTCCTGGAGAATGAGTCAAACTGCCAACATGCCCCAATGTTGAATCTGGATCAATATATTTTAATTGGCATATTGCTTTTTAATAAATCTCTCAACCAGTCCATCTTGCATACTACATACCACATGAATTAAACAGGAAATATGTCTTTATGCTAAAGTACTGCTGAGAGCTATAAAGGAAGTCCCCACTTCACCACCCTGGACAAATGTTTAGTTTGGTCAGTCAGTCCAAATTTATTCATCATAAGTCACCGCAGTAATGCACACGGACACACTCCTTTAAATTATGCACTGCAGTAACAGTCTGCTCTCTCATCATGGTGACCTGATGGACTAATATGGTGACTATTTCTCAACAGTATGCTGCACACGTAGTTTAAAACCGATGCAGGAACAAGTGACGGCAAGTCTGCAGACCCGGCATCTTGGATATTGTTTATGGCTCTGGAAGCTGCCTTTGGGTTTGGATGCAATCACCAGACCACAGTCTGTGACTGAGGAAAGGGTCAGGACAGAATGCAGTTTTCCGCTTTTTGAGCGTTTCAGGTTAACATGAGGATTCACTTGGAGACACATTCATCATGGTTTTCTTGAGTTGATTGGAATGTGAACCACAGCATCTGGATTGCTTTCAGCTGTTTTATACTCTCAAGTCTCATGACAAGGTTGTGCCATTATGTTGATTATGGACTTATTGGTCACCGAGGCAAAGCTGGAAGATGTATTCCAAAATGCATAATTATCGCAGTGTCGTAATGCTTCATTGTGAGTACTCGGTTAATGTTTTAAATGATTCAAAAACAAAAGGCATTAATCTACATGCCGCTGCTTGGATGAAGTTCAATCCAAGATCCTTTATTTTAAGTTCAACATCGTGCAATTTCTTTTTTTTTTTTTAATCATTTTTTTTCTATTATATATTAGAAAAGAAAATTAATCTTATTAATAGTATGTTTTAACAATAGCTCACATTGAAACGGCAATCAATAGAAAGAACAGGTCAAAGAACAAGAGAAACACAACACAATGTAAATTATTTTGTGGACTCAAGCAAAAACAAATCTCGATTAATAATAGCAATTATGCTCATTGAGCCTGGCACACTCATGGGATTAAAAGTCAGTGACTCATAATGCTACTCTGGCCTAATATCTGGGAGTTTTAAGGTTCTTCCTTTGTGACAGGTGAAAGAGAATCCGCTCAGCTTGTCACCAGTCAGACGAAAAATGAACAGTCTTGTTCGATCATTGTGAACATCTCACCACTCACGGCCACATTTACATCAGAGACACATCTGAAAGGTGCCTGTCACATGGCGACACGTGCAGACAGTGTAAAGAATAATGGTGAATGATATGGTGAATTGGCTCACAAAATGAAGTCCTTGCTCAGTTGAGCTTTGGCATGCCGTGTACCATCCATTTGAATTATCTGCGGTCCAGTGCGCACATCTTGTGTGGCAAACAATGCTCATGTGAAAGCACCAAAAAAGCCTCAGTGCATTATGTGAGCTGGCAGCAGCGAGGCGCGCACGTCGTGCCATTTTTCACCTGTTACATGACAGGGGGTTTCAATCTGTCGCATGTGCAGGTTTTGTTTAGAGGAACTCTTGGGAAACAAATGGCTTTTTGAATGTGATGGATCTTGCATAATACTGCTTGTAAAAAGGGATGAAGCTGGGAGACTGTGCAGCAGCTTACATCCTGGGTTTACGAGCAAACAGAGCAGGACGAGCCACAGCAGAAGATGCGTCTTTGCAAATCTTCATCAAAGAAAACTGAATGGAGAAAATATCACTCCCTCATTTTGACAATTACTGTCTCTGGCTCTCAATTGCCAAGTATTTAACATGGCCAGCGCAGGTCTGCTGAATTCGGCACGTTGCTTTGTGACATCGGATTACAACAGGCAGCCTGTGTGAAATGCATATTTTAAATTTGAAGAGTGGCTCTGGTCACACATCACTTGTCCCCCAGGTACCTGGCATGTCTGCGCAGAATGTAAGGGATGCCAATCCTGCCAGCTTCGACTCTGGCTCTAAGCTGACCCAGGCTGCTGCCGATGGCATTATCACCAGCTTCCCCACCTTCCCTGGCATGTCATGTCTGGCTAATCTCACAGGCTGTTTGTACCTTGGCTTGGAAGAGGCTTGTCATGAGGTCTTAGAGCTGGTGTGAGGACAACCTCTGTGCCATGAGGGGGAAACAAGGGGATTTTAAAGTCCTACTCTGCTCTCAGGTTAATTATTAAAGTGCATTTGAGACGATATATATTTGGCTACTTTAGATTAAGATAATGTCAGACCCAGGCTAAGTCAAATTTGCCAAAGATGCAAGTAAATGTATTGCAATAGGTTAAAAACACAGGAGATGAGGCCTTTTACAGCCATGAGACCTTGTGGAACATTATTACCGGCAGGAGGAGAGACCAGCCAGACTGACAGATCGACAGTGGCTGCAAAAATGAAGACTTATTGCTTGTGGGAAAGGACTCTGAACCTAAAACCCGGAGGCCATACATTATACTGATAAGTCACGTCGACATGAGCCAGCGGCCCCATTGTCATGGCCGGCCACCTAATGACGGAAAACTGATAAGCAGTCATACCATGTCACCTATGATGTAAAACAAAAATAGGTCCAATTAATCATATGAATTGCCATTAAAGACAAAAGTGGCTGATGGGATTGACTACGGCAGGTAAGAGAGCCTAATGAAGAATAATCAGTAGAAGAATCATTTGGATTTGAGTGGAAGAACATGGAGATTCGGCTGTCTGGGTAAAAGATGGGGCTGTCTTTGGGAATGAGTGAATCAAACTCAAAACAAAAGAATAATCCATGTTCTTTCATAAAGTTTTTGGCCCTGTGCTAAATTCCTGATGGAAAATGTCACAGTCAAAATCATGCACCAACCAAAGTATGTCTCACAGAGGCACACCAGTCTCTGTGGGCAGCATACTGTTTCCAGGGTCCATCATGCATAGCTCACATTTAGACAACATTATCTACTGAAAGAAAATGCATTTGAAAAGAAAAAAAGCTCATCAAGTGAGAAAATACATAAAGAATAAAGATAGTTTATCAATAAAGCTTTGCACAAAGAAATCTAATTTAAGCCAGTGAAGAACATCTGATGCAGTGATGTCGTCCCATCTCCAAGCTTGTTAAAGAGAGGGCTGACTTGCTTCCAGACATTGTCGATGCCCCCTGAAATGTGAAATTAATATCTATATCTTTGGGGCCAGCAAGGAGAAACAAGTACGATTGTGTGCACAGCAAGTCATTTATTTAAAGATCCCATTTCCATCTGAGATACGTTTTCGCCACTGAGCTGATCAATGGATAAATACCAGCACAGTCAACATAGAAAACAACAACAGGCAGTCAAAGATGTGCTGGAAGACTTAACTCTAAATGCCTGTGAGTATTTGCCAGCCTGGTTCTTTTTGTTGATGCATTACTGCATATTCTGGCCCACCTTTAAGCAGGTATGTGCATCTTCATATGCGTGCACCATGTAAACTGACACAGAATGTGCTATTGCACTACTAGAGGTTAAAAATACCACAGGGACCTTTTAAGTCATTGTTAGATAAGGGAGTACTGTGGTGATATCGCTTGCCCTAGGAAAGCCTTTTGTCCATATATATTGTATGTGTGAGAAGGAAAAACTGAAATAGCATGCAGTTACAGGAACAGCACTCCGACACTGTTTTCTTTAAACCCCCATTAGCGTGAGACACCTACGACAGCTCAAATGGAAGTTTTATGTCTTTGGGCAGGAGGTAAGTTCTAATGGCACAGTCCTCTGCATTGTAAATGTGTAGGTTGCGTCGACTGACAATGTGATGACCTGGCAAATTTACTTCATCTTGCCATCATATGTAAAAGGAATGAGGACACACTCTCACTCTCTCACCCGCGAACCTTTCCGTTACATCTGCTGCCTGATTATCGCCTGGATCGAATACATAAGCATACTAAAAGCACTTAGCTGTACATTAAATAATTGAGGTAATTTATCGAAAGCTATCTGTTCATTTGCATCGGAAATTGTAACAACTTTTGTCCCAGTAGTAATGAGAGCAGGGGAAGCAGTGAAGAAAATGCCAGAGTGCTTTTGGTCCCAGGGTTTTATCATTTTCTCTACTTTCACCTTGTTAACTTGACTTTTGTTCTTTTAACCAATTCTTTTTTCATTCCTCAGCTACATATGCGTCGCCACGACCTCATTTAATTCCCTCTTTTTTCTCTGTCTTCACCCTTTCTCCTGTCCCCTTTTTTTCCCTCTTTGCACTCTCACTATCTTGCTCCCACAGAGGGCACAGAAGCACAATGTTCTGGGTGCTTGCAAAGAATCTGGCTTCTATACATCCAGCCGGCCAATATGTTTGCTCGTACAAAGTCTGTACAAAGTGCGCTGCTTGCTTGAGTTGTCAAATACAAATTACTGGCCAGCGGGAGTCTGAGCTTCACTGCAGTTTCTCCAAACCTCATTTCCGCGGATTTACTTTGTTTACAAAAAATAGAAGGAAACAAAACTACAACCTGTTCGATAGTTCGACTTGACACAACGGAGACTTTTAAAGGAGTTACAGGATAAGGAAATGGTGCGTTAAACTGTAATGTTCCACCATAACAGCTGCACTTGTCGTGCAGCATTGCCAGAGTTTTTGTCACGACACTTTAGTGAAGTCAGCATCAGAAATTAGAGTGTAATCCTAAGAAACGACAACTAAAATTGAATCGCTGACCTTGTACATCTTACACCGATGAAACTGAAATGAACTTTTGTGCAGCGGGTCTGTCCAGCAAACAGAGCTCCTGAAATGGAAAACACAAGGCTCCCACTGACTTTCTCTGCCATAAAAGCTTTTGGTCTACTTGCTTTGGATGACAACATCTATTGCAATGAGCAGCTGTTGAAGAACATCATTAGTCCTCTGAGCCATTTTGTCTCAGATTCCACTTTAAAGAAGCACAGCTCCTGCAGTGAAAAGTTTTTCAAGCTAAGCTGACAATACAGGATCTCTCTGTTCAAGCAAGGAGTTGTATTGATGTCTGAAAGCAATCAGTTCAATCTGTTGATGCAATTCAATATTCACAATAATTTCAATTTTTGGAGAAACAGAAACTAAGAACACTCTTTATAAAAATTCACTGATGTCACAAAAACGGTGCTTGCACATTCCTAGTCCTGATGTTCAAAGTGCTCCCATATCATGCAAATTGGTCACAGAGACATGTGAAAGGCACCTTTCCTTTCTGCCATCACCCTCTTACTCATTCATTTCACAGGCTGTTAATCATTACTGTGATTATTTAATTAAATAACTTAGCTTTTTCTGCAGGCCCAAGTCTACAAAGTCTGTGCAGTTGCCATTAGCAACGGTGTATGTGCGCTTTGGGGGGGAGGGGGTGCGACATAATGGCAGCAGAGACGTCTGTAGGAGTGGCGCGAGGGGCGGCTTGTGTGTCCTTTTTCACCAGCCCGCAGTTGGATTCGCTCGACGGAGATCCGCTGATGTCGACAAAGTTTCCACTCCGTTTCATTGATTAAGCTCACCATGAGGACAACACGCCACCCTGCCATATATTACGAGTCCATCTGCAGGACGATTAGCGCCTTTATAGACACATGAACATCATTTTCAGAGGCCGCAATTGGTTTGGGCAGGCAGTTCTCATCAAAATAAACGATGATTAGCTTGTTAATAACTGTTTTGCTCCGACTGTTGGGCTGACTGCAAGAGGCTGCATTTGTTTGGCTCACACACTGAAAATATCAGGCCACATTTACTTATAACTGGATCAGAATGTGAAGGATTTAGCTATATAGCACAAGCTATACTGAAGGGACAGTGTGCACGAATAATACGATCACATTTATATCAAATTGCACATCCAACTTTTGAATGCCTGATTACTCTTGCATTGAAATGTTTTCATTCATAGAGAGATAAGTTTAGTTTGATGAGTTGGTTCCATTGTGCTGATATGACAATGTGGCTTTTATTAGTTATTAACCTTATTTTAGTGAGTCACTTATATGCAACTGTCTCCAACTACAAAACTCCCAGGGTATGGCTCATCTACTTCCTTGCTTATGGCAATCAAAGACCACTACAAACTGCTCAAAATCATGGCAACACTTTGTTATTGCTTTGCATCGAATTGAAACATACCTGCTTTGCACCCTGTGTAATATTGTGGCCAAACAAAGAAGCATCAACTGACAATCGGCCTGTATTGACTGGAGTTTGGATTGAAAAGTATTAATTGAAAGAAAAAAAACAATTGTTTTTTTTCTTGAGGCAATGCCGCCAGAAATTGCTGTTACAATCAACAACAAAAAACCCCAGAGAAGACTGTAATTAAACAAACAGTAAATGTTGAAATTCAACACATGCAGTTCCCTCATCTCCAACAGAACAAGAGGCAAAAAGAGCCTAATTAACCAGAGTAGAGGAAAGGTATGTCATTGCATTTGTTGGCCACAGAGCTGAACAAATCTGGATTTTTACTGGACCACATCCAAAGTGGTACGACTGTAAAACTGCTCCAGCTGACTGTGCCACGCTGGTTGTCCTCAAAAATCGATTTCAGATGTCAAGGACCTGCAGGCAATAACACAACTTCTGAAAGTCTGAGAGATAAGTCAACTTCCAGGCCTGTGTCCTCTCAGTGTCTTATTGAGCAGCTATTGGCAGCTTTTCAGAGGAGTGAGGCCCTTCAGGTGCATCCACTCCCAGCAAGTGTTCCATTCCTCTCCATTAATTCATCATCAATATGGATCCATCTTTTGTTGATGGTGGCATACCTGCCCCTACTTCGCCCTGCCACCCTGCCCAAGACGATCCTGCCTGAATAAAAATGAAGCCAGTTTCTTCCAGCGGTGGCAGTCATTGTGCCATTTGTTGAGTAAAACACACAGGTCCATTATTGAAGTGTCACGATGCTGTGTGTTTGGAATGCGACAAATCACCGCGAGCTGTCACCCCGGCAGTTTGGTGGCATTACTCTCAGCAGAGAGGAACGCCGTTAATGCTGACAAACACTGTAGAATGAGGGTCATTTACCACACATCCATTAAGCAGGTGCCAATACTCCTCCTGCAGCAGAGACATCTCTCACTTTCACAGGGTCACGTTTGCATTTAGCTGCTCTGCATCTTCTCTTTTGAAAATGAAAAAAAGGATTATCACGATTGATAATCCTTAGCATTATTTGTTTGTCGAGTGTGTCTTATATTGGTCAATTGACTGCAATTAGGTGAGAGTAGCTAGTCTTCAAAAAAGTCCCTGCCCTCTGTTTTTCACCCTCCTTAGCAAGAAATTATCCAACTAAATGTCCACATGTTTTTTGTGTGTTTTCATGCAAGAGGGGGAAAAAAACATGGAAGCATCTTAATAAGTCTTCTCTTTGGGGATATACAAAAAAAACACAGTTTTAAATTCCTATTCAGAGATTCTCCTCAAGGCTCTGCTTAAATCTCATTAAAAAGTCTAATCAAATGACAGCAATAGCATAACATGTAAAGTTAATTTGCTAAATATTTTACTTGATGAGCAGGAGACCATAACAATATGAACCCTCTTGGCCCCAACGAAATATTACCGATACGATCACAGACGACTTCCAAGCAACACTCACCTCATTAGAATTTGGAGGAAAATGTAATTTATGACTTCACTCTGAACTCTTTTTTTTGCCCTTCTTCGTTCTAATTGTTGATATTGCCTGAAGGCGCCTTCTTTGTTGGATTTCTAATTTACGTAAATGAGTGAAAATCATTTTCGCTTTTGTCCCCACCCCCAGGAAGTCAGGTGTGGAGAAACTTATTTCCTCAGACAATTGAGGCTGCACAGTGCATTTGCTGGAAGTCTCTCTAACGAAACATGATTGTAATCCTCCTATAGAGGCAGACTCCAAAATATACATTTTCTGTGACATTTTATCAGTTCCGAAGTGATGGATGGGTAAGACATTTCAATTCTGACATGAAATATGAATCACTGGATGTGACATTTGCTGACCTGTTCCCATGTGAAGAGTATAAAAGGTCCTCTTTGAATAGACAGCTTGAGTCTCATAAATATGACATAGCAGCACCTATGACCAATTTTGAGGCTGGCGCAGGGCACTGAAATAAAACTAACACTGCTAATCTGCACATTTCATGCATCATTAAAACATCAGTTCAGAGAACTGAGGAGAAGGTCATCTCAAAGTAGCATGCTGTTACAAATGGTGTGTAATCAGCCAATGAATGATCAGTTTGGAGTTTTGAAAATGCAAATTTGGGAGAAGCTGAACAGGCTACATTCTTTAAATGCGACAGTCTGTATGTGTGCGTCACTTTGCACGCTCCAATGCATCCTGTATCCCAGTGAAAACATTGAAACCACTGGTTACTGAATAACAGGATCTCCTATAAAGTACACCTTCTAAAAACTTTAACCATGTGTTTTATATGACGGTGGTCCTTGTGGTGAAAATGATGCACCACAAAAGCAATGCAAGGAACCATTCATTATGGCCAGTGCAGTTACCTACACAGGCACAAAAATCCAAGTCCTCTATATTCCAAACAGCAATTACAGGCTGCAGCTATGGGAAAAATCACTTGGTATAGATGCAACATTGAAATATTACATTCTTAATAAGATAGGAAATCGCAATCCCTTTCTAACTGTCCTCTTTCAGGCTGATAAAAGTTCAAGCTTTTCTTTTTTTAATACATCAAGGAGTAATAAAACATTTTGACACCCTGCATTCAACTTCAGCTTTACAATAAACTTAAAATGCATGCAACAAAAACATGGCTCAGTTAACCTGTAATAAACCCAAACCATCTGCTGTAAAAGGACAATCCTGTTTGAACACCATAAATGTATCATACCAAATTTACAAGTGCAGCTTTGCATTATTTCTTGACTATTTAACAGAAGAAGAACTTGAGTAGAATGCGACCATAGATCCATTTGAGTCACTTGACAAGAGTCTGAATGACCAACAGTGATGGAAGGCTACATCCGTTTCAGGCCAGTAATCAGCAGCCACTTCTTTTTTAAGACAATGGCAACAACTATAGCAAAGGTTAGGGAGTGAGTCTTTTGCTGAGGCATTTAGGAAGAACAAAAGGCAAAACGCAGCTTCCATAAAGCTAATCTTTATCAGAGGTTAAACACATTAAATTATCACACCGTTTCCAGGCTGCAAATTATGCAAGCGCCTTCAGAAAATAAGCAGTTAACACACAAACTGTAGGCCATGAGTTTGCTTCCGCTTTTGTGGTAAAACCATCACAGCAATTCTCTGACTGTGCACTTCCAAAGTAAAATTCAAATTACCACAGGAGTGCTGACCATAAGCACCATGTTTGCAACTTAAATGTTCAGCTAATCATGCATTAAGTTAAAGCTGCTTTCACAATACCATTGTTGCATTGTTTATGCACAGTTAGTGAAAGGGAAAAGTGGACATCCATGGACAACACACACTGTTAACTCGGCATGGCCACTGAGCTACCTCTTTAAGTAATTGTGAAGTATAAAGCACATGTGTGAACTTAGTATTTTGGCTTTTTGGAGGGTAAGACATCATGCAGGAATGCCGTGAGACATACAAAAGATCAGCATGTGATCATGTTCAAAGCAGAAAAGTAGCAGAAAAAAAACATGAATACAGCAGTTAAGGGTTTGTAATTACAAAGATCCAAACTGTGGTGAGCTCACTGTCCAGGCGAAAAAGCTTTCAAAGTACTCACAAGTTTCAAAATAATAGCTTGCTCATATGGTGGTAGATGCGTTTATTGTATTGAATTTGAAGCTTTTTATAGTTAAGTGGGGGAGGAAAATCAGGTGGGCTCCTGCAAACACTACAATTAAAAACAGCAAGGGAAATTTGCATAGCATAAGCATATCATTAACTCTCAGGGAAATGGAGACAATGAATTCTCCAGGGTGGCATCCAAAGATAGGCCTCAAATCCACCCTATGTAGGTGGTTACCACAGCAGGCTCCTCAAGCTAATAATACATGCCGTATTTACCACTTTGAAAGTATAGGCATGCGTAGACATACCATGAAATCTCATCAAAAAGTCGACGATACTGCAAGTTGCAGTCGCAGAATTTCAACTTGACATACAGAGTAATTTCAGAACAAACATTTTGTCTGTGTCAGATTTCTCCTTTGAGCAGCAACAACAGATATTCCAACCGTCCACCGAGGCTGATAAAAAAGGAACACACCAATCAGCTTCAACATGACACCCAATGACAGGTGAAGTGAATAACATTGATTATCTTGTTACGATGGCACCTGTCAAGAGGCAGGATGTGCGAGGCAGCACAAGAACAGGCAGTGGCTGCACAGTGATTACGTGATTAGCACTGTCACCTCAATGCAAAAACCTCTTGGCTATGAAGCCTTCATGTGGGGAGTTTGCATGTTCTCCCTGTGCTCTTAATAATCTTGGTTTAATGTGAGTAACAGCTTGTTTGTTTTTGATGATGTATGCTTAACCTTGAAGAGGGAATTTTTGGACAAATTACTCCGGTTTTTATGCTTTTTCTTCGTATGTTGGTAGAACTAATGTTTCTATATCCACTGCTGGCCTCAAAAATTGAGGAGAAAAAGGTAAAAAAAAAAAAAAAAGAAAAGGTCCTGAGCTCCACTTAAGGCCAACAATTCATCATTACTTTGTTGACTTGTTCTGTTGAGAGATGCAATATTTTCACAATGAGTCATGTTTGTCGTTTTTTCAACACCAAAAACGCCAAAGATGAATATGCTGGAAAGCTGGTGCCGATTTAGTACGAACCCACATCCCAAATGGTGCAATGAATGGCTCAACAAGAAACCAGTGAACAGTTAGAAAAATCCCAACATAAACAAGCTCCATTCATTATGGCAAACACAGCCCTATGGGGTTCCCCATCCCAAGGCCACGGGGTTTAAATAATACAGCTTGAGGCTTAAGAGGGAGAAAAAAAAGGAGAAAGCGAGGAGTGCGCTTCTGTCCACAAAGGGTCAGAAATCGTCAGTTCTCCTTGAGGCATTGCAATGCTTCTCTGAACTCCTTCAATGAAAAGCTTGACGACAGTATCAAATATGAGCAGCGTCTTGGAACGTGGCCATTGTATTGTATTGGTTATCAATCCTGGAGGGGATTTTGGCAGGCAGGATTCAACTTAAGAAAAGCTGGTTTGACAGAAGAAAGAACAATTAATTAGGTTTTTACACTCAAACCACTTTTAAAATATGATGGTGTTTTGCTAAATAAGAGAAAATAAAATGAGAATATGATGCAGAAATTGATTTACACACTCCAACTGAGCAAAGGTTTAGTACAAAAGAGAAATCGGCAAGGTGGCCTAAGTTATCACTTGCACTTATCTCACCATTCACACAAATATATGTCTTCTGCATATAGAATGGCATTCAGGAACACAGCTCGGACTTCCTTAGCTGTTGAATGTGTTGCTTTCTTTCAACAAGTCTAAGTCTCATAGCCTGAAGAAAGAGTGAAAAGCTATTTAGAAATCAAGTTGGAACACGTGCAGTGTGAAGTCTCCACAATCACATGTTTTGAGTGCCTCGTCATCTGCTGCTGTTCACTGTGTTTTATCAAGTCCAAAGTTAATGCAGATGTCTAACAGACGATTTGGGAGCTCTTTATGCTTCTATCTGCTGATAAGTGTCGCTGCAATGCCGATTTCCTTTTTCCAACAGACTTGGCACCTGCCCACAGATTCAGAGCCACTCTAAACTGCCGTGCTGGCCATGGTATTACTAAGCTTGATTGGCTGGCCAACTGGCCTGACCTGAGCCATATATAGAGTCGATAGGCTATTGTCGCAAAGAAGATGAGACGCCGACACCACAATACAGGTGACCTCAAGGCTACTCTCAAGGCTGCTCTGCAATGTTGTGCAACCGTCCCTCCTGCTCCTATCCAAGCTTTATCTGAGGGCAGTCCCTACTGTTCATAGACAAACTGATATCATCCTAAGTAAGTATGTAGGAAAGTGACCTTTTATCCACTCGACACCAGCAGGAATGTTGTGTCAGCGAGCAAATGTCTGTTACAGAGATTGAAAGGAGACAGAAGAGTTAGGTAAGAAAGAAAAAAAACATAAAGTAAGACTTGTCTAACTCCAAACACACTAAGTATGAATGGAGATGGCCGAATCTGTAGGACGCACACCATGTGGGCTAAAATAATATCGGTAGCTTTTTAGCCTCTGATACGTTTTGGCAGTGGAAGGGAAGCTGATGCTGCTGATGACAGTCCTGTAGGCTTGTGCAGGGTGCTTGTGTGGGTGGTGTGCTGTACTTGTTTGTTTCACTGTGCTGCAGGTCCTTCTTGTTGGCTAAAAAAAGGAGCTCATGAGAAGGTGAAGGCAAGTAGCCACTGTCTCCCACCTATATGCACCTCTCTCTGACAGAAGGAAGCTTCTACCCACCCTGGAATCAGCTTCAGGTTTTGTTTTGTTTTCTTTGTGCAGTTTCTTTTTTGTTGCTTGCTTAGTTTACTTTGCTACCTTTAGTATTTTTGTTGAATATATTTGTTATATCAAGTCTTTACCCATAAATTCACTTGTTGCAATGTCCTTTCGAAGGTTTCCTCTGCATACAGCCAAAAATCAGGAATTTACATTTTGTGTTCTCATGTCGTCATTGCAGTTCCCACGAACGAGCCCTGTCACTGCTGGACTCCACAGCTCAACTTGTGCTGCCTTTCAAATATTGATACCAGTGACATCCCAGGTACCACTGACTGTCAAGCAACAGCCATGTGAGACTGACAAAGCTCAGTTCACATCAGTATTCCTTTCTTCACCACCCATGAAAAATGCAGAGAGCTGTGCTTGGCTTCGTTGTAAGGAAAAACCAACTGACTTGGAAATCTTTTTACTGTGATAAAGGCACAAGAGACATGCATCTACTGATAGGGCATCAACAGTTGTGAAAAAAAGAATTGTCATCCATCAATAAAGAGATTATTCTCCAGCACTGAGCCTTCATGAGGACGTTGGAGGTTATAGTCAGAACACGAGGAAGCAGTTGGACACAACATAGGTAACTATAAACTTTCGACTTGGACCTGCAGCAATAAGACTGTTGTTTCTCCTCAGTATTATCTCAAACTAAAGCACGAGCAGAGTTTGAAAGCACAGTGTTTGCTTTAGGACTTGAAAATATCAAACCATATCCTTGCTGCGACTAAACCCTTCAAACTCTTTTTGGAACACAAAATTGAGCACAGCTGCTTTGTTATTATAAATGTTAAACTTAAATATCTGTGTCCTAGTGTACTGAAATAAAAATTGATTTGTGCAGCATTTGCTCTACTAAAAAGTTAATTTAAAAAACATGTATGTCAATAAAACTGGAAAAAAAACATGAGGACACAAAGAACTAGAGCATAAAACTTTTACACTGTTTGGACTAAATACAGATTTTACTAAAGCTCTTTTTCTACGAAAAGAAAATATCAAGCAATAACAATCATTAAGATGCACTTTATCATTGAATGTTTATAACAAATATTCCAGTCAAGTTGTTGAAAACGTGTGGCTTTGAACGGGATCCCATTGTGACTGATGTGAGATGGAGTCCTCTAAACGTCTGCTGCGAGTTTGTAACCACATTTGCAGTTAAAAGGGGAAAAACCAAGAGAGGTAAACAAAGAATGAACTTAGGTTTGATTGTAGGGTTTTTCTTCCTACGAGTGCACGACCTGACTGTCATCTGACCTTAGTCGTCCTCACTTCAGCTGAACTGTGTGGGTGGAAGAACGAATGAGTCACATGTGCGTAACAGTTTTGATTGGTGGTTGGCTCCACTGGGTGGCTTTGCTTTTCTTCATAACGGTTATACATCAACCCAACGGAGCGAAGGAAAATACTTCTCTTGTCTGAAAATATAAAAACTTCAAGTGGAACATCGCTCAGATAGTGTTTATGGAAAAGACATTAGCTTCGATCTGCTTATCCTGTCACAGACGCTGCATTGGTGAAGACTGAGATGGAGGCACTAAATCCAAAGCGTGCACACACTAACAAAGTGTAATAATATAAAAGTGTTGTGATTACTAAGCAATCACACATTGATCTGCTGCTTTATGGTCAGTTTGTGGATAGAACTGTTAAACCGTACAGAGAAAATAAAAGTCTTTGTGATGAGGGTAGGAGAGATTCAAAAATAGCCATCATGAAAACTATGTGGGCTCGCAAAGTTGTTGTTTTTACTGAGATTGAAATATTGCGTGGCAGATTTGACTCAAGAGGCCCTTTGAATAAGTATACAGGGAGATTATACTTTTTCTACCAAGGCTAAAAAACAGAATAATGCCTCAACACTGTGCACATCACCACACCTAACTGTGAATACACTCAATGTCACTAACACACAGTGATTTTTTTCTTTTCCCTGCAGGTATAGGATACATATTATTTGAGGTAAAAGTAACGAAACCAAAAGAGCAGAGTCAGAGGAAATGTTGGGGTGAGAAAAAGTTTTGAAGAGCTGGGGCTGGTGGTGTGCGGTGGGGCTGGGACGCCTGTTTATGCGAGGGCTGGTGGAGCTACAACAGGCAACGAGTTAAAATACGGAACAACACAGACAAGGCTGTTTGACATAGATAAATTCTGCTTATTCAGAGTAACCGGAGGGTGCGAAGCAAAAATAATAGGGCCATTTGCAGGATGGAGGGTTGCCAGATCTTCTTCTTGTTGTTTAGCAGATGCACAACCAAAAAAATACTTTTGGGGAAACTGACATACATATGCCAATCTAGTATTTAGTCTGCTTTTATATTCCATTTTCCCAATTTAGCTTTCGTTTTAGCATAAAATAAGCCTCTTTAAATGTGTATACGCAGAGAGGAGCTGTTGCAAAGCAATCAATAAATCTATACATTGCCCTCTGTTCAGCCAGCAGTTATGATTGATTTCCCCTGTGTGGTTATTGATTTGTGTCCACCTCTATGCACACACCTTTTTCTAATTGCATGTGAATCAAACCATGCATGGATCATTGTTAAGTCAAGCTGGACCTTCATAGGTCACTGACACAGATATACATGAAATAATATCCTTTCAAAGGACCCCCATAAAACTCCTTCGTATTAAAAGGACAGAGGGCACCCTTTTTAATAGGTGTCATCAGTGCTGTGTGGTTTGCAAACATCTCGATGGCTGAGCAGGATTAAAAGCATTTTCTAAAGACCTGATTTCAAATTGGAGCTGGTTTAGAGGGGCAGAATCGAGTCTGATCGTTCCACAGCAGCTGTGCTGTTTGGCACATAGATTTATCCCCCAAACATTAGCCCAGCTTTCAGTTGTCAAAGCCAAGATTCACTCCAACGGCTCACTCACACAGGTCAGAATAGAGCTCATCTCAGCCTCAAGTCAGCAAAGGAATCAGCAGGCAAGGTGAAGGTTTTTTTCTCATCCCATAAAGGAAAATGATTTTGCAAACGGGTATTCAAATGATGTTGGCAAACAAGCTGTTTTCTCCACTGAGAAAGTGTTTCATTTTGATGATTTACAACAGAGGTTCCCAGCTTTTTTCCCCAAACTCCCCCAATATCAGCAAAAGAGAGGCTGTGGACCCCTTCTCTAGCTTCACTGTGTTGTTTTGGCAAATAAACAGACACAAAACGTACAAAAGTAGGAGCCTGTGAAATAAGCGCAACAGTCAGCTTCGTGGGTCTGCTTTAAATCGTTAAATTGTCTTGCAATATTTTTTTCTTTAAAATATGCTGGATTTTTGTTGACCTCATTGCAGGCAAAACTTAACAAGAAAAATAATGTAGGTAATGAAATCTTTTTGTCTTCACAAACTAAGTTCTTGGTTGTTTGAATGTCAGAAAACCCAGAGCTTTATTTATACATCACAGATGGTTGGTGGAATATGAAATAAGCCATGTCTTGCCATGTCTTCTATGCAATATGGTCACACAGCTGTGGATCTTGGTCTCATTGTTTGGTAAATCCAAATTTAGCTGTCCAGTTGGCTGTCAAAAGCTTGCCTGCAGCATAATTCTTTCAGCGAGTAGCCAAAATGCAAAGTAATGTTCGACATAGATTATATTAGCAGCCTGTTGAATGTTTCACGAGGAGCTCCAGTTTAATGTTGATTAAGAAACATTTGACTCATGTCCTTTATTGTCACCCAATTTTTTTCCATGTCATTTCAATACTGCTCAAAAAGCTCTGGGTCAAGTTTTACACAAACCTAAAATCACTGTAATCTATTCCAAGATAATCTCCACACTGTAAAAATGAGAGATTTCATAGAGTTACATACTTAAAAACTGCTTGATTTTACATTTCACTTCATTAGCAGACTCCAATCAGGTGTATGGCAAATTAATGATAGGTTTTAGGATTTGAATTTTGTCAATCAACAGAAAGAACAAGCAGAAACTTTTCAAAATTCTGCAAAAACAGGTGAAATGAAAAGATAAAGTCGGCGATTCAACGAGAGATACAGCAGAAAAAGATGAACTGGCCTAAATATAAAACGAAGCATGGACTGCAAAGGGAGGGAGGGGAGGCTCTCACTCTAAGGCTCATTACTCTCCTCATAGTATGCCAAGTGCTGACCCAGCAGCATCCAAGCCCCCTACCCTCCTCTTGCCCTTCAACCCACCCCTCCCAACGGCAGGTGAGAGACTCACTCGCTGTCAGGCATGCCCGCTGTCGTCCCATTTGGTCCGTGACACCCATAAAGAAATGTGGGATGGTAGTTTTCTGAGAGCTTTTAAAGCAGCCAATGGCTACTTTAATGGATGGATACACTGTTTAGCTTAATTCATGCCCTGTTCGAGCCTTACAGGGAGGATTTGACCTCTCTTAGGTTAAATAATGGTCGTGGCATAGATGGGTTGGTCGGGGGCAAGGAGGAGATAAATGCGCTGTGACATTCAGCTCACTCTAGCGTCCCCCAATGTGTGATTTGAGAGTAGTCTATTAGGCAGACGCTTTGCTTAAACATGGGAAGAGTTATTGGACGGGGCAGCAATGACTGGGGGCTCTGCATAAAGCGACATTTGAGGAGGAAAAAACGGGCGAGTTTGACAGGCATTTATCAGAGCGAAACTGAAAAAAGACACGAGAATCCATTCAAAGACGTAGTGAGAAGATTTTTAAGCCCCCGTTAATTCCAAGTGAAGAAAGGAGTTCACCTTTAACAAAGCTTTACGAGAGGGCTGAACAATTAAGGGCATTTGTCTTTTTATTGCCCAGCAGTGCCCAACTCAACAAATTAGGATGAAAATCAATGCTTCTGTCTGAGTAATTCATCAAACAAAAAGTGAACATTCAATCTCACAGCGAATGAAATGTCGTAACCAGCTTGTATTTTGGAGATTGTATGCTTTTCAAAAACATCACCTCGACATTAGAAAATTGAAATTCTCATTATTGTATTCATGATATCTTAAAGAACCTACAATTAACAAATTGATTGTCGAAATAATTTAGATTAATTGACACTCAAAATAATCTATAGCTGCAGTAATTGTTTAATTAGTCTGTAGACTGATGCCACTGAAGTGAGAATTATGTGCTGAGCTTCCCATTTTCAAAGAATTCCTTTTACCAGGAGTTTCATCCACAAAGATACTCTCCTGGTAATTCCCATGGAAATAACAGCAAAATCAGTTCATCAGAGGTAACACAAGCTGTTTTGAACATGCTGAAAAAACAAGTTTATTTGGGACATTTGGCTATCAGAGGCAGGACCTCTACCACTTCTACGAAGCATCGACAATAATCACATGAGGTTGATTTCAGGGGGTTTACTGGTCTTCAATCTCATGGGATGTGAAATGACATTTTGAGCTCAGATGGCATTGAAAGCATCGTGATAACTCAGGAATTGGCTTTCACATGTGGCAACTGTTAAGTTTATAACTGTGCCCCAAAATGTTGGCTGCACTTTTAATGGCAAAGCCTGCACTACATCACAGTCGTGTTACTTTATGACTCAATGACGTTGAAGTGTCTGGTCATTTTAGAAAAGCACCACAAAAAAGCTTTAAAACATGAGCATGGCTTTTTATTTTACACTTGGTTATTATCTCTTTTTTTCAACACCCTCTTACTGTATTTGAGAATACAAGCTGGCAAACTGGGATCTTTGGAAACAGAGTAACCACTGTCAAACATGACCACAGCACTTTTCCCTTAATTTCAGGCTCAGACTACCATTAGAAAGAACTAACCAATAAACTGAGATTCAAACACAGTACAGTACCTACAATGGTGGTTGGGTTCTGCTAATAATACAGACCAGACCACAGACTATTGGAACATCCCTGGTGGATCATATATTTTTGTAAGTGGGGCAGGTGGGGCTGGAAAGTTTCCCCTTGCTTGAAGTGAGGAATGACGAAAGAAGTTTGATAAGCACTATCCTGATGAAAATCAAAGAGGACTTTCTCACTGGCTCCTGGATTATTGCAGAATTATTGGTAAAATTCACTTGAGTGTTTTGTGAAGGCAAGTAAAGAAAAAGTGGGCTTAATGACCTGTTGGAGCAGGTCGTAATGACATGTTGTGATAATGTGAGTCTTCAGGTTAGTCGTTCAAATGAGACAATTTAAGACTCAAGTGTGACTTTAGAGGCACTAATTTTCTGCTGCACGGTCATTTGAATGATCTACTAATGGAAAGTGTTAAACATTTGGATAACAAGGCATCGTGACTACAAATGAATCCTTTTTTTTAAACTGTTCATTAAAAAAAGTTACCTTAATAAAGAATATCGTTGATACAATTTTTGCGAGGTCATGTTTTGCTGGCAAAATGCCCTTGAGCTGGTTTTTGACTACAATTAGTTTCCTGCTAATTTGTGGCATGAAAAAAAATACAACTATAAGGCTCATTTTCAGCAAGTTTAATTACTGGCAATTTGTGTTACAGTCAAGAATGCAGCGCTGAGCGGCCTCCGACGCTGTAAGAGAGGAGGGATTAAACAAGTGACCCGTGAGGGCCAAATTACACATTATTCATCACTCTGCTCTTATTCATCACCAGAGTGTGTTCGTTTCCACCCTGAGGGGGCTGAGATTGGGTCAAGAGGACTCTGTTACTTTGGGTACAGGTTAGCATGGAGATGTGTGGAAGGGTCAGGACAATTTTGGCCATGCTGTCTCTCCCCATCTTTCTCACGGTGAACATCCGAACATCCGCCCCCATCTGCATATTCCCAGAGTGACAAAACTAGTTAGCTGAGTAATAAATCAAACCTCGGCTGCCCAATTTGGCTTCCTAATGTAATTAATATGTGCTAAAAGCATTTAACCAGCCATAATTTGCGGATGCCACTTTGAAGTGACTATTTAAGGAAAACTTTGAGCGCCCGTGGAAGAAAAAAAAAAATAGGTTGGTCACGATATTCCTGCAATAAGTCAGGGAGATGCATTAAGGACTATATATAAAAAATAACACTCATAACACTGGATGGAAAATTCCAGACTGAGTGATAACTGTGTCATACATACTCGCCACACAAGGTTACGGATATCCAGCTTTCGTGTGAAATTTCAGGACAAAGCTAAAAATGCCCTAAAGCCTTTAGAGGTGAACTTAATGTGACCTTGTCTGAACTTTTGAAAGCAAATGTCCACAGAAAACCTATAAGATCAGCTACGTCAATGTGCAAGGACCCGTAACTTTGTACCTCAGAAGCTGAATGACCTGAGGACAGCCCTTCAGGAAGAGTGAGAGGCCTTGTCTCAGCACACAATGAACCCACTTGTGAACAGCATGACACATCCAGATCAAGCTCTTACTGATGGTCAAGGACACGTGATACACTATTGAGACGCTGACATTTTTTATTGTCGTAAACAACCCTTTGTTGTGGGCTTTTGTTTCAATAAACTGATGAACATGAAGAAGCACCATTGTGTGCTTCTACTTTCATGAGATAATATCACTGCAGTGTGATTTTTTTTTACATTTTCCATAAAATTTTGCCTGAAAACCAAATATTCTTAACTTTTTGTGAGTCGCGTTTTTCAGATTATTTGGATGAGATGTAACACACAGAGTATATGATAAAGAAAAGTGGAGCAATTTCACTTCTGACCTGATAATCCAGATCAGATTTTGAAAAAGCAACTTTCCTGATTCTGACATTTTCCTTAATGCTTCACTTATTAGTTGCTTTGAATAAATCATTATCAGCACATCCGCAAACTAAATCTAGCCTATCAAAAAGATTGACTCCCTCAGAAAGGATCTATCAATTAAATCTCTATTACTTTGGACCCAATCCTTGCAGTCACTTCCAGACTTGCTTAATCCCCTTCTTCACTTTCTCTCGGCAGCACACCACTGAGAGGATAGTGCAGACAGAAGTGAGCAGAGGGAGGAAGTAGAGAGGGGTGATTGCCGAAGAGCAGAGCTTGTCATGAGTGGATTTATGGCTAGGGAGACAGCGGCGGGAGGCGGGCGAATTGATGGGTGACACATAATCAGCCTCCTTATCGCAGCCCCGCAAAACTGGATTGCATCCAGAGGCTTGTGATCCATCCGGATTTGGCTAATGTCTCCCACTCCTCTCCTGAGCCCCGACAGCTCTCCGTTATCAGGGTCTGGCCTGGGCTTCCTTCCCTTCCCTCCGACTGCCATCCCTCCACCCCTCCATCCGCCACCTCCTCCTTGCTGTCTGTATCTTGACACTGTCAGGTGAAGAGGCAACTAAGGGTTTGTTGACCAGGTCTGTCCGTCCACCTCACTCGGATCTTGCTTCCCTCTCTCTCCCTCCCTCTGGTAGTGTTTCAGCCACTTTCTGTGTTACCATTCCTCTCCTCACAGTGTTTCCTCAAATGTCACACTCCAAATTATTCTCTAACTGCTGCACTCAAATCAGCACCAATTGTTTACAGTATTGCTGGCAGAAATGGAAGCAGACCTCTGATGTGTCACTGCTGTTGAAAACAACTAACCAGGCCTCTGTAAACTGCTCTTGTTTGCATTCTGTAACCCGACATGCCAGTTTTTGTCAGGGATGTTTATTGTTCCGTGACTCGGGTTACAAAAGCAGCACCAGCTTGAGGAAGGAGTGAATCACAGCTTCCACAGTGGTTGGGTTCACGACGTAGTTTGGGGGAAAGAAATGGAGCTATGCGGTGACATAATGCTCTGATCTGCTCGCACGATCTCCACAGTGATCTCAACCAGCTCTCACGAACCCGTCGGCCAGAATTGGTTGTTGTAACGAAGTCACCGACAGTCACAGAAAGCAAAAGTTAAGGGACAATTTTCATGAACAAAAGAAACCTGTCTTAAAGTGACAGTATCACATCTCTGCTGTGCTTTACAATCCTGCTGCAGATGCGCACCAAGACTTGAAGAGGGCTGTGTGCAGATGTGTTTTGCTGACGCTGTCAATCTCTCTTTTAACTTTAGAACTAAGTGAGAAAATTAGCATACAAAATGACACAGTTCTGTGGCATTTTCTGTGCCTTGGTGTTGGCAAGCAGAAAGCAGACACAGTAATGAGCTTAATTGGTTTGCTTCAGAGCTAACATGAGACTGCGTTGCCAGGCTGCTGGATTAAAAACATTTACAACGGCGCCTGAGTGAACCCCCTCTCATAAAAAAAGAACATACCAAGATCAGGCTAGTTAACACACCAAAATGCTTATTTGTATCCCGAAGGGGACCGACAAAAATGTGCCGCCTCCAAAGACGACTGATAATAACATATCTAAATCTCAATTATGGAGTGAATGAATGGACACCACAACCACACTGGGACAACGCAGAACACAATGTACCATCTACTGTTCACACTCATCAAATCCTGGGACTTCTTAACCAGAACACTTCCTGCTGTAATCACACACGCTCGCTGCCTAATACACTGGAAAGTGCTGACAAGATGTTAACACATGTCATGCCCCATTTAGGCACAGTGTGATCATATGATACACACAAAAAACACAAACACACACTGAATGAGAACCTCATTTTAAACTGCGGTCACTGACTTTAACCAACTGTTTAATACAATGCAAATACACAGGACTTCCACACAGTATTTGGGCATGTATGTTGCACTTCAACCACACTGAAGGAGCTCCGTGTGATACATGCAGAGATACCCCTTCATCACAACATATGTTGTAGAATTGCCGTGGTCTGAAACACACACAAGGCCGTCCCAGTGTGCACAACACAGAACTCTGTTCATTTTTAAGAAAATGAACATAAGATAATGACACTGATTTCGGTCACCATTCCAAAAAAAACCCCACCAGTCAATGCTGACATAATACAATAAGCTCATTACAGAGGAAATATTACATTTGCATATAAATTGAGTTAAGTCACAACTCACTCTGCTGTTGCTTAAGATTATTCAGTGTTATCAGTAAAGAAGTTGGTTGATTTGAAAAGAAGAAAGAAAAAAGAACCGTGTTGACATCGCATTAAAAAAGAGGGACAAAAGTGCTTTTCTTTTTGTGCAGAGCACTGACAGCCGCACTAACCAAGTCTGTTTGGTGAATGGCCTTTAAGTGAAGCTGCTGTGTTTGATAATGCTTTCTGAGTATTAATGGCGCTGTGTTCAAAACAAGAATTTTTTTCCCCATTTACACATTCACCTGAATGTCTATGTGGCCACTCAGGGTAAAACTGTTGGACAAAAAAACAGTGACAAATGGTTTCAGAGATGTTGAGAATACAAGCAAAAGGATTTTGTAGTTTAATTTGAATTTAAGCTCTTGCTTTGTCACAACATGAAATCAAATGATTGAAATGTAAAAATAAAATCTTATCCGCATTATTTTGATTAATACTTTTGCTATCATTGTTAACATCATCATAATTCCTTTCATGAACCTGCTTTTTTCACATCTTTCTGGGTGAAAATTTGAGGATAAATATAGTCTTAGTTACCCATGCAGATATCAATATCTTCTTGAGATGACATTGAGAAAACAGTGACATTAAGAGAAAAGATGTTTGCTGTCCTGGACTATTGAATCCCTCTTAATGACTGAAAAGTGGCCATTTACAAAAGCTACGTGACTCTGCTTGCTATCTCTCAGTCATTCCCTGCATCCTCCTCCTCCTGTAGGGCTGCAATTTTCCCAAGATGCAACAGCGGGATGACAAATGGTTGCATAAAAAGCAGTTTAAGAGGATTACTGTCTGTGTCTGTGATGTGTGTGCGCGTGTGAATATATGAGAGTGTGAGTGAGAGAAAAGAGAGGGCAAATAACATCAGCCCACCACGACTGATTTATTGTTTGTGCAGCAACACAAGGAAAACATTTACTTTGGTGAGTAAGCTCAAGGAAGAAGGAACGTGATGATTTACTTCATCGCCTAAAAGTGATGAAGCCCGCTGCGGGCCTGCCACAAATTTTCTTGACAGCAAAAGGAACCAAAACATGAAGAGACACTTTTACCTCAGTATGTTACAACCGTCATCAGAATACTGTACTGTCTCCGTGGTGCCCAACTTGAAGGTCTGGAAGACCTCATTTGCAGCGACCAGTAACAACAAGGTTGCTGCTTCCAGACTTGAAAAAATGCAGGTTTCATCCTTTTTTAAGAGAGGGACTGCTCTGTTGATGCCACATTCTCAGCTTGACTCTTACCACGTTACCTTGTTATCGAGTACAGCTGAGTTCCTACTCGGTTCCTTGCTTGTGTGTCCTGAAATAACTGTTTCAAAGCCTGTTGTCTGAAACTCTGTACTTATGTTGTTGTTGTTTTAACTCTAGCAGGTGTTTTTACTGGGCTGAAAAATGATTGAATTTTGTTGTTTCAAAGTCAGAGAATGGCTTTTCATGCTGGTGAATGAGTGTCCCCTGGCAGTCATTTGTTATCACACAGTACCATTTCTTATTGATCACTTGGAAGTGGTCAGGCTGTCTGATACCTGCTTGTCTCAGTCATCAACTACAGAGAAATTCAACATCTCCTCCATTGCAATGAGAAGAGCAAATCTCCTGTGAACAGCCCCTCTGCACCCAAACTAAACACTGACCAAAACAACACGCACATTTGACAACTTCAAAAGTCCAACATAGACAAATGTGAAGACAAAGGGGCACTGAAATCCAAGTCCTTACGATATGTACCCCACACATAGTTAATGCAATTATGAGTGTTTGATCTTGATCGTGGGAACTGCTTGCATGTATGAGGAAAAGCAGGTCTGCCCAGTCATTAGAGGGCAGACACGTTGTTCCTGTGGCCGGTTTGGCAGGACTGCTCTGAGGTTTGGATGCAGCAATGGTCGGTTTGGTCAGCAGGTCAGATATATCCGGCTGGTCTACTGTCTGCAGACGCAAAGGGTGCTCTTTAAGCAAAACCAACATACTTGTGAGACAGCCTACCGATCAAAGGAAAGTTGTTATTGGATAAAATCTTAATGTATCACGATACTGGGCAGACCACAACCATTGAGCTCTCTGATAGCCTTCCAAAAAAGTGTACTACTGGCTTGTAGAAAACAGATAATGTCAAGTAAACGTCACTCACCAATTTGAGACCACCTACTGATCAAATCACACACCAAGAAAACAAAGAGACACAGACTAAACAGACACGCAGAGAAACCCGATTGTTTAACGAATATCCAGAACAAACACAGGATATTTTTCTGTGCAACGCTTCCGTAGCTCTTGGTGTTGTATAACAAATCAAATCATAAAAAATCTTGAGGGCAAACTTTCATTTCCATGCAGTGGTTAGCACAGCTACCTCACAACAGAAGGTCCCCTGTTTGAACGCCGTGACCCTGATGAGGGCTTCCCAGGTTCTGCCTCTGCATGTGCAGGATTTCTGCAGATGCACTAGCTGCCAACAAGCTAAAGATATGGATGCAAATATAAGTAATTGGTAAATGGATGTTGTGGATTGTAAACTGGTGTTCATGCAGTACTGCAATCTGATCAACACTGATCACATTATTCTGAGTGAGCCAAGAAAAACCAACAGCATCTGTGTATCTGCAATAA
The DNA here is from genome assembly GCA_032274765.1 of Malacoctenus tetranemus. Taxonomy (NCBI): domain Eukaryota; kingdom Metazoa; phylum Chordata; class Actinopteri; order Blenniiformes; family Labrisomidae; genus Malacoctenus; species Malacoctenus tetranemus. The sequence goes on from JAUESF010000057.1 coordinate 4,945,813, forward strand.
AATGTGCTCCTTGTGAGTTATTCCCCTTGACATTTCATTGAAGAGGGCTTCAGTTTAAGAATGTCGTGTAAATCATGTTACATGGGCACTGATGAAATTTTTTCTTTGGCTCTACAAAAAAAAGTTGATTATGAAAGTGAACGTTATCGACACAAAAAGCAGCTTAAGGGAAATAAAAGACCGACATACTACTTCAAAGAATCCTGAAAAAAAACCCTACACTGTTACATTTCAGCACACTTGCTGATACAAAAAACCTGTCCAACGATAATAAATTGAGGTGAAAAGAGGAGGGAGCATGGAAAACGTCCTTTGTGACACTGCCGCTCACTCTAGTGAACACGCGTTGAAGTACTCCCTCCCTCTCTGATCTATGGACTGTCAGGACGGATATTTGCAGAAATACTTTACCCCATTTCTGCCGCACCAATATGAACTGCCTCTGACACTAGTTGGGAGGAAATGGGGAGTTAAAACAAACCACACAACATCTCTTTTCCAGCTCGTAAAAAGTAAACCTTTGGTAATTAGGCTTACAGAACAGTGTGAGAACAATATTGGTTGAATATAAGAGATCAAGTGGTTTCTGTATTGGGGGAAAATTAGTCATATGGTGAAGTGAGTAAAGTGTTGGCAATGTGGCAGCAATGGTGACATTTTGGGTGCAATTCAGGCCTGGATTATTCACAGGGAGGATCCAGCGATGACAGATCCCCTTCTGGAAAGGATATACGTGGCTAACCTCACAGTACAGCACAGCACCACGCTGTTTATCTATTTGTTGCACTCAGCAAAATATGGAGCTCCCAAGGGGAAAGGCTCCCCCTGCCTCTGAAATAACACGTAGAGTGAACCTCTTCATTCTGATTGAATTACATTATATGTCTTCTTTTATGAAACAAACTACTTTGAGCAAACAACAAGGTCTGTCATGCAAGCATCTTGTAAACCCTTTGTGCTTGCATGTGAAAAAACCATCAGGGTTAGCATTGTGCTGATTTGTGGTTTTCATCAGTCTAACGTGGTCATTAAACAGCAGCCACATTGCACGATCATGGTGGTCGAAGGTTTGAACGTTCTCTTTCTTTGACATGTTTATTTATAACAACTCCTAAATATTGTGGAACACAACACTCATCACATATGTGCCAAAGAAGTTGAAGACACTGCTGGGAGAAACAAAACGGTTAACTGTACATCATACGTCCAGGCAACAGTTGTTTATTTCACGATGAAGACAAGAAAGAAATTTGACTGGATACTTTGAGTGAAGTAGCCTGACCTGAAACTGTGCTTTCTTTTTCACAGAGCATGTTGGGGAAATGCCCCTGCCAAGTGCACTCGTTTCTCAACTGCTCCAGTGAAGCCACTCAGGTGCAAGTTGTGGGTAACTGACTGTGAAATGGCATTGCTGAAAAGGGGGTATCTACACTTGCCCAACAATCTCTGGAGTAAATAAAGTTGCCATCCTACATCTGTACAGGAAAAAAGATGCACAGGGATGCGCAGCTATATTCGATTTGAGCGTTGCCCGATATATTACAAGATTTCAAAAAGTTTCAGACAAACCTGAGAGGTCACAGTGTAACTTTCTGTGAGGACTTGACTCACTTTTGGAGTTGAGACAATTAAAGGTGGGTTTGAATTTAGGTGTTCTGCCTCAAAACCAATTCATTCTTCCACCTGGACTGTTGTCGGGTGCGAACGTAAATTGAAGAGGTCTTTGAGAACCCACGACAGCTCCACAAACATTAACATTTTCATTCTCTTCTCATCACTAACAGCCCCAGGGAGACCCAGCCATGCGTATTCTATTAACAAAAGGCACGCCCAATGCTCCCAAGTCTCAGTCTCGATTCATACACATCCACAAATCCCTTGGCAAAAGCTGTTTGTGTTCACTAGAGCCTGCAAGAGGGACACAAAGAAAAAAACATGCAGACAAAGACAGAAGAAGAGAAAGATGTGTAAGAAAAAAAAGAAGCGAAGAACAAACACTCAAGAAATGTCACTTTTTGCAACAGTACACAGCCCAAGGCTCAACTTTGCTATGTTCATCTGGGTAAGACCACTGTTTTTCCTTTGGGGGCTCAACCCTGGTTCCTTCATTAGTGAACAGATTCATTACAGTGCCACACAAGTCTGACAACCATACGAGACTGCAGGACCATCCTGCACAGTCAGTGCCTCTACCTGACGGCCTGTTCTAACACAAGAGAAACTTGTCAAAATCACACAGAAAATGACGGTCCACAGTGTCCATCACTCACATTTACTGTGTCACGAAGTATTATTAAAAGTAAGCGGAATCTCTTCCAGTTGGATTCAGAATCAAACATGGATTTAACTTTCTATTGAATTGCTCTATCCCACACAACAAGCACACATGCGAAGTGAAGGTGTGCAAAGATCCACAAAGCAATGACTTCACTAATATGTAACAATGCTTCGCTGATTTTGAAGAGTCCAAACAAAAAGTAAAAGCTTGCTTTTATCCACAGAAGGGAGAGGTGAGGGGGCTGTGACTCGTGATATTTGGTCAAACATTTGATGCCAAGCATCAGCTCACTTGGCTGCAGTCACACTATATGCAACAGAAAATGTACCTCCCATTTTGCTTCTTTGCCCACCTTTGCAACTTTTCTCGAGCTCACGTGCACAAACTGCCAGGATCATTTTCCTGTCTGATAGAAATTGAATGCATAGTTAATTTCACAGTAGGTACAAGTAGAACCATGTAGAATTGCTGATGGTGGGAGTTGTTTGCCCAGCAGGAAAGCAACACATCACTGACATTTGCCTCTATTCATTTGCACAAGGTCTCCAGCCCGCTGTGATCTCGACCAGTCAGAATATTAAAATAGTCTACATGGTGGGCAAACTTGAGGAAGCAATCACACTTAAGTGTCAGCCTCTCTGAGGGAGGAATGAAATATAGATGGTTGAAGTCTAAAATGTATTTGGAAGTTGCATTGAACATTTATGTGCTTTACATTGCCATTAGCCAGGATTCTTTTTTAAATATCTAGTGTTCTTTAATTTGGTTGTGAAGCTAAATGTTTTAAGTGTAGTCTGTACACAAACATAAATAGATGTCAGTCCATTTCATTGAAGTTGCTCCCAGGATCAGACCAACAAGTTTACTGCTGCTATTTCTGAGTCCAACTTTCCTGGAGTACTGCACTGTGCTGGGCTCTGATAGGGAAAGGTGTTTATCATGTAATGGTATCCACAGCGGAGCCACTGCAGGGTGCAGATAGCAAGCTGCTGTTTTCAGATCAGTTCTGTTCCAGCAGTCATAATGGTTGTTGCTGTGATTAAAGATGGACAGACAGTTCTTGGACCCTCGTCTTGCGCTCTCTCGGGCAACCGTGGGACTGAAGCAATTCGTTGCTCAATTGACATACTCAGACAAAAGAAATTGGGTGACTGAACTTTATAGAAAGTCTTTCCTTTTTATTCTGCACATTTTCAGTTATCCATAGAGGTTTCAAAACTTTTTCCTTTCTTTGTATTTTCTCTGAATGCTTCGTGCATTTAACTTGTTTGTGTATTGTTTTTCATTTTGGGGGTTATTGTTGTTTTCTCTGACCTTCAAAACAGAATACAACCACAACTGACAGCTAAAATGTGAAGAAATACAACTGGGTTACCAAAGACTAACCATGCATACTGAGAAGGAATTGTAAATGAAGGACACATGCAAAAAACACGCATGCATCCATGTATTTTCCCACCCACCTCCTTTCCTGGTTTCACATCTCACCTCAGTGGCTGTGGGACCCCCCTCCCTCCCCTCCCTCCCCTCCTTCAGTCTCCTCACATCCTAAAAAGTTGTTGAGGTGGGAATATGGGGGGGGTCACCATTTCCCTTAGTCCAACACAGCGAGCAGCCAGTATTAGTCATAGGAAAATGAAATGCATTAGAGATCACTGCAATAACTGTTGTGACTTGAGACAGGGAAAGACAACACTGCCCCCCAGGTGCAGAAAATGTAATAACCAGCGGGGCAGCAAAACACAGCGGTGATGAGAGGGAGGAGGTTTCAGGAGGCAAGTAGAGTCCTGCAGTGAGAGAAAAACCCACAGTGAGCCTTTCATTTCTCTAATCATGACTGGTATTGAATTTTTGTATGTACATCAATGTCCTTCTGTCTTGAAATGAATTTGGACAACATACATAATTTAGGTCAGCTTTTTCTCAAATCAAGAAAAAAATTGAGTTTTAAAGAAAAAGAGGCAAAAATCCTTAAATGAGGTTTCACCTAATTCACAGACGTCTATCCAGGTCTGCATCATTTAAGGTAAAGCACTCTGCATCTTGTGTGAACATAGTATAGCTCAACAGAAAACCAGCATTCGTCCAAATGGGAGCAAGACAACCATCTTCTATCAAAGCAAGCAGGGAGCCCATCAACAGCTCTTGAATCCTCTCTCTCCTCTTTCACTCTCACATGCAGCTCGACTCGTTGCGCCTGGCTGTAGCTAATCTGGCTCTAAGCAGCGTGGGCGGCAGCGGGCAAGGGCACAAAGGGGCTGCTGGGTAAAAAACTGTGGGGAGACGGCAGTGATTGACGGCTATAATTAGCCCGCTGAAGTCGTGCCGACGGAACGAGGCCGAGGGGAGGAGCCGGGGTGTTTACAGAGCATCTACTACACTTGGATACACACAAACTTCCATGTTTTTATGCAAACAAGTGTCACTATGTATGAGAAGAAAAATATGTGGTGCTAAGATGCATTTTTAAAACACAACTCCTCGGAAAATAAAAGCAACAACCTCTGTAATGTCTCCAGACGTTTCATTAGGGGGCTCAAGTGAAACTCTAAACCTTGTTCTGCTTTTGTTTACAGGAGGTTTGAGAGATGTGACATGTAATATCACCCTGAGCATGGCCAACTAAAACACACTTATTGAGTTTTAGAAGTATTCCCCTTGTAGCTACAGTCTAAATCATGTTGCTAAAACAAACTTTTTATCCACAAAACTGGATACACCTCAGAGCTAAATCCACCATGCACTTAAACACAGGATCTCAGTTGCAGCATTAGTGCAATTTACACAAGCGAAAAACAGACAAGGCAATAATGGGCAACCCTGTCAACAGGCCTCGAAGCAACACAACTTCCGATCACGTTAATGGAAGTTTTGCACCCCGTCTCGCTCCTCTTGGCTCCTTTTATGTGGAATATCATGTCACTGTCAGTGTGGCCATTAAGGCAGAACGAGGAAAAGAGGGGTGCGACTCTCTGCCAAATGGTCCAGAGAAATGAGGATTCCATCAGGCTGACAGACCCCTCGCTGGCTTTCTGAAAAGGTGTCATTTGCTTTAATTTGATTGTTTTTTCTGGTCGCCAATAATATGGCTTTTATTTGGCCCACCTGCCGATCCTCCTCTGCCTGCCCTTTGGCAAATTGGCTAATGTGTACCTGCATGCAGATCCTTTTAGGGCATTTAATATTCAGGAATACACGAGAGTACTGTATTTATATCAATGGCTTTTAAAGCTTTAGAGATCAAATGCAACATTATTTTTTCCTATATAAACTGTATTCAAAATTAGGATTTCAAGCAAACATGTGCCCTTCTACAGTTGGCATACCCACTAATGGTGCTCAAACAGTTCAAATATCCCGTCCAGTCCACAACTAGTTATGTAGAAGAGGTATGGAGGCATACAAACACACCAAATGGATGTTTTGAGTTGCAGTAAACCTGACTTTCAGCGGGATAAAGCCGAGGCTGAAAGTTGTCTAGCACATAAAACCTCATTGTAATTCAAACCATCTTCATTCATACTTCCTTTAGACAAATGGACAAAGCAGGTAGTAATACAAAACAATGAGATTATACATTCAACTACCAGATAATAAATCTGAAGTGGAAACTTTACTATCTTCTCTCTCTTTGCAGCAGGTAGCGAGTTAGCCAACTGTGCCATGATATAGAGCAGCTAAGCTGTTACAACTCTCAGCACCCTTCTGACATACAGAATTCATAGCTACAACCTCTTATTTTAATAAGGCCCAGCTGCTTCCAGCCGGCACTATAATTCTTGTTAGGGGAGAGGTTTCAGAGTGCTGTCATAATCCAGTGCTGGCCCATTATCACATCCTGATATGTCACGGGTTACAGGGCACTTCTTTAAACTTGCCTTTTTTTTATTTTAACATAAAAAGTCTCCATGAGATGACATTTTTCTATGATTCAAGATGGAAACGTCTCTATTCTCCATGAAAACCACTTACAATAATCCACTTGTGGTATATTTCATGTCGCCGGAGAAGCACTTGAAATGCAACAATCAGATTTTTACAACTCACGTTAATTAGAATAGGAAGGAAAAAATTGTCCGACAACACGGCACTCGAGGGTGCTTTATCATCTAAATCATCTGGAGTGTCTGTTCAAACAGAAGGCAGACAAGAAATGTGGCCTCAGAGAGGATACAACCCACCAAGGAATTATTGCCACTATTGATTGGACGATCAAATACGACTATATCTATTGTGCGTGGCAGTACATTATGGCACCACTGCTGGACTCCAGTGCAGCACGATATTTCCTCACAGTGATTGACAAGTGCTCGCTCTCAGGAGACCTTGTTGGTACACTCAGGAAATTAGAAAATGAAAACAGATTAGAAAACTGCCACAGGACTGTTTCTCTATCCAAGGCAGACAAAATGGCCTCGCAGTGAGCTTCTGCCGTCACACGTCAGCCGTGCCGCCTTCACGCTCCTTTCCGACTCTGCACTGCGATCACACGAAAACACAAACTTTGCTTTCCCGCTGCTCTCCGACTGTGATGGTTCAGCTTGGTCTGTCTAGCCCGAGGCTCAAACTGGTGTGTTATTTGTCTTCTTCTGAAAATGTTCACATACAAGTTAAGTTATTTGCTGTCAAGAAGGCAGAAGGCATGTCATACTCTAAAGATTTGTGGGGAACCTTCAGTGGCTGCACGAGTTTGGAGATGGAATAGAAGCCATTGGGGGCTGTTGCACTGACAGTTCAGCCTAAATCCAAGTACAGAACACAGCAATACTTTGTTCACTCTTCCCTGCATGAAGATAGTTAATAATATACATTCTGTGTATTAGGGGGAAAAAATAAAAACACCAAGGTGTGACAGACATAATATCTTCTGATTGGATCCACCTGCTAGAGAGAAATTTGCCCTTGAACATGCTCTGGTAAGATAAATATGACACTGAACTGTGCGTTTGGATTGAAGTTATCTCTGTCATAATTTCCTTGGGCGACAGCAGGCGCATGTTTGGTAATAAATCAAGATAAGGTACCATAAAATGGCAAGTGACATCTGCATCTGATCAAAATGTTCGTCACAGCACGGCTTTGTTGCTAAACCGCGCTGTGCAGGCATCTGCAAAGTTTACAGATATCCCGATTAAAGCATTCACTACTACAGCTTCCTCATAAATTATTAGGAAATGACCGATTTAATTCTTTACCAATGCATTTACATTTAAATAAATTGCCTTTTTTACAGTGGCAATTAGTTTGATTTTCTTTTTTTAGTCTTGTCCAGTCATTCATATGAAAACATTTTGTGTTCCCCTGTCTGAATATCTTCTCCCTCGTGGAAACACAGTCCTCCAACTCCCCTTTTCCTGCCCTAAAAAGCAGACAGTAAGTCCAATACTGTGCAGCTCTAAACCCACTGTTTACCAGCAGGTTTAATGCAGCAAGCCCTTAATTGCATTCATTATCTAAAGCTCCAGGTCTGGGCCAAGGTTGCGCAAAGAGATGGGGGATTTCAGTTATCTCTTGTTTATTCAAAAATATATATAATAATAACTGCCGGTCCTGGAGATAATAAGTAATGAGCACATATTGTGGAAATAAATAATGAAAAGGGGAAAGGATTTCCTCTGCACTTTTATCATCCCCCATTTTCCATACAGAAAAGAAATACGGATGTGTAGGCCATCATAGCTTAAGACATATTGAAAGTCGGGAGGAAAATGGAACTTTCTTTGTGTGAGAGGACACATAATGGAGTCCTCGCCAGCCCCCGAGGTGAAGTGGAAAATGGGAATATAATTGAAAGCAGTGCATGAAAATAAATCATATATTTAGATAGATAAAAAAGGAAGATCTGCATTTACATGTAAGAAATGTCATGTCAGCTGAGTGAGGTTCACTAATCTGAGGGCAAAGCTCAATAAACATTTTGTTTTCACATTTTTGTCACCTTGAAAGCATCAATCCCGGCCTGTAAAAGTGATCATTTTGCCATGAAAGGCTTCGTGTCAAGTGTGGATGCCATTTATCACACAAGCATCTTTAGTTTTACAATGAGCGCGGCGATGATATGAGATAATGTATATTAACATTCATCAACACGCTCCCTCATGTGAGGAGGCTCTAACACTACAAAAAATTACAATGCAAAAGAGAAAAATGTGTTGTCCCATAATTTAATTTATCGTAATAATCACAATGAAAATTTAAAATAAATGCTTGAATTTAGTCTGTTCTTATGTTGTGAATTTACATAAAACTTAAAACTTTAGGATGAGATTTGGCCTGTATACAAGACTAAAATGTCCTTGCTGCTTTACTACGGCAGTGTTTCATAATATTACAGGGAAATAGATGACATAGCTCACCGAGATATCCAGTGGTACATCGGGGAGTGTTAACTATGATAAGGACTCAATATTGTTGCAAAGCTGAACATTTACTGTCTGTTCTTTGACCTGATGGGTGACTAAAAAAAACACACACAATGAAGTGATTCAGGTAATAAACCAAGTATGAAGCACTCTGTTTTCAATGGGAATATCCAACCCACATGCTGCTTTTATTTTTCATGCAGTTGTGTTAAATATTACAAGGGCCTTGCAGCTTTAATGACACAGAAGCAGAAAGCACAATAATATATTTCAGGTTTTGCTTCTTTTATCAACTGAAAAGATGATAACAGTTCATTTGATCAGCTTTAAGAAACAACCCATCAAAGCCACTACATTCTACCAGCTGTCCTGCTGCTGAATTTGAGCTTTCAACAGCTCGATCAATAACCAGGAACATGTCGAGATGATCACAAGTAGTGTCAAGGTCTTTCCATATGCGTCACACTCCCTTTGAGTCCCACTTGTGCAGTTCAACTGCTCTGTTATTACAGTTCTATTGTGAAGGAGAGTATTCACTCAACAAGTGGTCGTGGACCCCCTAAGGAGCAGTCTGCTTCTAAACCACCACCTCTGAAATATGAACACAACAGTCAAACGACGTTTATACAAACCAACACAAGATGCAACAGGCGTTGGCCACTGAGACAGTTTCTGCTGCTCCTTATAAAGCGCTTAATGATTTCTCAGCTGGTATAAATACCACCACTTTAATCCCCGGGAGCACATTTAGCTCAGCACACAGCATTGTGCTACAAATTATGAGAGCATTGTTGTGTTATTTATGTTGCCAGAGTGTTCGGTTTGCATGTCTCATCCTGAGGGTATAAGAGACCAGCCTGAACAAACAACAGAAGGAAGATGTGATGCATTGTCACTTGTTTTCTCCACATCAGGAAACAACTGCAGGTATCAGCACAGCTACATCACAGAACACAAAAGGAATTAACTTCACTTATTTAGCAGATTTTCATTGCGTCATAAATTGCAGAGAACTTCACTGGTAAAAGGATTCACCTATTCCTGAGAACACTTGGACATATGGTCGGGATGGATCTCAAAACAACAACGTTGAGGATAGAAGCCTTTTTTTTTTTTAAAGATACAGAAGTGACAGCACAGTGACAGGTAAATTGGACACTCTCCAATATTTTTTTTCATTCCACAAAGTGCATCACTTTTTCCTGTTGGCATTTTAAAATGTTTAATTAATTGTCATTCTCTTTTAATAAGAGCACTCATACATTAGCCTGGGAGTGAACGCACTGCAGCCACCTGGCAGCCAGACATGTGCCGATTCCGACTCAGTAAGGTGGAAGCTCCCGTCCCAGTCAGTTACATCAGATGACATATGTAGGGGCAGATGGGATGGGTAGTTCTTCCAGGTTTATTTATCAGGGTTGTCGGCGGCGTGTTGTACCAACTGATCGAGCCAGGTGCCAAATCAGATAGCGACCTGATTGATGAAAGCTGCTCGAACAAACACCCACCTGAACATGGGGAATGCTGGCAACCGCAACCTGGTACGATGACCCAAAATATTTCCAGCAACCATGCAGATCATCGTCTCTCATCAAGCCAGGGGAAACTAATTTGCTTGCAGATTTCAAAAAGGTATCACAGATGCTTCAACATTATGTGACATAAACACGCTCCTGCCATGGTGGACTTAGTGTGCTGCTGCACAAAAAAAAAGGTTTCCCCCACTCTCATTCCACTGCTGATCGTATGTGGTCTCCACAACTACTGACTCTTCCCCATTGCTTCCAATATTCGCTCACTTTCCCTCCTTTATTCCCTGTGTCTTCAACTCTATCAACTCTATACCTGGCAGTCATCCCAGAGTACACAGCAGCCATAATAGATTCTCTGACAGACGTCTCCTCCCCAGCCCCCCTTCCTCTCTCGCTCTGTTATCCCATAGCTGTTCTGCAAATAGAATAACTGTAGGAAGGAACCCAAAAATATAGCGTGAGTCATGTCACATGTTATGCTGACCCCTCCGCCAAGCAGCACAGGGGGATATCAGAGTAGTTACTCACCTACGCTGCTCAGCATCAAATCTAATTACAGTACTAAAAATGATTGAATAGCCCTCCCACCATTAAAATTAACTTTCAATTTTGCAAAAAGAAACTAAATAAAACAGTACCAGCTTTTAGGCGTTAGTCACCCGGTTTATTGGGATTTTTAGATTTTCCATGAAATTGAATTTTTCTTGCATGAGCATTAAAAAAATGAAAGATTCAGGTTGTTTCAGTAATAACAGGCCTGCAGACCTGCAGGATTTATAAGCCTTCTAATAAAGCAGAAAATGACAGAGAGGAAAAAAAGCAAAGGGGAAGACGATTTTTATCTGAGAGAGGAAGAATGACAGTTCCATTACCTGAGAGTCACAAATGCTGCATGCAATCCAATGGGAATACTTTTTTTTCCCACACCATGAGTGCTTATCAATACTGTAGGCGTGTCATTTTGAACCATCAGCAGTGAGGGCTCCCATCGATCACAACCTGAAAAGTCAATCATGGTTTTCACTAATCAAAGCCCACAAAGATTTATCAGTCATCTTCTGGCTACACTCACATGGGGCGGCGTGTGACTCCTTGTACTGTATCTAATAAAGTGAATCTCCTCCAAAGCAGCAAAAGTATTGATAATTTCTCACTGTAGTGATAAAACAGCATGACCCAGCAATCAGGTGCCGTTCAACCAACCCAGATCACTCTCATTATTTTACCAAATCATAAACATTTTTACCTGGTAGTTGCACCAATTTTTTTCTGTTATGTTACAGTAAAGGAGGACTGGTGACATAAATCAAACTGTAGCAAGGACCTACTGTTAACCTTATATCAAAACACCTCAATGTCACTCATTTAGGCTTCGCCATTTCATTCTTTTATATACAGCATAGTCAATAGAAGATATCCATGAGCCAACATAAGGTGCAGCTTCACCCAGAGCTGATGCCAAACAACTAACACTTGCTGGATTTGTTGAAAAAAGACACGGTTCATGCATTAGTCAATAATAATAATAATAATGGATTAGATTTATATCACGCTTTTCTAGGCACCCAAAGCGCTCACAGTCGGTCCATTATTCTTTCACTCCTCATTCATACTTGGTGATGGTAAGCCAAATATGTAGCCACAGCTGCCCTGGGGCACACTGACGGAAGCGTGGCTGCCATTGTGGGCCGACAGCCCCTCCGACCAGCACCGGAACATTCACACTCATTCATACACCAGTAGTGGCCCCACTGGAGGCAAGGAGGGTTAAGTGTCTTGCCCAAGGACA
>JAUESF010000057.1:4957873-4978808 GCA_032274765.1 Malacoctenus tetranemus
ATATATGGCAGGGGGATCGGGATTCGAACCACTGATCATTGGCCGACCTGCTCTACCTGCTCTGCCACAGCCACCCCACAATATTCTGACCATTTCCAGATCTTCACACAAACATACTTGGGTCAAGTGTTTGGACTGCATCCAATCAACAATGAACAATTACTCATGTCAAGACAGGCGGCCCAGCTCACTTTCTGTTATGATGTCAAGAAGGCTAATGGTTCCCTAACGGTAATTAAACTTCAAACGTAGATCAATTGAGCACATGTAAGCAATCATCTCAGGGCCATCCAGGGTCCTGATGTAAGCTGGCAGCCAGGCATGAATAACCAATTGCCAGGAAACTTTGGAGATGGGCATCAAGCAAACACACTTGTAATGTAATTCTATCTGTTTATCTTGCTTTCCTATCAAAGCTCTTCTCATGTTTGTAACAGCCGAAGACGGAGAGATTTTACAAGCTCCAGGAACGTCCTCTAAACAAGGATAAATAAAAAGTTTATTTAATTACCCACCCTCACATTAAATTTTGTTCTCACAGAAGTCAATCAGAAGCAAAGCATGCTGTCTAAATAACACGTTTGAGTGAAGGTATTGATGATGCTCAAGGAAGCTCAGAGTTTGAATGCTGATCCAAAACCCAAATTAACAAAGAAAAAAGAATTTTATTCAAATGAATATACATTATACAAACAGCTGTATGACGACATAAAGCATATTTAGGCAGTTAGGCTAATAATGTTTAATGGTAATGACCTTTTTTTCAAAGCCATATGACTCCAAAGCCAAAGAGCCACAGGGTTTAATCTTTAATATCAATGAATAATTAAAGCTGTGGGAAAAGACCGTTTAGTTGGCCAATAAAGATGAAAAGAACTGCCATGTTGAAAGCTGAAAAGTAAAATGGGCCTTGATTGAGCCTCATTTGTAAATAATTAACTCAGATTACTTTTTCGGTCAATGGGGGTAGAAGCCACTAAGTAAAACAAGGAAAGATTCCCAAGAGTATCAACATGCAGCACATCCAACACACTGTGCACAAGTGAAAGCCACCTGCACTCACTCCGAATCCAAAAGATTTCACTCATAAGCTTGATAGGGTTTATTTGAACTTTATAGGGTGTCTGTAATACCAACAGGATTATTGAGCTCCAGGATGAGACAGAGCCAGAACGGCAACGTCTCTGCTGAGCAAGCTATCTCAGAAACTACAGAACCAAGTACGCGAGGGTGTGTGTGTGTGTGCGTGTAGACTGCAGTCTGAATCATTGTGATAACTATAGTCTTAGCGGGGCACAGCCACACATTTGAAAAGACTAAATAGAGAGAGATAAATTAAAATCGCCTCGTCATCGAGGGTTGATGCCAAGTGCCATTACACACAGCAGGAGGAGAGAATGATGGGTCTTAAAGAAAACAAGTGGCATCCGCACTTTTGGCTTAATGTGAGGACTCCAAGTCATCATTTTTTCGAGCATTAATGACATTTGCCATCACTACTAGGCAAAAACTTCATTACACAGGCATAAATGCATAAAGACTCAAACTTGGGCCGCTGGGTAAATGAGGCTCTTTTTCCAGTAGAATTCATAATGAGTATTTTCAAAGTCATCCACTCTGGCTTGATACAATGAAAGAGGGAAGACAGAAGGAAAACTATTTCATTTAGGATTTGTTTTTTTTCTTTTTTTTTATATTGAATAATGTGTTGTTCGAAAATATATCATACCATTGTGAATGCTGCGATGTTTGACCTCCAGCTGAACCCACGGGACAATGCCTAAGGCTAGAAAATGTTGAGAAAGCTTCTGGAACAATTCAAAATGAATCGTGTCCATTTCTGGGAATCATCCTGCGGTGGGACAGGCCCCTGTTCTCGGTTTCGTACTGCCATCCTTGCCCTGCACTGTCCTTCAAGCTGACGAAGAGGGCAAACGGGCCGAACTTGGGCCGTGATGGATGGCTTTGGGCACCTCGGGTGTTGGGCCGTACGATGCTGCCGCTCCAGATAGACGCTTAAACTTTTAAAGCATTCCCGGCGCCTAATAAAGATGTCTATCATGTGTGAATAAGTAACCTTGTCGACCCGCCGAACCGGCACTGAGCAAGGGGTGGAGGGGGCGAGATCCTCAACCCACAAATCAATCACGCATAAACAACGCGACAAGATGAACTCGCCTATGATAACAATTCCAGGAGAATATTGCAGCATAAAAATGGATAATGAAAGCCAAGAAGCCATGCCAGTAATAGCGTCGAGCTAATAAAAGAGATAAGCAATCAAATGGGAAGCTGACTTGCGGTAAAGGGAACAATATCAGTTCTCATTCTTTGTGATGGCACAGAGCGGGAGGAGGGGGGAGGTGGGGGGGACTCTCATCGCTGGAGTCACCCGGACTCAAACTCAAAGTGTCTGCATAATATCGGCAAACTTTGAACAAGACACTAATTAAAATCCAAAACATTAGGACAAAAGCCTTTGCTGACAAGAGCAACATGGATGGGAAGCTTCAGTGGCTGAGGTATACACTCCATAGTCACTTGTAATAAAGCTGGAAGCATCAACCTAATTACAAATAAAAGCCTTTTCCCAAAATGAAACATCTCCTGCACCTTATTGTCCTCTCATCTCAATCCTCAATGATTTTAAATGAGTCACATTTTGGAAAACACACAAAAGCAGCCGGTTAAATTCATATATAACACTGCGGACAAATTCCATGTGAAGTTATCCCTCCTGATATACAGAAAAAAAGAACTGTCCATACAAGATGGGGGGGTCAGAGAAGGGGGGATGTGAGCTGATGGGAAGGAGAGGGAATAGGCAGAAAGGTACAAGACAGGAAGCTGTGCGGCTGGAATCCGCATCATCCTCCTCACTCCATCAACTCCAATACACCCGCTCAGATGATGCATGAAAATCCATTTATGCCGCGAGCCAGGAGGGAAGACGGAGCAGGGAAGAAAAAAAAAATACGGAGAGAGAGAGAGAGAGATACAAAGGATGGATGGATGGTAGACGCGGCTCCGCTGCTCGCATAAGTTAAAAACCAATGGAACCACTCAGAGAGTCGAAACGTGGTAATAGATGTCGGTTATTCCCCTTTAAATACTCTACTGTACATCAATCTCGAACACTGTCACTCAGCTGCAACCTGCACAGGTGCTTTCAATCCCACTAATTAATCAGGCTGCTTCACGTTCCCGGAATTTGAAACTTTGTTTTTTCCTCTCCGGCACATTAGTAGAATATAAAGACACGAACCGACACATGTGTTGCACGACGCAATAATAACAACTTCCGAAGCAACGTAAACAAGTTTGTAAATTTAACACGCTCCCAACCAAAACATCCGGCGTGAACGCGAGTGTGTGCAGGCAGCGTGTAGTCCTACCCGGGATCCCTCCGAAGGCCGCTGGGTACCACTGCGCCACGAGCTCCATCCAGCAGGCCGGGTGTCAACGCTAGTTTGGGGGAGGGGGTCCACACTGCGTCCCGGTGAACTCGGCGTTCTCCTCGGTCGTCACCTCGGTCAGGGCGTGGGGGCGTCCTCTTCAGGGGAGGCGACCATAGCCTACGTTAGCCCCCCAAGTCGGGTTCGGCGCTCCTCTCCAACGCAGGTCGATCCCGCGGCTTCACCCGGCCTTGGTCTCCGTGGTCCAGTTTCCAGCAAACTCGTATCATGATATTTGCCGGGGTTTTTTTTTCTTATAGTTTCAAAGTCCACGAATATTCACAAAGTATTTTTTGTGAAAAACAAACAAAAAAACAACAAAACACACAAACCTCGACTCGCAGCTCATTAGGTCACTGCTCATTAACTATTCCCTGCCCAAGGCCATGGAGACCGTCGCAGGCACACCTGAATGGACAGCTTTTTTACATTTGTGAAGAGATAATAATAATAATAATAATAATAATAATAATAATAATAATAATAATAATAATAATAATAATAATTTGTCGTTTATTTATTTTTTCTAATTTCTTTAAATGTACTACATGAGTGAACTGTCTTGGGGACTTATTAGCAGTTATAACCGGGATAACCAGATTTGCTACAAGAAAAGACACACAAATAGTTTCATTTGCAGGTTTTATTTTTTTTCTCTACAATTAAATATTGTACTTCATTGAAGACAAAAGGAAATGATGTGAACTCACTGTATGTTTGCATGTAAAGAAGGGGGGGGAATACCCTGTCAATGTGGAGCTTGTCACAGGCGCAGCCTTAATCGTTTTACACTGGAGTTAATAGCTATTATTTTAGCCTAATCACGTCTATAGACACTGTGGGAGAAGATTATGTGCAGTGTTGACTCTTGCGTTAAACTGATCTGTCTTGAGTGCTTCCCCAGTGCCCAGGGGAGTGTGGGTGTGAGAACTGCTCTTTATAAATTGGACCTTACAACCTGGCACAAGATGTACTTGAGTGAAAATTGACTTTTTGGACTTTTACTGACTGCAGTGCCAGTTAACAGACCTATTTACCACAACACAATTGAAAACAAGCACTTTATTTTTCATGTACAGTTATTTCTCAGGGTTTGGGGTTGATATTGTTGATATTAAAATAAATGCAAATATTAAGGTGAGACTGCTGTTTGTCTCCCAGTTCTCTGTTCGGGTGTGTGAGGACTCGTGTGTACTGCTGGTGTATTGGCGCACTCTTGCAGGAAAAAAAAAAAAGTCACCCGGGATGTTCTCCAGTTCCCGTCTCACTGGTGGACCCAGGTGTTGGACGTCCTCTCTAATTGCCCCCCATGGTTTCACTGTCTGTCGCACACCTGGACTTCCAGAGAGCCCACCAACAGTTGCGACTGTCACAGAGGCATGTTCGCGTGTCGTCAGAAACAGATTTGGTGGGTTTGTTTGTTTTTTTGACAACAGTCAAAAAACTGTCAGAAGCTTCAAAGTCAATAAAAATATTTGCTTTAAAACTCTTGTCAGACCCTTTTTACAGCTGCAATAAGGACAATGAGGAGTTAATTATTCATGTACTCCAAATATAAGAAAGCAGATGAACAGATATAACCAGTTGTTTCCCAAAATGCAGCTAGTGAATTCAAATAAATCCAGGCAGCCTATTTCATTGTAGTCACAACTGAACTTCAGAGCATTGAGAGTCTACAACCGGTTGAGACTCTCACCGACGGCTGCATAATGGTGTCCGGGGGACGAGGAAGTGCAAACAAACGAGTGTTTGTTTACCAAAGCAGGGCAGCAGTGTGTGATCTGACTGCGTGTCAAAAGTCCATTTATCTTGCTGAACAAGGTGGCAGAAGCCAGCCAGGATTAAAGAACTGGGTCTCCGGCCGACTCTCACCTTCAGCACTCTCTCAACTCGGAATGAGAGTGCTCCATCATCCGACGCGCTCCGTGACACCGGCCCGGGCAACCGGGTGGAAAGAGCAATGGCGTGTCGCGCTCTTCCACCAGCACCTTGCTCCTGGTGCGGACGGGGGGCCCGCCGCTTTGGTTGCAGCTCACGCCTCGGCTGCGCGGGAACAAAGAGGAAGCACCTCGGCGACTGCTCATGATCAAGGCCATTACTGCGGGCCACAGTAAACACCCAGGGGTGTGTTTTGTCTTTTGGACACCGTGAAGCCACCGCAGAGCAAGGCTGGACGCTCTGGAAAGTTCTCCCATCATCGCCGCGAAACACGCTGCACAAGTACTCTGGCCGGTGGACTCCAGCCCGGCTTTGACTTTTATCTCCTTCAACTTGTTTTCCCAACGAGGAAATGCTTCCTGTTGTTTGCGACGCATTCATTTTAATTAGCAGTGGTGGGCATCGCACGACGACAACATGCATTTTAATTTAATCCAATTACCTGAAAAGCAGGACTCTATCCATAACTGTCACTTTTTAATCACGAGGTTCCTCCAGAGGAGCAACGAAATAGGTGAATCCGGACGGGCTTCCAGTAACACCGACCTCATAGGTAACATCGATGCGGCTGTGATGCTTGTGACACGTAAACCTCGCCAGTTTCAGTCAGTCAAATCCCAACAGTTCCCTCGATTAATTGCCCCCCGCATCACGTGCAGACACTTTAAGATATAGAAAAACACGTATCTGGAACGCACGGGGAGTTCTTTCACATTTGCCCCCAAACAGTCATGCTGAAAATCTAAGGCAAATTTTCATTTTACGGCCCGTCACCCCCCTGATACAGAGCAAATGAATGCAGCAGCAAACAAATCTATCAAATCCTACATCAAAACAACTGTGCTCTCTCTCTCTCTCTCTCCCTCCCTCTCTCTCTCTCTCTCTGTGACTTAAGGACACAGAGGGAACTGGGGAGAGGAAAAAGTAGTAGTGAAAGGCGACAGCAGGAATCATCGACACGACCAAACCAGTTCAGGAAAAGCCCTGAGCAAAGGAAGTGCAGCGATTCCAATGCTAGGTGACAAGCGACGGCTCCTGGTCAGTGAGAACAAACGATTACCGAACGGGTCATGGTTGGAAACTGGAGAGTTCTCCCTTTAGTGAGGGACAAAGAGTCAAAGGTCAAGAGCATGAACGGGTAGGAGATGGGAAATGAAAGAGGGACAAGAGGAGCTCTGTCTCGCAAGTGTCTCATTATCCAGCTTGGTTGACACAACAAGGTCTCGCCGTCGACTCTGTGTTGCGTGTCGTCCTCGAAAGTTCCCACAGAATGATCTTTTCTTTCCAATGCAGACCTGGAGAAAAACAAAGCACCTTTTCAGGGGGGCGCCACGCGTGAAAGACGTCGGACCAAAGTGCAGGCCGGAGCAGCTCCGGGTGCACCGACGTATAGGCCGGTGTCAGTTCAGTCCGATGCCTCTTCGCCAGGCATTATGGGAGGTTGAAAATGTCAATTTCATGCCATATAGACTTTGATTAAAGAGCCTAATGGATACCTGTCTGGAACATGACAGGTTAATCTGTGTCTTTTCACCCCGCTTTTTGTCCATCTCTGCTTGAGCGTTTATCGCCTTCGGCGCGGACGGCGCGCGCGAGGAATGGAAGAGACAAGCACAAGATGAGACATTAGACCTTTAATTAGAGGGACACTTTTGAGCTACTGTGTCTACCTCAGTGCGCCCGCTAAATGCATGGCGCATAATGATGTTCTTGAGGATGCTCCGAGGCACTCGGATTGTTCTTGGTCCTCCGAGCATGATGACATAACTGGAATTTTAATTTGGCGGCGGATGCGGTGATGAGAGGAGATGTAGACATCACACTTTGCGGCGCAACGCCTCTCTCTCTCTCTCTTGAGAGAGAGAGAGAGAGGCCTCGTCCATTCACAGACAAAAACATTCATTTTTGAAGGTCTCCTTAATGATTCAGCGGCGTTTCTATTGCCGGTCCTGATGAAGAGCTGTTGGAATTAGACTCTCTTCATCCCAGTTTTTATTTTTGCAGCAAGTCGCTGCACTCGAAATGATGACTTTGGAGAAATTAATGTGCTGCTGGGTTACTTTCAAAAGGCTTAGAGTACTGTGAGGGAGGGAGGGAGGGAGGGTGGGGGGGGCATGCAATCAGTCATCAATGGCCATAAATTTCATTGCAGAGTGAAGAGAGGCTGCCGCATTTGTGCTGACGCGGGAAAATAGTTTGACAGAGCGCTGGCTGGTTTTACAGTTATTTTTTCGCAATGACTCTTTCCATTAGGGAAATATCTACTCCCCTGTTTATACCTACGCGCAGGAGTCGAGCGCGCGCGTACGCACCGCTTGTGCACGCCGGAGGTGCACGGCGCGTGCGCTCGGCATACATCACGGTAGCAGGAGCCAGGAGGCAAGTGGATGGTGGGTGAGGTCATTTCCAGTTAGAGAAGTGCTACTGAGAGCATTTAATTGCAACGGCCATAACTCATCGTTTCATGGGGGACACTTTTTTCTTTTCTTTTCTTTTTTTTTCCCAGAGGAAGCTCGGTGATAAATTATATTTTAAAGGCAAATAAATGCTATCAGAAATCTTCTTTTAAATGAGCATGTTCGGTGGATTACCTGCCACCTTGAGGACCTCAATCACTGACAACAGAGGTGTGGTAATAAAGGCTGGAGCGGGTAAATACTGGTGCAGAAAACATCAGAGAGAAAGAAAAGCTTCAAAAAATGACTGTACATACAAAAGTGTTTCACAATGTGTATTTCTTGAAGTCCACTGGTATTTTTCAATTGTACAATTATTGGTTAATTTACAGGTGTTTGTTCAAATTTTGGCCAATTGTCAGAAGTGTCAGAAACTGCTGACGAGGCAGCTCACAAAGAAAGGAGATCAACTCCTCTGCAGTAACACTCTATGAAATCTTGCCCAGCATCCTGATCCTGACTCCTCCCCAAGTCCCCTCCGTCCTCCGCCCCCCGACACCCCATCCCATGCAAACACACACACTTTAATCATTTAGATTTCCATTATCACCGCTTCCTCTTCTCATTACTCAGCCTGGTTCTTCTCACTACTCAGCCATGAACCAAAATTAATTCATTACCTTGTCTCCACCACAAGATTGCTATCTTTGCTGGCCGGCTTTGAGTCCTCATTTCAAACTCAAACATTTGACGTTTCCCGATACTTTTCTCATGAAAGCGAGCTCGATTAATTAGAATAACTTCGAGACAGGGCACAATATAGCTGCTCCTGAGAAGAAGGCGAAAAAAAAGAGGGGTAACAGCGACCGTCTCCGTCGCTGAGCCAATTTCACTGATACAGGGAAGTGTGACTGGGAGGTTCCCATCTACAGCAGGTTGTCAGTCACAGGAACCCCCGTGCACGCTACATCCCCAACACTGTGTGCGACCACGCTCGGCTTGTTCTGTCGCTCCTGTCGCTGCCGTGCCCCCCACCCCCCCACCCCTCCCCTCCACCTCCTGCTGCAGATTTCCATCCTGCTCCAGCGCATTTCACATCTGAGGGAAAACAAACAAGCAATGTCATTCCACCATTATTTGCCAGGAAGCCCACTACTCAAGCCGTGACACTTGCATAATGAGAAGTAGATGCACATGCAGCCCTCCTCAGATGAGAGCTCTATTAAATGATCTGCAGCAACAGCCGAAGGAGTTGGAGGAGTTCGGGTGCACGGGGAGGAAACACAGCAAAAGTAAAATGCACAAACATATTTCTCCCAGGACAGTTTGCCACTATTTTTTCTCTGCGTTTGAAGGGCCTCAACTTACTTGCTGACAAAACATCTTAAAAAATGTGCAAGTGTTTTGTCAGACCATGCAGTAACTTCACTGACTTGGAGTTTATTCTCCATCTATTTAATCAGAAACTTTAAGGGTTAAATCCAGCTAATGGTTTGACACTGGGAGCATCTGTTTGAAAAATTCTGCAGCTTCGGCATATAAAGATAGAAACAGGAATCGGGAATATCAGGCGGCTAAGTGCTGGTGCTCTGTGGATGGCTTTAAAAGAAAGGTGGGGGGAGAAAGAAAATTAATTGTGAAACTCTGGGCTAGGTTGTGATTGTGACTTTGATCAATGACTGGGGAAACTCATTACCAGCGTGGGCCAGTGCGTGAGGCGGACCCTAATTGCGTGCCAGTCTGTAATTCGGCGCTGTAATTGACAGCTGGATGAAGCAGGTGTGCCCGGTGACACGGTGGCACCGTGAGAGAGGTGGAGGAGGAAAGGGGAGGGGGGGGGCACAGAGGGACCACAACACAGGAGGAGTGGGAGCAAATTCAAAAATAGGCACGAGGAGATTCTCACGGAAACAGTTCAAACTCTCATTTGTATCACCTGAACGCGACAGCCTTCAAACTGCAACACCTCGTCTCTTTTTCCCTTCCTTTCCTCGAGATGGCTCGTCCTCCACTCAGTAATCCCGGCCTGCCAGTGACTGAAGAGCTTGAGCGCGAGCGAGTCGCAGCGTGAGCCGCGAGGTGCTTCGCGTCCACTGAAACGCGCACTCCAAACAAAGCCCGTCTGCGTGCTTGGAGTGATACACCAATACACTTTTGTTGCCATCTTCTGGCAGGCTCTCGTGGACCAGGGGCGAAGAATGTGGAATTCAATCAAGCACACCATAATTCCTTGCAGTGTATAAGTGGGGCTGACTCACAGGCTTCTAATGGCTGCTCATAATCAAGCACCATGATTAAGCACTTGGGGAAGTGGGCACACACTGAAAATCCTTTGGAGATGTCCTTTCCCTTCGAGCTAAGTACACTCATTACCTCGCAACAGCGGGTACGTGGGTGCTTCATTAGCTTTTATGCCGATTTGCCTGTATTTGCTCGTGGTTTTTCTGATTTCCAGAGAGCGAAAAGGCGCCCGAAGAGCCCTTGACTGTAACAGTTAGAACTCTGCATGTGGACCAGTAAAGTCTCAAACTGTAGTAATTTCAAGTTTGGTGCTCTCACTCCGAGCAAGGAATGGAAGAGTGGTGTTTTTTTTTTCTTTTTTATCATTTCCGACCAAACCTTTCATCGCAGCTTTAATCATTTTACATAATGCACTTTGCAGTGAATGGCGTGACGACTTCAAATGACCACCCTGCAGCTGTCACGCAGCAGAGGCACTGGTGCTCCCATTAAAACCTGCCTACTTTTAAACCATCGACGCAGACCCCATACAGTCTCCCTTCAGGATCGCAAGCATGGAACTGTTGGGGGGAGGGGCTTAGGCGATCCTAAGGGAGTTGAGAGGATCCTCGAAGACAATGTCCAAGAAAACTGCACAAGTTCTGACAAAGGTCCAGAGCTATCGTTCATTTCAGTGATATAAAAGTATCCAACCTTGCCTGAAATATTGCTATTCTAGTTGCGAGGGGCTGGTCCAGTGTAGATCCGGCCTGGCCTCGACTTGATCCACCCGCAACTGCAGCAGAGCTTCCTTCGGCCGCCCCGCAAGTTAAGATCATCTTCCGATATTGAAAATTGCACTTCTGGTAGGTCATGGTCAGGACAAAATAAGCCAAATCTCCGAAGGCGCCGCGATTGTAGACTAATTACGATGTCAGCCCGGCCCGCGGAGGCTCGACTTGTAGCGAGGGGGGCCAGACGGTGTGTGACATTTTCCACATGGCGAGCTGCATTAGATATCCAGACAGATGCTCGGGCCACACAGACTCATTAGCGCCAGTCATCAAGGTTCTGCACCAATCGCGACAACTTTGACCACCACCATCTGTATTCTTAAAAAAACACCACGTATCCCCTCAGATCTTCCCCAAGGAAGAGAGAGAGAGAGGACCTGAGACGGCTTTTGTTTTCCCCTCGCCGCATCGTTTACACAACTTTTCCATTGTTCTGCGACAACAATGGCGGCGCGCATTCAGACCATGCACATTAGCGCGCGTGCACGCGTCCACACGAACACGCACGCACGCCGCCTCCAGGCACACGGAAAGATGGATTGCCGCTAAGTGTTTTCTGAATCATATCACAGTCCATAGATTATAACCATTATAGGTAAACCTCCTGGCAAAAAGATTAGTCTAATTAGTTCTCTCGTCAACTCGGCACATCTTTGGTTGGACACATCCGTGATGCATTGCCTCTTTAAAATCTAGAGAAGCCAGTAGAATGCCACTTTAATCAAGTGTTTTACATCTTCCAATCTGTTTACCCTTGTCATCGTAATGAGACTCGAAATGCCTAAATGGCTCTCCAAACGATTTATTGATGATGATTTGCTTAATATTTGTTTGAGGAAGCCTGGCCATAAAAACGCAGGCAACAAAAAAATAAAAAATACTCCAAACAGTCGAGCTGCAGCGAGTCTCCCATGTGAAAGACGTCTTCCATCAACCCAGAGCCGGTTTTTTCCCCCCTCCTCAAAATATAGATTTGATGATTCTCATCTCTCACTGCTAAAATAAGCACAGACAGATGCCTGACAAATGTCCTGATATCTATCAAAGCACTATCTACTTGTCTTGTTTCTCCCTATCCATGCAGCGGCTGACAATACATCACTGCCTTTGATCCCGGCTGTCACAAACGTCTGCTGAATGTCACACAAGTTTGCGGGCGCGCTCGCCGGGCGTGCGCGGCCTCGGCAAACGTTTGTGTGGATGTGACGCGCGAGAGGCGTGTCAAAACCCCCCCCCCCAAAAAAAAACACACACACAGATGTGCAAAGAGCGGCGTGTCGTCTGCGCGTTGGTGTGGCTGTCGGGGGCGCATGTGTGTGTGTGTGTACACGTCTGAGCACAAGCCTTATCCAGAGAGGGATAAATCCAATCCATTACCTGGCGGGGCTCAGGGCAGCTCAATCGATGGCACTCTCAGTGGCTGCTGATGAACTTCCCTCTCTGACAAGGTGTATCATTCAGAGCTGTCGCCGACCAAGACTCCGTCTGGCATCTCAAAGCACCGAGGGGAAACCGAGGGGCCGAAAAAAAATCTCACTCGGAGGGAGGATGTGTCGGCCCGACTCAAAGCGTGTCCCCGGCGCATTTGTTTAGAAATGATTTCTCCCCCACCGGCAACCTGAATGGCTGCAGTGTGTATCCATCATGTCGAAGTAGTGCTCAGCACCGGCGAAGGCATGTATTATCAATTCATGCATGGGTTGAACATAAACTGTAATTATATTCAATCACACTGAATCGCAAAACACTGAGTCGCATGCTTTTGGCATGTCGAATCTCCACTCATCTCCGCGCGTGTTTTTCTTATCGTCTGGCTGCCACTTCCCCTCAACCTGAGGAAGAAGAGAGAGAGAGAGAGGGAGGGAGAGAGGGAAAAAAAGAGGGATGGAGAGATGGAGGAGCAGTCAGTGTGAAGGAGGAGGAGGAGAAGATCAAATGGCAGGGCGGTTATGAGATGTGTGTCTGATGCCTTTTCAGACTGCACTGTTTTGGCCGGCGCACCAGTCAATCACGATTACAATGGCGCGGAGAGATGGGAGCAGTGGTGCAGAAAGAGCAGGAGTGATAATTACAATGCAAGGGACAAGATAATGGGAACATGCTGCACTCTCCCAATCATTTCATGTATCAGCTGCTGACTGACCCGCCCCCAGCTCCCCCTCCCCCCACGCCGCATTCCTCCCCTCTGACAACCCGCAATCACAGGTCATATTTGTGAAATCCAAAATGAATTAATTTGATGACAGCGATGGGGGCTGTGATCCGGCTCTGTGTACGCACGTGTTTGACTGTGTGCAGGGTTTTGTCAAATGTCACAGAATATTTACCCCGTCTTTCCCTTTTCCCTTTTTTTTATCCCCCCACCGTGAAAGCAACGGAGGCAGTGGCCGCGTGCGCAGCTCGCTGTGTGGCATGCTAATCTCCCATCCCCAAAGTATTCAACTACTGCAAGTTGTCTATTTATTGGCAACGTGTGAATTTCCATGAATAAATTGCTCGTAACATCCAAACTGTTCTTCTGATACTCAATGAGCCGACTCCGGTTGTTATGAATTCCATATAGCTGTTTAGTCTTGACCGGTTCGCTTCAGGATACTAAAGCAAACCATTCCACGCAAACATTAGCGATCCAGTGTACTCAGCATTCACTTATGCACCTTCAGTGAAAGTATTCTGGACCCTAAGTGCTTCCAAAATGTTGGCGACAAACAGTTACTTCGCTGGACTTGCTGCTGACCTCACATTACACCAAGTTTATATGATTTGTGCACAGAAAAACAAGAGAAATAATTCATTCATTAAAATTCTGCAATACCCAAGAATGTGTTTAGTTATGCTTGGTGTTGCTGCATGAGAAGGTCACATTGTTATGCAGTGTAAAAACATAGAATTTAGTAAAAAGGATATCATAAATTATCCTGATGATGCGAAACACAACACGCCTAATTCACACAGTTGTGTGTTTTACGGCCACGTTCAATGAAGCCGAAATCCAGCTCCAGCTGATCAAAGAAAAACTCCTCATGATACACGGTGGCTGTAATCCAACAAGTAATCACTTATATTTTACTCTAAAGTGTCTTTAATTTGTGTTCATAGCAGCTATCAAAAGACAAATGAGTATTTCCATCTTCCGCAGCCTTATTACGCGCCATGCATTACTGCCCATCGCTGCTGCCTCTCGGGGTGTTTCCTCACAAGCGCTGCAAGCAGCGCGTACATCCCACCGCTCCTCTTAAGTATAGTCAGCCGAGAACATTAATCACGGCATCGTCCAAATTCAATTTACCATAAAGCATAAAGAGGCTTAATGAAAATGAAGTTGTTTATGATGAGCTTTATTACAAGGGTATCTCCGGGTTTACCGGAGCTCCTCCGGATGAGCGGTGGGACGGGAGCGATGTGGAGGAGGAGGAGGGGGGGGACCACTCTGGTGGCGCGGTGGACGCCCAAAAGGCACCCGAGCAGAGAATATAGGCACAATCAATCACGGCTGCTACTGGGGACAATTAGTTGTTTGTATTTCGCATTTGCATATTTACCACCACGGGAAGTGAATTGGTAGCCACCCTCGTTTTTTATAAATTGTGCTTGGCCCCTCCCTCGTCACCCCCACCTTTGAGCAGGACACTCAGGCAGCCCAGCACCCAGACCAGCTCGTATAATCTCACAGGATCACTAAAGTAGATAGAAACCGCTCTACTTGGAAGCATATCGACAGTCAAACATTCACGGTGGCCACGCGAGTCTCGCTGATAAACGCCACTCTCTCCTCGAAGCACACAGAAGCATCAAGCTTTGGCATTTTCGCAGCCCTCAAAGCAACACCCAGTCAAAAAAAACCAACACACACAGACACACACACACAGCTACTTTGAATGCTGAAAGACTTTGAGAGCATTAATTGTGTTTCGCCCGCACAATGCCAATCAACTGATCCTTGCAACCAAAGCTGTTCACACAAATACACGAGGAGTGGATGATGGAGATTACACATCATACGCACCCACGGTCTGTTTAAACAAGTGCCATTGATAAGGTTGCTTTTCCTCCTTGGTATCAAACAAACGACAAAGTTGCAAAGCTGTTCGTGAAGCTGAAGGACATTTTGCCTTCCTGACCTCGCATCCAATTTTGGATGTGAGCGATAGATACCGGTGATGAGTGCTGCCACCGCTCACACAAACACGGCACCCACTCTTAAGCTCGTCTGCATTTTCTGTTTGCAGACAACAACCCCCAAAAAAATAAAAACAGGGCAGGTTGAGGAGGCAGAGACCACACAGTGAAAGCTGCTCGAGGGAAAAGGCAGAGCTAATCCACGGTTATCAACACTTTTAAGCCTGCAGACTTCAGAGCCATTTGCAAACTCCACCTCCCTCCCCCTCTACCCATCCCCCCCCTCCCCCAACCCTCCCGGTCTCGCACGAAGACGCTTGTGTTTCCACCTGAATCCGTGACAGACCGCCTGCGAGTGGCGGCGCAGTAATGGTTTCCAGGGAGACGGCGAGAAGCAACCCCTGCGAAAATGTGGCGGGATACAATGCGTCACGCCCCATTTCAGCTCGCAGGCGCGAGCCACCGAGTCCGCCATCCAGCGGGCTTCCACTTGAACCTGTGTTTACCACATCATCGCTGGCAAAGCCCACAGCTGAGGACAGCCGCGGCCATCTGCAGACGTGTGTATGAGAAATCCTGCCATATAAGGCCATTACAGGGGCCAATTATCATGTTTGGGCTGGCGAATGAGAGCAAACGCTGCACGTGTGGAACAACTGAAGAACACAAAAGGCTCCTTGTCTGACTTTCTCCGTCATTCGTGTAAAAAGATGCTCTGTGGGGAGCAACAAAACATTAACGCAGCACCAAACACGAAAGGAAACACACCCATCAACATACAAAAGCAGGACCCTTCGACACTCGGCATTTAACACTAAATATGGACTTTGTATCTTCATTCAACATCAACTGGATACAGAAATACCATCATGCATGTTATGATATTATTCCTGAATAATAATATGAAAGTCAAACTGCATCTGTGGCTTAAATCAAAGAAACTTAATACAAGATAATGCCTCCAGCATTTTAAATAAAACCAAACATTAGCACCAATCAAAACCAAGCTAATACAAACCCACAAGTAAAAGTCAAGCGTTCAGTATCGACACCAGCTGATGAACAACACAAACCCCCACATACTGAATATTTTCCTCTTGCTGATATGTTGCTGTTGTTTTTTTTTTTACTGCATGATTATATACAGTTTAATGTTAACAGCTCTGCAGGCTTTGGCGATTAAAGCAAAGAAAGGGATGCTTGCCAAATGAGTTTTCAAAAACGATCTGCCGGGGTCAAAGCAATAACATGCAATCAGTGTGGCCTCTGTGAGGAGCAGCGAGATTAGGAGGAGGCACACAAAAAAAACTGTTTTCTCAGCTCGAGAAAGGATTAGAATTCTTAAAATTGCAATTAAAAACACCGAGAAAAAGAAGGGAAAAGTTCGCAGCTAGTTAGTTATTAAGGAAAGACGCATGTCAAGTGCGGTGTTGTCTCTCCCCCCCACTCAAACCGGCCATTTTTCTATCAGTCTAATCCTTGTAATAGCTTTCGGTGAATTATGGAGGCAAAGCTTCCCCGCTTGCATGATATTGATTTGTTGCAGGTGAGGTGAGGTGATAGTGTTTTGTGGCAAACAAGGGGCTGCGGCGAGACAACAACAAAAACCAATGCAGAGCGGCGGAGGAGCATGATGTCATCCTGTAACGCCACCTCAGCGTGAGGAGGGAATACAAGGGAGCGCATGCGACACGCCGGGAGAGGAGACCAGCGCAGATACAACGTTAGGAGGGAGAATAATTAAATCTCCGAGGAGCCGTTCCAGCAGACTCGTCCTCGTCCTCGCCACTGTGCATTTGCCATAAATATCAGACATGTTGACTCTTTAGTTTTATCTTCAAAACACAACTCTTTGTTTTTTGTCTTTTTTGAGAACAATCATTTGGGGGAGTCTTTTACTAATGTGGTGAAGTGGAGGAAGTTGGACAGTGCAGCTGGTGGAAACAGGCAAGTGGGCTTTCAGCCTCAGGCAGGAGCCAATGAGAAACACTGTACTTTAATGCCCCCTAGTGATGCGTTTTGATAATGCTCCAAGACGATAAAGGAGCCAAGCGTTCCCTGTGTGAACATCTGCAAACAGCGCTGCTAAAATTTTGATTAGAGTTGCGTTGGAGAGAAAGGAGACAGCTTATTAAGCTGGAGGAATATCGTGGTCCTTATTGGAATTGTATTTATGTGTGTGTGTTAATGTTAATATTTCTCCCCTTTCTTCTTACTTTATCAGACCCTAATTGTCTTTAGTTTATAGGTTGAGATAATAAAAACACAGTCACTCAACATATTTCATTCTTTGTACTATTTTTTCAAACAAAGGCTGAAGTGAGCATTACAGTTGTTTCTTTGTTGTTATTTTTCCATTAGTTTATTTGGAGGGACTGAAGAAACAACTGGTTTCTCACTGATGCACTCAGCCTCTTCCTGTATTTCCACCTGTGCACCCTGCACCGCTTTTTTCCCCCTCCCCTTCTCTCCGCCCCCTTCTCAGCCGCCCTCCTCTCAAGTTTGAAAATTTGGCAAATCCCCGGAACAGACGACCCCCCTCTGCCACACTCCCTCAGCCCGCTCATATTTCGGATTCCACCGACCTCACGGGCTCCCATTTCCTAAATCTTCCGCGGCAATCAGATTTCACACTTTCCTCTGCCCCGAGAAGGAGGGCCTCTCCCCGGTAATCCTGTTCCTACTGCTTGTCAGGATGACAACAAGAACAGAAGCCCCGGGGGCTGTTGTGTGCACGAGTGTGTCTGAGTGTGCACATGAACCAAACTGGGCACCCCGGCGGTCAGGACACACGGACGGGGCAGCAATCAACCAGGGAGAATGGAGTCTAGGGAGGGGGGGGACAGCATTGATAGGCTGCCAATTCCAGTCCAATTGGATGTAAATAAATGGCCAGCACAGATTAAAAGGCTGGGAGAGAAATTAATCAACTGTAATGTTGTTTTGTCCGTCCCCATGTGAGCGTGGGGCACGGGGAGAAGTACTTCCTCACGCCTGCAGATCCACTCAGCAATAAAAAGCATTAAACTTGCAGATTAAAAGCAGATGTTGTTGCCCCCCCCTCCCCCACCCCCTTTTCCCGCAGTGAAGAACCACTGAAATCAAGTACAGCCAGGAAATAACCACAGCGTATCTGCGCCGGCCACTTCATTACTGGTACCATCTGCCGTCATTTCCACCTCAGCAACACCATCGGAGAGGTTCACGTTTAAACCGAAACGCTCGTAAGACAAAGGCAGTAAAAGCTGTGGTGGCGCACAGAGGCCTCGCTCCAGCACTCTGATCCAAAACACACGTTTAAAGGTTTCGGAGGTGGTTTGAAAGCTCAATACCAAATCGATGAGGAGTTGGGTTTTTTTTTCATATAAGCAAGCTTTCACCATCTCCATGACAGGCAGAAGTTGCACCAAAGAGAGAAACTTGACCTTTCCAGTGAAGGAAAGTTTCAAAATGATGAGATTCTGTTATTGTTGTTGCAAATATTCAGTTTTGCCGCTTGCTCTTCCTTTTGGCCTGATGCCAGTGCGTTTACTTTTATCCCCATCTAATAGCAATAAACACCACTCCTGTGGTGAAATTAGCATAATATTGCCCTACAGATGTAGACATAACTCATTGGGAAACTAACTATGCAAAAGTAAAGACATTTATTTGGGTTCAGCAGTGACTGTTTGAGCAACACGTTCGCTCCCTGACAAAACGCACGTCAACATGCAGCCTGGATGCTCGCTGGAACACGAGCGCGACATGGCAAAGCCCCCCCACTGCTGTTGCACAGGGTGCCTATGCATCATGTTACTTGAAGTGATCTGTTTCCCAGTCACTTGGCAGGAGCTCCTCATATTAATGCAAGCCACTGTTGTTTAATTGCAGCCGATGCTGCTGCACTGAGATTAAATGTGTCTCCAAGTCATAACCCACTTGTTTTTGTCCCCCCCCCCTCCCGTCCCCTCCCATCACATCTGCCTGCTTGCATCAAAAAAAGGCAAAAAGCTGTTTTGCAGGTGTTCTGCTCTAAGTCGTGGTTGATTTTGCTTCCTGGTGTCACATTAAAAGACCCCCCTGTGAAGCCCCACTCTTGCATATCTGTGAATTGTATCGGATGAGGTTGGGAGGGGAGGGGGGATTCAGGTTTTCTCTACAAAGCCCGGGTGAGTGTGTTCTGCAACCTGGAGCAGCAGCAGCTGGATGCAGCTGGATGAAGTCCTGCCGCTGACGCCCTCCCCCCAGACATTTGGTGTCAATAAAGCGGTCACACCCAGGTGAACTTCTCAGGCACATGACGATGGATTTGACGCTGGGCCCAGTGGCGGCAGCTGAATTCCCTTCAATTAGCTTCGAGCCATTTGAAATCCAATTGAAGGTGCTAATATTGCAATGAAAGGAACGATCCCAAACTGGCAGCATTTGTACAAGAAAAAGCTGGTGCTCACAATGTTGCAGTGCCAACGTTATACAAATGGAGGCAGCTGCAATCACATTTTAATAAGTAATCATACTTTTCAGGCAGCCAACACATAAAACCTTTATTTTTAAATGCAATATGCACAGAAAACTTCTGATTTATCTCACCTGTTACTTTAAATTATGGACTTTTTTATTAATTCATCGGGCTATTTTGCAGTGCAGCATTTTTGAGCACTTTGTTATTTTTTTAAAAACATTTTTTAATGGACAAAAAAAAGTTAAATGCTTATTTTCCTATTTTCACTATAAATCCTGGGCACCAGGAGAAGTATAGTGGCTATATTCAGCCTTATAACGATAACATCTCCATCCACTCGCAGGAATATATTTGAAAACATATTACACAAAAAAATGCCAGATGGTTGAAAGCTCACGGAGAAGCCTCCCAATCACACGAGCACAGCTTAGTGTTGACAGGAAGCTCATTGTTAGCAGTGTGTTTTCCCTGACATTTCAGCGTTGCATCTTGGTCCGTACACAAAACGATTATTCCCGCGGCGCACCACGAAGCACTCGGGCTTCTTTATGTCGAGATGAGAGATATGGAAATGACTTGCATTTTACAGTCTGCGTCCGTGCGAGTGATTTGCTGTGCAAGGATGATCCACGGAAACAAATGCTTGTTTTAGGCTGAGACCAAAAAAAAAAAAAAACAGTGTAAAATGCTTTTAGGGGAAGAAATGAAGTCAGATAAAAGAAAAAAAAGGGAGGAAACAGAGGTTGAGGGGGGGATTTAGCAAAAGCTGAGGAAAAGTGACAGAGTGCGAAATCAGGGTGAGGATGGAGAACACGGGCCAGCTTGAGGGACAGTTTGCAGGAGAGGAGAGAGGGAGCGGAGAGGAGAAAACAGGAGTCTGACTCTGACAGTGGAGCACTGAGCTCAGCTGATGGCCCCTAATGAAGTGCGGCAGCTGCAGAGGAGGAGCCCGCGCTGACAGCCCCGGTCCCATTCTGACGGATGCTGGAGAAGACACACACACACGCACACACACAGTCACACATACACGCACACACACACTCGCAGCAAGAAGACAGCTGAAATTTAAGCATACCAAAAACCGTGATAGACACGCCACGCAAGGCGGAGCGCGGCGCCGCGCTCAGCGGCAGAACATTGTCAGAGCGCCCCGAATGCATTTTCCCTTTCTGTCCTCCAGTGAACACCGGAGCGGCGCTTTTCTGCTGCTGATGGGCTGCTTTTAGAGAGATCGACAGATCGCCGTCCCCTCTCCAAACGTATTCATGAATTTCCCTTCTGGAGCTGGAAATCTCTCCTCTCCACCTCATCCTGACAGCAGCGATTTAAACGGGGGATTTCTTTGACTTTTGTCTTTTATGGATAGTCTTGCACTGCACTGACCCCCCAGTTACTGTTGACATGTGTGACGAATTGTGTTAAAAGGTGAAGATAATTCACCAAGAAACATGGAGATATTTCATTGCTTGACCATGTAATAGAATCAAAACTACATTGAGTGTGTGTGTGTGTGTGTGTGTGTGTGTGTGTGTGTGTGTGTGTGTGTGTGTGTGTGTGTGTGTGTGTGTG
>JAUESF010000057.1:4984612-4999885 GCA_032274765.1 Malacoctenus tetranemus
AAAAAAGCGCTACACAGTTCAGTTCAGAAGGCTGTCAAGCCGAGATTTGTAGTTCTCGGCGTTGTGCCGTCTGGGGTACTTAAAATTCTTCGGCATCAATCAGAAGCGTATTTGCGACTCGGGTCATGAGGACCTTAACCAGCGGAGGACGAACTAACCTGTGGCAAAACATCAACTTTTTCAGCAGTCAGAGAGACGGTTGCGTGTGTGAAAGCAGGCCACCACCACCACCACGCTCCACCATGTAAACTCGTCCTCATCCATCTGCGTTAACTCTTATCATCAGATCGTTTCACGGTCGTTTTACAGGCATCGATAGACCAGCAAAGCAGAGTAGCGTTATAGCTGGCAATTATCACCCACACCCCGCACTGCAGATGATGTATTCCCATAAACTCAATGGATAACAAATCAATGCAACGCGTTGACTCAGCTCCTTTGTTTATGTAGTGTAACTGTGAAGAAAATACTGTCGCGAATGACTCAATAAATATAAATGTAGTCCTGTGCGAAGGTCTCCAGGAACCAATCATATAAAGTGAGGGAAAATGTGCGATTGGCGAGACTGAATCATTCTTCTTCTCCCCACAACAAATCAGCACAAAAGTGACCGTCTGTGGCGAAAAATGCCGACTGCGCTCCCCCAACAAACTGCCCTCCCACCTGAACCGGCTCTCAGAAAAAAAAGGAAAGGCTCTCGACTTTAATGGCCCGCTGGAAGCGGCTCGGGCCCTCACTGAAGCTGCGGCTCGCGCCAGACCACCGCCACTGAACTCGGGCCAAATTGACCCGGTCCACGTTTGCTGCGGCTCGTCGATGCGCGTCGCAGGCGGCAGGGCGACGAGCATCCCGCGCCGTGGGATAAAGAACGATTTACAAGTTTACTACAACGCTAATCGAATCATCGTCTCTGCGCGTCCAACAACATGGAATAATCCATACGTGAAGCTTGCGAGGACGTTTCAAAAGCAACGCCTCGGATCAAAGCGAGTGGAAGAATCCAGACGATTGTGTGATGTAAAGAAACAGCAGGAAGTCTTAGAAGACATCGGGGGGGCACGCAGCATGAGGGAAGGAATCAATGAAAGCTTGCTTTCCAGTTTAAAATGTACACACAGGGGCAAACGTCTGCACAAAAGAGACCTGCGCAAGTGATTCTCAACAAATTGGTAGCGAGATAAGCAATATTATTATTAAACATTATTTGGCAGCCTCCTTCAGGAAAAAAAAGAATAAATAAACAGTAAACAGACACAGGCAGCGTGGACGGAATAAGCATGTGGACCACCAAAAAGGGGCCGTCTCTCTGCCAGGGACTTTTTCACATGAATCACTCTGCATGTCCACACTTGTGTTGGAGCTATATTTGACTTCGCATAAAACTTAAGACTGATGAAAAAAAAACTGCAGCTGCCGCTTCTGCGGGACTGTGAAATAAACTGCAGCGGGAGAAAAAAAAGGGGGCAAAAAGAAGAAGAAGAAAAGAAAAGTGGCATTTTGTTTGAGTCATGTTGGGATACAACCTTCTGACAGGTCCAGTCAAGACATTTTCTGCCCGGCTGGGCACAGCTGGGTGCCCCCCCCCACCCCCCACCCTGCGAGCTAACCCATCCTCCACCACTACACCCTCCAATTTGGGATTAAACTCTATGCGTCCCTGTTGAGGGAATTAGCAAGATGTTTGCACTCTTTTAAAGATATGTCTCCGTTCCTTTGTGCTTGATGGATCAGCTGGCAAGTCATAAGAAGTGAAGGGCGGCAAATTCCTGTCATCTTATCTGCTTCGATCCAGTCAGGAGGATAAAAAACAAGAAAGTTAAGAGTGGATAAATGAGTCACATTTGAGGCTCTGTGTTTATTGTGCTTTGCTAAAAAAGCGCTTGTGTCCGGACTAATTTTCCCCTTTGCAGCACAATGATTTTTCTTCTCTTAACCGAAAGAATCGATTATCCCTTGCAACTAAACCGATTCCTTGCCCGTTTAGTCATTCTACTGTCCAAATATTCTATCAAACAGAGTCTGACTCTCCAGCTTTTCCCAGTCGAGCCTCCGAGCACACACACAGCATGTTCCCTGCATGTGTTTGTTCTCGCTCGGAGCTCATGTACATTTCACTGCGTGCTGCGTTACATAAACTTCACTCAGGGAAAAAAAAAAAAGAAAGGAAGAAAAAAAAAAAGGTCAAGGCCAGTCAGTCAGTCAGGAGCGAGAGCACACTTATTTCCATACAGTATCCCTTCAATCAGTCTGTGACCTTAACACCAGGGATGGAACAATAAATCAAGGAAATTGCCGGGTACTATCTTAATGTTTCAGCTCCCGTACGACGCGCGGAAGTCTATTGGGCAGGGGGAAATTTCTTCAATGTCAGGGCCGTGCCTTTGTGAGAGAGAGAGACGCTTCCATCAATTTCCACTATGTAACACGGAACGCGTACGTTCCTTCGGCGCGGACGGAAACATTAGCTCGTCAGACGTCCATTTGAGCCCCGAAGTTACATACCAGCAGAATATGCAGGGGGAAGCATGTCGGCCGTCGGGTCCTCGCCTCTTCTGTGTGGGAAATGATCCCTGAAAACATGAACATAGAGAATCAGTCACACATGGAGCGAGAAAATCCCACGGGATATATCTCTTTATTACCATCTTTTGAATTCGGTCCAGATGTGCGTCGGGGAACAATAGACAGTGGTTCAATCTGACAGAGCCTGTTTGTTAACGCCGAGGCGGCAATTGTGCAAACATCTTGTCAAAACAAGAGAGTCTACGGGAAGACGCTGCGGGAAAAATAACCCGATAAACTAATAAAAGAGCCCAAAACATTTTTTCCAGTGACTTAGGGCTTTAACCCGGCCACATGACATGTGAACCAATGATTGAGGAGGCACTTTTCTAATTTGGTGTCAGCAGACAGGCTTGAATAATGCACCAGCGGTTGACAAAGTCAGCTCTCTGTTCTCGCTCCCTCCTGACTACAGGAGTTGTCAGCTAGTTGGGATCATTATCTCCAAACAAGACCTGCACTACAAAGCCAACAAATGACAGCCCAGCATAATAAGGTTTGCTTATCTGCCTTGTGTGCGTTTATGTTAAAATGGGTCTCGCTATTCTTAGAACAGTTTGTTTGTAATGTTTAATTATTTAGAAATGGCAGCACTTTTGAGACTCCAGCCCTTAAATGAGAGAGGGGGGGGTGGATGACAAGGCAGCATTCTGACACCAAGCATCACACAGCACAAACTGTGTCAGTCACTTTCTGGAGGGGAACTTCCGACTGTTGTACCTCATCAGTTGCAGCTCCGGGATGGGGCGGAGGTCCTTGGAGGAGAGGTTCTCCACCACCGGGGAGTCCAGGTTTGCCGAGCCGTTGCTGAGCCTGTCGCTGCTCTCGTACCCGGACTCGGTCCTCTGGATCTTCCAGTTGTCGTTGTGCACCTTGAGCGTGGCCGAGCCCTTGGACCTGTCCTTGTCGCTGTGGCCCCCCCGGCTGTCCGAGTCCAATGAGCTCCGGCTCCCTCCGGTCTCGTTCCTCTGCTCGTCCTCGTAGATGGTCATGAGGCTCTTGGGCTTGCGCTCGTCCCGGCCCCCCCACGTGAACTCCCGGTCCCGGTCCCGCTCTCGGTCCCGCGTCGGCGACTGGCTGCTCGGCCTCCTCCGGGGGCTGTGCTGCTTCCGCTCCTGGTTGACCGCGTTCTCGCCGCCAACCGCGCTCAGAACACTGTCCACGTTCAGCGCCTCCCGCATGGGCTTCCAGGGGCGGCTGGGCCTGCTGCGGCCGGCGCCCCCGTTCCCGGGACGGTCCCTGGAGTCCTGGCTGCTGTCGGTGTCGTAGCCGTTGGAGAGCTGCTCCAGTCTCTTGCTGCCGGGCGCGCTGGGTAAGACCTGGACCCTGGAGTTGGAGCGGGAGGGAGGCTCGTGGAAGGAGCGGCCGCCGAGCTGCGGCGCTCGCTCGGTGCGCGTGGGACCTTTCCCCTGGCTGCTGTACAGCCGGGTCTCCAGGTGCTGCTTGAAGCCGTTCTCTGGAGGGGACGCGGAGCGGGAGTAGGTCCGGTCATGGGCTGGATCTGAGGAGAAGATGAAGGAACATGATTGGAGAGTTTATTCAGAAGTCCAAAAAGACAATCAAATGCTTAATTTCATCACATATTCTGAGACAGGATCCAAACTACAAACTCGGCCGACTTTGACTATGGACTTTCACCTCTCCACCGACACACAGAGTGAAGCAAGAGCCCACAGCAGGGCGACCAGAGGGTGAGAGAAGGGCACGACGACAACAGAGCAACTGACATTTCTGTCTGCAGATGACAGGAAGGTGTAAATTACAGGCACCGGGAGTCGATTTCCTTCTGTGGCGCGCACGCAGAGGAAAGCCAGCTCGCGCACGGACGCCCATGTGGACATATATATACATATCTGTGCCAAAAGACTCGTGTTTATGTAAGATAGCGTGCTGCGGATGTGTCAGCTAGTCCAAACAAACTTGCAGCCATAATAGCCGTTTTTTTTAAATATAAGACTTGACAGCTTTCACAGGAAATCGTTCAATCATGTCCAGCTGCACACGCACACACACGCACACACACAGAAGTGACATTTCTCCTCATCTCTACGCAACGATCCTCAAACAGACGTGTTTGATTCTCTACATTCGTGCGTTTATTTAATTTTGCACGGAATACGAAAACCTTCTTTTTTGCATCAAAGCCAAACTCGCATTTTGCTCCTCTCACTCATTTAAATTGCAAATATCGACTCTCCTCCTCATTCCGACGCTGCACACAAGAGCGAGGGGGAATCTCCTTCAAAAAAACAAAAAACGGCGGTGGAAATCTAATCTGTTGTTGCGGTGCATTTGAGTGTACAAAAAGTGAATTTAATACCACATATAACTGTCAGTCCTTGGAAATAAGCCGGCGAGAGATAGAGTCCCTGTTGCTGTGGGTTTTGCTGACTGCGTGCCACAGTTAAATCACTTCAAAACGCGCTCGTCCACGGTTCTTTTTCCTCATATATATGTGATGCAGTTGGAAGACTTTGTGCTGCCAGCTGAACGTTGTCACCGGTTACGGGCCGTGAATCATTCTTGCTCGGCTGGTGTGACTAAATCAATACTGTGAGGGATCATGGGGAGATACCGCGGGCTTTGTCCCACAATTCAGCGTGGGCCGCCGACTTGTTTAAGCTTTGTTTCTGATTTACACGACTGGCGCTAACTGTGTGATCCAGTTTAGCCTCGTGCGCGCGGTGACACTCGCCTCCTGCAGCTCACCGCGTGCGTCGCTAGCCCGACTTGTGTGCCAACACAAACTACCGCCACCAACATAGTGGATTTCATGTTGCAATTGTGCTTGATAATCTTCTTACTGGCATTTAATTGAAAGTAATAATGTACGAAGGCAGAATTACATGGAATAAATCTATCTCAGCATTGGATGAAAACAGCTCAATTTTGCGAGGCTGTGTGAGACAAAAGACTCTGAATTCAGCCATCAAATTCAATCTTTAATTAACTCATCGGGTATTCATCATGATGTAGTTTGATCTGCTTAGTTTTCTGCAGTATTTGTCTGTTAATATTGATGGAGACCACAGAGGGAAGAACCAAGAGCTCAGAGAAAGAGAGAGAGAGAGAGAGAGAGAGAGAGAGAGAGAGAGAGATCAAGGCGGGCTCGAACAGACGTCAGAACTTAATCCCCTTTCTGACACATTGCTCCCAAACCGAGGGTTACATAAGGGCCGGGGGAAGTGGAGGGCGAGCCTTTTGTATCATAATGCACAACATATTCTCTGGTGTGTGTGTGTGTGTGTGTGCGCGCGCAAGCGCTGCACTGAATGCCTCATCGTCTTCTATGACTCCACAAAATGTGCCCGGGCCACTGACCTCTGTGGCGCGACTCGGGCCGGCGTTGACCACCGCGGTCGGGCTCCCTTCTGGCTGGATGCATCCCCCGCACCTCTCCGGCTCTCTGGGCAACTTCTCGGGAAAGCTCCCTGAGGCGACCCTTGGGATCGATGGTGCCAATTTTCACTTCACAACAAAAAAGCAACAATACAAAGTCAGGTATTTGGCACATCGCCGGCCTACTGAGAGTTGGTTGGCAGTACATCATTATTGCTGACCTTTAAAAACATCCGTGACAGAACCGGGTGGGGATTTCCACCACTGCAGACACCATTAAAATTATTTTTAACCTCGCCTACATATATATATATATATAAATATATATGTATCTATTATCGCAACATCCTTTTCCTTGTTGCGGCTTTCTGACTCGTAGTCCCCAGCACCCCCAAGGCGCAGAGCAGCTGCCGAGTGCGGAGACGCGAGTGAACTTTGCAGCGCCTGATTTTCGTTGCTGCTGTGTTTCGTGAAGGGGAAGGCAGCGGGGACAAGATGCGCGGCCTGCGCGCCGGCTTTTTCTCCGCGTCGTCTCCGGCAGGCGCG
Source organism: Malacoctenus tetranemus (assembly GCA_032274765.1). Classification (NCBI taxonomy): domain Eukaryota; kingdom Metazoa; phylum Chordata; class Actinopteri; order Blenniiformes; family Labrisomidae; genus Malacoctenus; species Malacoctenus tetranemus. Next base: position 4,991,060 of record JAUESF010000057.1, read on the forward strand.
TCACCGGGGAGGACGCGGCGATTAGTCACGGTGCCGGGAAGAAAAAAAAAAAAAAAAAAGCACGATGGCACCTCGGCTGTCCGGGCTGTCAGGGAAGGAGGCGCGGCGGGGAGATCACGGGAACTCCCAAAAAAAAAAAAAGCACCTGCTGTCTTTTGAGGGATTCCTTGTTTTTGCATCTCATTTCCCCAAAAAAAGAAGCTAAAAGTGTTCCGCCTGACAACACGACAAACCGCAGTTTAATATCTTGTCTTCGGGTTTGGCTCGATTGCCGGTGAAAGCTGGGAGCAGCTGCTGACATTTGGCCCTCTCGCCGCCTTCCCTTTCAACGCCGCAGCTCCGAGAACCACGCTCAGCAACAACGATCGCCTGTTCAAGGATGCTCACCGCTTCGCTTATCACAAAACGATTTAAAAACTCGAATGTTTCAGAGTCTTTCCTCCTTTTCTTAGCAACTCCGTCTCTCCATTCACTGCCTTCACTGTGCTTGCACTTAAGTCTGTGCAGAATTGGCAGCTCTCTGTGACCTCTCTCCTCAACAAGGGTCCCTAATCCCCCCAGTACTACCAACAGATTTAGTGTTACAGCGAAGACATTTAATTATCTCCCTTCCTCTGGTTGCTATGCCAGATCTGCGGTTGTCACCACCCTCTGAGGACAAAAATATCAATGGAATAATGATCTTTCAGGGCTAAAATGAGGCAGAGAGACATTTGGAAGAGATCAGGATGCACCATTAAAATGTGAGTTTCGACTCCTTTCACCAATCTAACTTTAGAGAAGCCAAACAGACGTTTTAATAAAGCTTCCCAACATCATGCTTGATCTGCGTCTCTGCCCTCACCTGGTCCTCGTCCCCCACTGGTCTGACCGCTGCCCCGGCTGAAGGTCGAAGAGGGCTTCTTGAAGTGGTCTTGTCCCAGCAGAGCATTCAAGTTCTCCCTGGTGAGCTCCAGCTTCTTCGGGGCTGAAACAGGAGACTCCAGGCCTGCGCGGGAAGGGGAAAAAAAATCAATTGTCGAGCTGGGGCTGTGGCTGCAGGAGTCTCCTCCTCAAGCAAAATAAAATCTTATCGTAGAGAAAAAAAATAAAACCAAAAACTGAAGCCGTTTGGTACACTGACTCCCCCTGAAACTAGCAGAGAATTCAAATGACCAAATCCGAACAGCGTTGGTCTTGGGCTTTTTTTTTCAGGATGATCCAGTTTAGACGGGCGTCCTGTCAGATGTGATGGGCAGTGAGCGGCTGCCACAGCTTGGACCTGGGGCACGGCCAGCGTGCATTTGGAGGGAGGATCTTTAAAAGGGATAAAAACCTCCCCAACCGCACAAATCCAGGGACGAATAATCCCAACAGCAGAGATATTCAGCTGTTTTCATCAACAATGTTTTATTAGTGCGCGACAGCGACGACAACAAATAGGATTCTGGATGTAATTCTCATTTTTTTCTTTCTAAATGAAGATTTGTTTATGGCTGATGTTTTTCTCTGATTAGGATTCCTTGCTCCTGCTTATTCAATATGTGCTCAGGAAGAAAGGCTGTCAGGAGGACAGCAAAACTGATGTAGACTGACAGTGGTGCAACAGCTGTGCAGCTTCAGTTGTGAGACGCCTTCTTTGGTCAAATTTGCAGAAAACTATTTGTTTTAGTGTTGAAAAAAACAACAACACAGAGAAAAAAGGATCCAAAAAAAAGTCCAGCTGCGAGAAAAACAACATGTATCCCCAGACCTTTTAACAAACGACCCCTGATCAACCCCCAAATGTGTCAACAGGAACCAGGTATCAACAGTCAGAGTCGTGGTTGTGCACTAAAAATGACGGAATCACTCATCCAGGACACCTCCCACCTTTCACTTCTCCATTGAGCGGCGTCTTGGAGTGGGAGTGGCTGCCGCTGTGTCGTGAGGCATCGTCCGTGTTGATGGCACTCCCATCGGGGTTGGAGTAGAACAGGAGCAGAGGCTGGAAGTGGCCTTTGATACATTTGCTGACCACGTCTTTCCACCGGGAGCCGATCTGCGACGGAGGAGATAAAGACCAGAGTCACATGCACACGTAGAGAGATCGATATGTAGAAGCAAGTGAAGGCTCGTCAGGACACAGCGATCAAAAGGCAACACAGCAGTGGACCCTTCCATCACACATCATTGGACGGCTTCTCTGAGATTCACAGAGATTGCTTTTACATCTCCTTTGTTTTGCTTTTTTTCGTGCATGTAACCCACTAAAGCCTAAATCACACAATCACATTAAGTGAGCTGTGCGCGGCGTGCGTCTCGCCACAAAGGCAGGCTGCAGGCTAACAGATGCTTGCGCGCTCCTTAATTAAGCAAATGACAGGGTGAGAGGAGGAGGAGGAGGAGGAGGGAGACAGTGGGCGGGGACGGGGGGAGAGAGGAGCGAGGGAGGGACGAACAGGATGCACTGGAAAAGAAAAGAGAAACGCATTGAGAGACTTTGTGCACTTGCAAGCATATTGAAACAGACACGAGGCTGGGATGTTCTGATGATTGCACATCCATAAAAAAAACCTCTGGCAACGTCAAACTGTCCTCCCACTAAAACACCTCTTATCAACTGTTATCTCAAACAGGAGACTTTAAAGCGAGCTTGAAAACCGAGTCAGTGAAACCTTTTTGCATGACGGTATCCGTCCCCCCTCCCATCTATCACAAACCACTGGCGCATTAATGTTGAATGAAAATCCTTTAATTAGGATAATGTATCCGTCATGGCGATTCATCACGTGAAAAAACGGTGGTCGCCCCCCCCTCGTTTACCGGGGGAGGGGGGCGGGGCCTGCGAGACGCGGCGCTCCTGACTCCTGACGCGATGGGGGGGAAAAGTGGTAATTGGGCCTCGCTGCAGAAAGTCGTTTAGTGGCTGGGACTCGGGGAGTCGCGAGAAAATGCTGGCGCGCTTCGATCCAGGTATGGGCTTGGCAAGCGCTGAGCACTGTGGCTCCTCCGTCGGAGGCGGGAGGGGGTTGCACACACAGCACAAGCTGCTGATGGATTGATACAACGCCAGCCAGCCCGCCCGCCAGCCAGCCAGCCAGCCAGCCAGACACTGCAGCACGCCGGACTAAACGTATGCTGGCATGTGCGCGTCATAAATATAAATCGGACATAATGGAAAGAAAGAAAAAAAGAAGAGAGAATGAATCAATATATTCACAAGCTCGTGTGCACGGAGCAACTCTCTTGCATCTTCATTGTTTAGGACAGTACTGCAGCACTTGGTGATTACAGAGTTGGGGTTTGCAGTGTAAATGGGGTGGGGGGTGGGGTGGGGGATTGAGGAGTATGGCTGACTCTCCAGTGCAATAAAGGCTCATCAACCCAGAGGCTCATGGAGCGCGATCGATGAGGCCCTCATTGAACGATAAAGAGACTTGGTGATGGAGACAAGCGATTAAGCATCGCTCCTCTCTGCTGTTGCCTGGAAAACTGAGCGCGTTTCATCAGCTCGGGGAAGGCACTTTTTTTCCCCCCTGATTCTAAACAGCATGTCTGTTCTCTGAGAAAAACGGCACCAGGACTGTGGAAATTTTGGGGAAACCATGTGAACATGACGCTCCATCACCAGACACGTGACTGGTGTCACGTTTGTCCGGTCACAAAACTCAGAAAGTTTATTTTGAAACAATCCACGGAGATCAGAATCCAGCAGCTCTCTCACCTCTTTGACGGTGGCGTCGTCGAAAAACACCCATTTGGAGGACTTGGTGTGGAAGGCGAAGGCACAGTAGTGGCGGCTGGAGTAGCAGATCATCCCCACCAGCAGCAGCTCTCCCTTTTTGGCATGCTCATCCGTCACCCTGTAGAAGAGCTGCGCACACACATTCACATAGAGCTTCACGCCGCGCCTTCATGGAAATCGAGGCTCCCGGTAAGTGGGGAGGTGAAGTGAGTGATGCTGATAGGCGGAGGGCATCATTTGCTCCGCGTATAGATTAAGGTCAAAAAGGGAGCGAAGCAGCATTGATCTGACAATCGGGAGGAATCAGCGACGCTTTCGTGTCGGTTGCAATCTCAGCACGGCCTCCGCAACTTAGCTTGGAGCGCTACGAGGTGTTTTTCTGGTTTCTTCTCACCCCACAATACTGAAATTGTTGGCGAACAATCGCTCGTTTGTCCCTCCTGCTTCTCCACTGCTGCTTCGCTCTCCCCCTCTCACTTTGCTCCGACAACAGATGTGAAAGCGAACGACGCGGGCGGAGGACGCCCGTTCAAACACCCAATGGAGTCACATGAAAACGGTCCCGGATGAATAACGGTCTTTGTGGCACCCTGGTGGGAGGCCGCGTTCTGACGGATTGCTCACATTGCATGCTGAGGAAAATACGCAAGAGGGAGCTGTCAAATCGACGGATTGACCGTTTTCTCTGGGTTATGTAATGTGTGGCATGTATAAGCATGTCCTGACCCGAACCGCACACATGAGGCTTCTTTTTTTTTTCGCGACCGAAGCAGAGTGGTATGAACGGGCTGGTGAGCATCATGCAACAAGCGGTGTTGAATACATGTGGTTGTCTCGCATGTGTGCTGGGACAGACATGCGCACACACGCACGAGCGCGCGTGGGTGCAGGCACAGAGAGAGATAAGGGGAGGGGCTTTTTCCACAAGCTGACCAAGGCCAACAGGGGCTTTTTGATCAGTCGCGTGGGCCAACTGGGCATTGGGCGTTGACTGCTTATGCAACAGCCCGGACTTACAGACAAATAAATCCCCACTTTATTTCCCGCATATGTTCGATTGCACAAAAATAAACCGGCACTGAAACAGCGGAGGAAGTGAAAGGGGTGGGGAGGGGAGGGAGGGGAATTATATGTAACAGTAGCTTTTATAAACTAACTAAAAGGACCAAAGCGAAAAATGACTCGGCGTGGAACTCTCTGGTCAGACTCACTGTGGAGAGGCTGAGGTGGGGCCCCAGCGAGCGGATCACGTCCTCGGTGAGGTCCGACTGGTCCGAGTCCCACACGAAGCCGATGGTGACTATTTCAGGGGAGTTCATGAGGACCCGTCTGATCTTGATCCTCTGGCCGCAGTTGCTCTGGGAGAGGAAACACAGGCGCGGAGACAGGGAATGACCACAATAAGCGACTTCAAACGAAGCCTCGCTGGGCTCCCCAGATTAGCAGTTGGTGGGATTTCAAATAAAATGGAGTTATGTTATTGTAAAAAGAATTTATACCCGAGCCAGTCCCTCATTTATTGAAGAGGCTCATTGTTTTATAGACACTGAGCTTCTTGGGCATCAAATAAAGTAAAAATAAAAAGAAATACAGGCAAAGAAAACCTAAATAAAGAGCCCCCTCACATTTGACAACTACCTGTAATCCTTGAAACGTCTTTTCACACTGATAAGAGCCACTTACTGGACAGTTACGAAGGTCCCCGAACGTGCTTGCTGCTTGCAAAAGCTCTCCGAAAGACTCGTCTCTGTGCTGGAGCTGAATCTGTTGTCTGCAGAGTCACGACGACGAGACGAGTTGTCAGCAGGAAGCAAAGAGAGACGCAAGTGAGAGGGAGACAGCGGCAAATGAAGATTAAAGTCCTCAGGTTCAGGGAAAAGCAACATTTTCTACGGATAGCGTGACAACGAGAAACTGGAGTTACGACCTTGCGACAAACTTCCAAAAGAGACAGCAACAGCGACGACAGAAAGGAGAGCGGAAAAAAAAGTGACAAGCTGTCTTGTGGCGTACCGGAGTGCGGTGGTGGAGACATAATGCACCAGTTCTGTAAACGGCAGTGGGTCGGAGGATGCCCCACAGCTACGGCACACGTACTGCAGAGGGGAGAGAGGAAAAAGTTACCAGAGACGATCGATTCCCGACAGTAAACTTATCTAATTTCTTGAAGTTATCAATCTCCTTTCGAGGAAACCCTCGCTTAGGGTTTGATGTGTGTTGGCGAGGCTGCTCTGAAGTGGAGGTGGAAGAAAAGCCACTTGTCTGTGGCCCCCGGGGGCGGGGATTTAGTCCACAGGCGTATTATCCCCTTTGATTCAGAGACAGAACTGGTTTTGGGACAGATACGCAGTCAGTGATAGGCATCAGCGCCACAGGCCAGGGTGGTGCAGGAACGTGTCTGTGTGTGTGTGTGTGTCCGTGTGTGTGTGTTGTGCTGGAATTTATGTGTACACCGTCTGTGATTTATCTGGTGCTGCTGCAACATGGAATCGGACCAGAAACACCCTTCATATTCCACTGGGGGCAACCCGGTATCAAACATGACGGATTAGATTTCTATTGTCTCAGACAGTGATTCATGTACCTGTCTGGGAATATATGTGTGTGCGTGTGTGTGTGTGGCGTCTAATCCTAACACAAGCGTGTGTGTGTGTAGCTTGTTCACACAATGCTCCACGCTGAACAAGCAAAAAAGAAACTGAGGACACCTGTGGCGAAAAAATAAACTAAGCCATAGCTCGTCTGTATGCGCCTTAATAAATGCAAATATATTCCACGTTGTACTTGATACTAATGCATACTTTCTGGTCTCCTCCTGACCTGTTCGTAGAGCGTCATAGCAAACTTCTGATGTGTGATGCAGGATTTGGAGGTGCAGGCGTCGGTCTCTTCAGGCACAATGTGCAGGTGGATCCTCTCCAGAATGTTCTCCTGTGACAGAACACGAGAGTGAGGCCACGTCTGGGGAAAACAGCTCCACTTTTACAGCGGTGAGGTGACACGTTTCTATTAGTGCGATACATCAAGGCCGGAGTCTGACGGGACCTTATACACAGTTCAGCTTTTGGAGGCGTGTCGCGAAGCGAACAGGAGACGGAGCACATTGGAGGAACACGCCGCGCTCCCCCCTTGTAGCGCCTGGTGTTTGCTGTGCTTGTGAGTTTATAAAATATTAAAAGGCGGCAAGGTAGGCCTGCAAAGGTTTCAGGCTCAACTTCACAGCCTGTTAATCTGACACTGGCTAACTCCTCACATAAATTCTCCACCAGCAGAGTTGCTGCCAAAGCATTACATGGTGAACGCTCAAGGGCAAAGATCCGCGTGGGATAAAGAATTAAGGTTGTCCATAAAAGACAGAAACTCTGGCGCGTTTCGCCGAAGCCTTAGATGTAAAAGATTACTGCCAAGTGTTTTTTTTTGTACGAGGCAACTTCTCCCGACGCGCAGCTTCACCGCTCGGTCGTTGGGAGGTTCTGTCTCCTAGAAACGCACACGTGCGATCGCACCGAACGCGCAAATTATTTCCAGAACAGCATCCAGAGGCCGCGTGAGGATGCTGGAGCAAACGGGTTCAAAGAGATCCACGTCGACAAGAAAAGAACTCCCAAACATCCGCGCAGCTCGACGGGCTGCTTATCAGGTAACAGGAGGTAACAGGAGGTACGACAGACAAAGAAAAAGATGCAACGTTTTGGGGGGAAAAAATGAAACTTTCTGTGGTTTGAATAAACAGAAGCATCAGAGTTTGGCCATAGTTTGGATTTGGAGGAAGAAAGGGTGAGGCGCGGCTGAAAAACACCATCTCGATCGTGACGCACGGCACGGGATCATATTTTCGAGCGGCTTTGTTCTCAGACCAGCGATGATTGGCACCGAGTGGGATCACAAGTAGGAAAAATTCAACGAGAAGAAAACAAAAAAAAAAACATCGCAAGACATCAGTCAGGAAGTTTGGAGCTTGGCTCGCGTGCCGTTCCAGAGCCCCCGCGAAACGCGTCCAATAGCAATTTTCGGGCCGACATACCAGAGTCCGTTTCATTAGTTTTACCAGAAGGAGCCGATCTCAGCTCCAGAAAATGACTGCGAGGAGATCGCGGAGGGCCATTCAAAGGAGTTCATCCAAGTTCCACAATTGTCTGCCTGCGTCAATCGTTTACATTTTAGACTTTTGAGAAAGCAGCGTCCCCAGCAGAGTGAGGTAAATATGCTCATATTGCTGAGTAATAGTGCTGGAAACGGTGGTTTTGCAGCACACTTCAATCTCCCAGCGAGCTTTAACCTTTGACCTTTCTGGAAACTCGTCACAGTAATATAGTTTTTTTCCCCACCGCAATTGTGCCATAATTAGTCTGAGATTCATGGCACCAAATGTGACAGATGGATGGATAATTTACAAAGTAACTGCTTCTGACCACTGCTGCTGCCAGAATATGCATAAAAGAGGACGAAAAAGAGAGGCAGAGAATCTGTTTTCTATTTGATGGTCTGGAGTTAAAATTTAACGGCGAGGCAAAATACATGAAAGATCTGAACAAACAATGGCTTGGCGCCTGGAACTGATAAGAAAAACATGCATGAAATTGACTTCTGAAAAGGGGGAAATTATGCGATATAGCAGGGCGCCACAAAGCACCGAGGTTCCGGCACAACTCCGGCGCTTATATAACCTGTCATGATGATATTTAGCGCCAATGTGGCAGGAGTTGATGGGAGGGACAGAAGCTCTTTCAGTGACCTCGCCAAACAGTTTGTTGCAGCGCATTACCCGAACTGTGTCGCAGGGTAACACACAAGCGCGCGCGCACACACACACACACACGTCGCTCTCCATAGGCTGCTCTCCCCTCCCTCAGGACGCCCGAGTTGCCACAGGAACTCACAAAGCACTCTGCGGCGTCGTCCATGAAGCCCAGCTGGAAGCGCTGCTCGTCCTTAAAGGTCTCCGCCAAGGCGTTGCGCAGGTTGTCGGAGGGCAGAGCGCGTTCTCGACTGTGCTGGAACTGGGAGAAAATACCCTGAGGGAAAGGAAGGGGGAACTTGTTGACACTCGAGGATGATAATGAAGGTTTCACTGGTCACAAACAAACTGTCGACACGTTTCCAGGAACCACAGATTTCCT
>JAUESF010000057.1:5058911-5070499 GCA_032274765.1 Malacoctenus tetranemus
GAGCTCCACATGTTAGCGCTGACAGAGGCCGTTGAGTCCGACTGGATCGGTGACCCGGAGCTGCCCTCTGTCCGTCCGTCTCACCTCACCTGTTTTGTCAACCAGCTTACCGCGCCATCCTCAACCAGCCCATCAAGAACGTGAGGGAGATCCTGGTCAACCAGACGGCTCACATGCTGGCCTGCTACAGGAAGAACTGCGCCAGCCCCTCCACTGCCAGCCAGGTGCCTGGAAAAAATGAAGCCTTTAATATGGGGTCCAAATGACAAAAAAACACACATATGGGACATGTTGTTGTTTGCGTTCCCACACTCGGTAACAAAGGTTTCTGTCCCTGCAGCTGATTCTGCCCGATGCCATGAAAGTGTTCCCGGTCTACATGAACAGCCTGATGAAAACCGCGCCCCTGGTGGGCAGCACGGAGCTCTCCACGGACGACAGGGCGCACCTCCGTCTGTCGGTCATGGCCATGGGAGTGGAGGACACGCAGCTGCTGCTCTACCCACGCCTCATCCCCCTGGTAGGGAACGAACCCACTGCTCCCTTCTCACGCGCTCACTCAGGCACACAGATAAGAGTCGGAATAAAGTGCAAAAAAAAATGTTTCACACTCCAGCTACAAGATCTTTCTGTATTCTTGGTGCCTGGATAAAGATTTTAATCGTGTAGCACAGGGTGGTAAATCAGATACGAATCAGTGGTCGTCTTTTTTTGTCCCCCTTTAGCACAACGTGGACGTGAGCAGCGAGGAGCTGCCCGCTCCCGTGCGCTGCTCCGAGGAGCGCCTGGCCGACTCGGGCCTGTTCCTGCTGGAGAACGGCCACTCCCTGTTCCTGTGGCTGGGCCAAGCTGCTTCCCCTGACCTGGTCCAGAGCCTCTTCAACATGCCCTCGCTCGCCCACCTGCAAGGACACATGGTCAGAGTTCTTTTCATTTGAATCTGAGCACAAAGCTTTCGACTCTATTTTATATACTTTATTCATTCACCTTTTTTTTTCCTCCCATACGTTTTTCTCCCCCAGTTTGCACTCCCAGAGCTGGACAACCCATTGTCAATAAAGGTCCGGTCCATCCTGGATGACCTTCTCAACAAGAGACCCAACTCCATGAAGGTAAGACCACTCGAACGTCGTCGTTTTCCCAAGACTTCAGATTTCTGCAATGGAGCTTTAATGATCTTTGGCTCCCTCTAGTGGAGATATAGAGCAAACGTAGTCCTGTGGTCTAATGTTGCTGCATGATCAGAGTAGGACCTGTTTATGTCCATTAACTATGAACCCTGTAAACACACACTGAATCTGTTGAGGGCCTTGAAAGCGAACACATGCAGGAAACAGGAACAACACTGGTGAGTTCGTTGTCATCTGTGAGGAATCTTGATGACACTGTGCTTCCTCTCCTCCAGCTCCAAATCGTGCGGCAGAAGGACAAACCGGAGATGCTGTTCCGTCAGCTCCTGGTGGAGGACAAAGGTCTGCACGGCGGCGCTTCCTACATGGACTTCCTGTGCTACGTTCACCGAGAGATCAGGCAGCTGCTCACTTAAACCCCGGCCCACCACACCACCCCCCCCCCTCCCTTCAAGGCCCCGCCAACCAATCGAGTGCCCTCTCACAGAAATGCGAGAGATCAAGTCCTGAGAGCGCCCAGTCTTTACCAGAAAATAACCAGGAGGAAGAGGGCGTGGCCGTCGAGCCACGTCTGCACAGTGGGGGGGGGGTCTTCAAATAACCGCGTGATCACTCAAGGAACTACCCGGAAAAAACAAACAAAAACTGCCACAGCCAATTGGAAAACACATCCAGCATTGTAACCGAGGAGACGCTCTGTGCGGTGGACTTACTGGAGGGACGTCCGTGCGTCAGGCTGAAATGCTTTTTGGCGCCGCGCCCGCTGGCACGAGCAATATCGCGTCCGCTATGTATTCAAACCGGTCACAGCAATGTTTTCATTTCACTGTCGATCTGAAGGCTGCATTAAGACAAGAGGTGATTCTTTTTGGGCCGTACTCTCGATGTGGACTCGTCTTTGTTTACGCCCCGAAGATCAGTACTGAAAAAAAAAAAAAAAACATCAGAAAGAAATATTTTTGAAACAAAAAAAAAAAAAGCTCAAACAATATTTAAGTAAGAATTTAAACACATTCAAGGTTTAGTCTTTGCATTTCATTAGTTGCATTGCAACAAACACTACCTTCTAAATACGTTTATTTAACAGCAACAATACAGAGAGACACTTGCAGGCTGCCAGGACCAAAAGTTGTTCCCGTTCTTTACGCCACAGCAGTAAACGCTGTTTGGGTCGTTTCTGAGTACACACCGGAATGAACACGGCCGTCGCCCTGCAGCTCAGACTGAGAGCCCGGAAAACTCCCAAGACCCAGCGAGGATAAAGGCCGATCGGCGTGGCGACTCTGAAGGGGAAACTCTGTTTTTTTTCGCCTGCTTCCAGTTTAATCACCGACTCATCCCAGCTTTAATATTCCTCTTGCATTCCAACAGTTACAGCATCGTACTGCATCGTCATTTCACCTGTAATTCCTGTTTGCTAAATGTTGTCTGATGTGTATGCAAGAGCTACAGGTTTGTTTGTTTTTTTTTTGTATATGAAAAGTGCAACTTGTGTAATCCAAAATATTACCACCTGCCTTAAGTTGATATATCAATTGTTTAAGAAAAGTATCCTACACTATCAGTTCATTGAGAGGTTTATGACCAAAAACTTAAGTCTATTTGGTTTGTATGCAAACTTTTCTCAGGTAATTTCTCTACCTTCCTCTTCTTAAGTTGTAAATCGATGAGTTTGAATGAAACTGGAACGCTGAATGGATATTTAGAGACATTTATGGGCTTGGTGTGCCATGTACATTTCATCCCAAAACCCCCCGAAATAAACTTGTTTATGTCTCATTAAACTCTCGACTGACGGTGTTGCCTGGTTTTCAGACTCCATACGAGTACATCTCTCACTCAACAGGACGGGAGCTCCTGTTCAATGTCTCACAGGCTTTCAGGAATGACTTAAAGTGACCCTCTAAATTCTCCAAACACACAACGAATAAAGTTTTGACATTTCCTGTTCACACAGCAACTGCAAATCACACCCGACTTCTGTAATCCAATGCTGTCACCAGTAGGGGGCGTAAGAGATATCAGTCAAAAGCGAGTGATGTGCTGATAAGCTTGACGTTTCAGAGGAACACATCTGGTGACACCAGCAGGCTTCCAGAAGATCAACACCGTTTTCTCTGAGCAGCAATTCAAGCACTCATACACATTTCATACATTCAGTGAGATTTACTGCAGATTTGTTGGAGAAAGGAAGAGTATGAAGAGGAAAAGTGAGAAAATAGTCGATATTCGCTGCTGTTAAAATGCTTCAAAGTATTTACCATACCCACTTCTCAAGCACGAGTCATTTTTTTTTGCTTCTATTGGTTGGATGTGGATTTCCTTGTGTTTAATATTCAAGTCAATATGAAAAGAAAAAGAGATCGAGTCAGATCGAAAACACTTTCAGGTACATCGAATCCCGACACTCCTCTCGGCAGTCCAGTGGTATCCAGTCAGGGAGGCTTCTACCCAGCATGCCTTGGTTTTTTTTTCCCTTTACATTCGGGGCCAATCAATGGTTAATCACAGACAGCAGGAGCCAATCAGGCTGAATCGGTGCGGGCAGCTGGACTTTAGGAGGGGGAAAGCAGCGGGGGGAGCATACGAGCCGATATAATGAGTATAATACAAAGTTTGCATCAACAACCGAACCCCGTCGCTCTGTCGTTAAAAACAGTGAATTATAGGAACAAACTTTAAGACCTGAAATTCACCCGGGAGCGAATGTTTTTCATTTAATACTGTACAAGTGACAATCTTTTGTACAATGATACCATAATACCATATAAACAAGCTCACACGCTGCTCTGAGTGTAAAACCGCTGAACAGGGCGAACAGGGAAAGTAAATAAAAACATGTCTCGTCGATGGTTTTACTTTACAGGAAATATACAAACATAAAGTGTGATGGAATACACTGAAAGCAGGATTCATCTCCTGACAAAGAGACCGCCGGCTCACATACTCGTGGTAAATACAGCTACCTGTGTGCTTCTGTGGACAAACCCGCGTTATTGCGGTCCGATTTTTGACATCAATACAATCCTTGTGTTGTCTCGATCCTAGTTGGCAAGTAAACATGAACAAAAGTTTCTCATAGAACTCTTATCTAATGTTCTATCTATAGTATGTACAATTAAAATAGTACAGCTTTGTTTGTTTTTTTTGTTTGTTTGTTTTTTTCTCTAGATGCTTCCTTTCAAAGAGCAAAAAGGACAGACCACGATGATGAAACTAACTGGGACGGGAACACCCTGGAACCGAGGAGCCGAGCAGGAATGTTACGAAAACCGGCAAAAAGTCTCGTCATCTGATTTCCTCTGCTGTTTTGAACGCTGTTAAAAAGTCACAGTGATTTTGCTTGGCAGTAAATAAAACGGGGCCATTGTTTTTATTTATTGTGTCATTCTCTCTGAGCTCAGAGACAAAAGACAGCGAAGTTATTTCATTTGGAACTTTGTCAAAACGTTTGGACACATCTCGTTCACTTTGACATAAATTGTTTAAAAAGGCCTCGGATTCCAGAGTGTCCCCCCCCCCCCCGCCCCCCCCCCGTCCGATGTTGCCTACTCCTACATGTGGCCCGCTGCAATGAGCGATTATCTATCTACGGTCAAAGTCTGCATAGCACACTGTACACAGTACGAGTCCAAAGTCAGGTCTCGGGCCGAGCTAAAGATGATGTCCGAAGCCTCCAACCTCCACCTCCACCTCCGCCTCTTCCTCCGCCTCCGCCGCCAGCCAAAAGTTAAAGAACATTTTCAAAGAGGTGCATTGATCGCATGATGTTTTCATCCTGGGGACGGAGAGAAAAAAACAACAACAGTGAAACAACAGTGGAAGCGCGCCAGCGGCGGCGAGAGCAGATGTGTCGGGAAAAGCCGGCTTACATTTTGGCAACAATCGATGAACTCGTCTATGGTTACCACTCCGTCTTTGTTCTTATCCATCTTCTGTGGGAGACATGAAAAGGCAGAGATGAAAACCAATAAAGGGTTTGTGGAGGAGGAGGGGGAGAGGGGGGGGGGGGTGTAGGCTTTGTATGGAGAGGGGGGGAACGCTGCTGGCAGGATGTGTACTTGCCTGAAAGAATACTTCTACGTGCTGACGAGGCGTCTCCTCTTTGAGGACGGGGTACGTGCATTTCCCCATCATGTCGTAGATGGCCTTCATGATGTCCAGCATCTCCTACGACGCACACACACCTCGTCATGTTCTGCACCAATGGTCTGGATTTTGCACTTCTTTTATCCACACAGTTTGAATGGAACAGACAGCCAAAAGGAGGAAACGGCGCTACCTCTTTAGTGATGTATCCATCTTTGTTGATGTCATAAAGGTTGAAGGCCCAGTTGAGCTTTTCCTGGACGGTGCCTCGCAGCAGGATGGAGAGACCCATCACGAAGTCCTGTCGATGAGAGGACATTCAGACGCCCGCCTCCCCCAACACCCGTGCACGTTTCCATGCCTCTTTGGCTGCTTTCACGACACTTCTCCAAGCTTACGCAGCTGTTTCAGGTGTTCATTGGATGCGAGTGATGAAACGGCAGGAGCGCAGACGCCACCAACCAAAAAATAGCCTCATTATTCACATTATTAGCCGGCGAGTACTCTGCGTGGGCCTGGAGGGAATCCTGCGACTCTGCGACACTAACCAGGGAAGCTTTTGCTTGGTGGAACGACAGCTTTTCTGTCCTAATAAGCAAATATGGCCCCTTCATAAATATTAATGGAATGTTGATAGTGGATGGAAAGTCGGTGGGGCCCCACATTAGAAACGAGCAGGACTGCCGGTTACGTAACGCTCGGGTGTTTTCTAACTGCTGCAAACCAAACTTCGCGTTCCTTGTCCACGAAACAGTGAATGACGTCACTTTGCTCACCTCGAAACTCACGGAGCCGTTGTGATCCGTGTCGAACGCGTTGAACAGGAAGTGCGCGTACGTCGAAGCGTCTGCAAGCAGAACAGACACGGCGTGAGGAAAAATCAGTGGAACTCTGCAAAACAAAACTTTTCATGGAGGTTTTTTTTTTTGGTTCAAGCTCAAACGGAGCGGGCCGGTGATGAGACGGAGGAACAATATGCTTACAGCTCAGAGCTTTATCGCGGCTTCCCGAGCGCAGTGCCATTATACTTGCTGTCTGCCTTTGTTCTCCCTCAACATGATATATCAAAGCCTTCGATGTTTCTCCACTTCTCCACTCGGGTCTTTGCATAATGACGACTGCAAAAACTCCAGTCTGCGTAAACACGGTCCCTGTCTCGTCGCACCGTGACAGTTTCCTGCTTAAAGGCACTGCGGACTTTAAGTGCAGGATTGGTAAACATCAACGCGAGCTAACTAATGTTTATTCAGGAGAAAGCGGAAGAAGAGGAAGAGAGGAAAAACAAAACAGAGGGAAGTCGAGGAAGGGAGACAGAGAAGAGGAGGAGACTGAGGAAGAGGAGGTGAAATGAGGGAATGAAGAAACGAGAGAGAGGAAGCGAGGAGGGGAAGAAAGGAGACGAAGAGGTAAGAGGAGGACAGTGAAGAAAGAGACAGAGCGAGCTGGAAAAAAACACGGGGGGGAGGAAAGCAGGGAGGGAGCGAATGTGGAGAGAGAGAAAGATGAGAAGAGGAAGAAAAGGAGGTGTAAAGACGAGGCGGCTGAGTACAGACCTCCTTGTGGAAAGAACTGCGCGTAGATGTCTTTAAAGGTTTCCTCGTTGACGACGCCGCTGGGACATTCCTGGAAAACAAGAGCGGCGGCAGAGTTTACATTAAAGGCCTTCGCTTAAACAAGCGCTTAAGACGAGTCAGCGCTGGTCAAGTGGGCCTGGGACTTCAATCAGCCACTTCAGTGATCGCAAACTCACATAATGTTATTCAAACAGCCTGAAAGGATACCTGCTCCTTCCACAGCTATTCAGACTCCCCCCCCCCCCCCACCTGTGGTCGTCTGGCAGCACGCGGTGATAAACTCTAAACCATCTGATGTAACAACTTCTTCCAAACCGGCTTTTGTGTCCTTCTCAAGAGCCCTGACGACACAGAGGACGACCTTGCTCGTCGCGGCGCCATGATAAAGGCAGCCGCCTTCGCCGGTTCCATTTTTTTTTTGCCCTCTCGCTGCGAAGGCTGCCCACCGTGGCAGGATATTGAATTTAGAACCGGAGGAAACGCTCCACCTTTTTGCGAGCTGTGTTTCTTTGGGTCTTTTCTATATGAGAAAAAAGAACTGGTCAGAGCGACGACAGGCTGCTGTGGAAAATTGTAGATAAAAAAACATAAAAACCATCTCAAAACACTGCAGAGGCTGGCAGCAATAACACAAACACCTCTCTGAGCTGGAGAGACGCAGCAAAGAAGACGCATTTTATCACTTTTGCATCAGCTTGTATAGAGTGTGATTTCTTGTGCACGGAGGAATGGTTGCTCCTGCCAGGCAGACTCACACAGCTCATGTCTGATCAGGCTCTCTGGGAGCAAAAAAAAAAAAAAAGCAGAGCGGTGGGAAAACAAAGATGAAGACACGCTGTCTCCTTTCGCTCCCCGGCTCGGAGGATGCTGCAAGGTTGTCTGCACGAGTCCCCCGACGCGCCGCTTTGCTCTGTCTCTCAGACCCAGTTGCATATCTTGCAGACGGAGGGGGAGGGAATTCAGTGAGTGAGCAGACGCCTGCCTCCGTGTTCACGTTTGGCAGCGTGTGACCTGATTGAATTAACTCAGAGAGCCATTTACTTGGACAAACAGCAGGGCCCGGACCGCGATGACTATTGACGCTTGTCAAGTCGCTGATTTTTTTCTAATCTTATGAACAAATATGCAAAGAGGAATTTGTTCCACTCTTTTTTTTTGTGCCCTTCAGACATTTGCTTGGACGGGACGCCTGCCACTGCTCTCTGGATGCCAAAACGCATGAGGCAAATAAACAGATTATCCGAGTTGAGAGACAAGAAGAGGAACAAAACTCCTCGTCTGGCCTTTCAAAGCAAAGGAAGATGCATTCATCGACGTTCGCAGCTTCGGGCCAAACGATTTGCTAATTAGAACTGAATGCTCGTGCATT
This sequence comes from Malacoctenus tetranemus, assembly GCA_032274765.1. NCBI lineage: Eukaryota > Metazoa > Chordata > Actinopteri > Blenniiformes > Labrisomidae > Malacoctenus > Malacoctenus tetranemus. Next base: position 5,067,074 of record JAUESF010000057.1, read on the forward strand.
CGCTCTCTAACACATTGGAAAGCCCGCGTGCTTTAACACAGAGGTGGGCGCTCCTGCTTTTATAAGAACCAACCCTGCGCTTTAGTGCTTTAGCATGTCTTCTAAACTTGATGCCAGTGTTTGGGATGATCCAACAACCAGTCAGTTTCCAGCTCGATTGAGATATTTCCAACAAGGTTGCAGAGACATTTTGGGAGAAAAAAACCACAGACGTCCAACAAATCTAACAAAGCATAGATGCCTTACTCACATTCAAACCTGGGAGCGTTACTTTGTTGTTCAGGAGAGCTTCTGTTAATTGGTGTTCATTAAAGCCGTGCTGCAGAGTGCGAGCTGTTAACAAGCAACCTTGTGTCGAGGAAGTGCATTGAAATGCGGTGCAATTAGGGATTTATAGTGAGGAGGGAGACTCCCTCGTTGGAGCCTCATCACGCCTGTATGGGAACGATTAGAGACGACGACAGAAAGAATCAAAACACTGAATCTGAAATTTGTTTAAATGGTCGAAAGTTGTGCTTTTTTAAAAATTTGGGTGGAACTTGAATCATCAAAAAATGAAAAAGTGACTGTTGAAGCAGGTGGACGGCTGATGGCTGAGTCCATCTGATTGAACTTCATCGTCTGTTTTCAGTCTCATGATGAACTCTGCGAATGGGGGAGTGGGGGGAGGGAGGGAGGGAGGGAGGGGGGTTCCTCAATAGAGAATGAAGCCGGTGCGTCTTCTCGTTAGCGCAGACGATCCTGCACCACCGCACAGTTCAATTTAAAGTTCAGAGATAGTTACACTCCGACTTCAGGCTCCCTCAGGCTAAAACTTTGATCTCGCCAAGTGAAAAAAGTCCAAGCTTCACTCACTCACTGTTCTTTACACATGTTGGATGTTTTACACTGAAATCTAATAATGAAGTTCCTATTTGTAATTATTCTCCCTAACCCAACACATCACCCTGTTTTTATGAGACCTATGCATTTATTCATGCACGCCGAATATAAAGCAAAAGGTAAATATAAACTTGGGTAATAAGTGTTGCGATATACAGGAGTGTAATTCTCCACCTATCCTTGGATGGTGGTTGGAGTCGCACATTATCCACCGCTGTTCTCATTAGGCGGAGCGAGAGATCGGGAGGCGTATTTGTATTCATTTGACACGCTTGTAAAAACGAGCTCATCCGTGATAATAAAATCGCAAATTCAATCTGTGAGACGCAAAACTGGCCGCGCGTGAAATTCTCTCCCCGAGCCCGGTGAAGCCGCGCGGCGAGGCGTCCGCGGAAAGGAGCGGAGCGGACCTGTGAACAGAGGCACCCCTCATCATCATCATCATCACCATCCTTATCAGCATCATCATCATCTCCCCCGACAGAATAGAAAAGGATGAGATCTTAATCTGACATGTGTGTCAGTGCCCCCGGACGGTGAACTGTGAAAGCCCAGCAGACTTAGTGAGACGTGAGGACAATGTCGTGTTATTTCCTCTAAAATCCATAAAAACAGACTCTTTTCTTGGCAAACCAAGAGCGAAACCCTGTCAGCAAAGGACTTGAGCTTTTGTATTCGACATGCTGCTGGATCCAGAGGTCCGCACCTCCCACCTGACTGGCTGTTGTCAAGACAAATGACCTCATCTCGCCACTTAAATCAGAGGCATCTCGGTTTGCTCCGAGGTCCCGGACACCAAGGACGAAAAAAGGCCAAACTCCTCATCACGGGATCCCTGCCAACTTCTATTAGTCTGGCCCGTCTTAAAAGCTTCCCCCTTCGCTTGGTCAAAGTCGCCGCATCGGGGGGTGGGGGTGGGGTGGGAGACAAACATGAGCCGTTTGACCCCAGAGATTGGACAGAAACAGACAGAAGTTGTGTAGGACTGGGAATTCGAGATGGCGTCACTAACCGTCTAATTAGCTAATTCTCTGCTCCTGCTGAACGTTCATCTAATGACATTGAGCAAATGAGACACAACGTACGTGAAATCATAAACACAGTCAAGACCTACGAGCTGTTTCAGAGATGAGCCACGATGACCGACTGGTTTAGAGTAAAGCGTATATGCAAAAGTGTCACACACCGACTCCCCGAGCATCGAAAGGAATCAGGCAGACACAAATTAACAGCCTCATTAGTACACTTTTTACCTCCTGCCGTGGAAGTGGACTAATGGGCAGTCGTTGTGGGGGCTCAACAGGACGGCGAAGCCCCCCGGGAGCCCAAACCGTCGCAGGACTCTCCAACAATTTGGGTTGAGTTAATTCTGGGTCATCTCATTACGCCTCACGCCAGAGGTGACGGCGACGCGGGGTGGCTTCGTATGGGCTGTTCTCCAGGACTCTGACCTCGCATGGCGAGTTTGAGGCGTGACCTGCTTTTCCCTGGCACAGATAACTATCTGCATTTACCTTCTCTGCACTGATCAACGACAGAGTGGTCCGTGAACGTGCCGAGGCTGGACTGGGGGGGGTCACTCACGTTCTTGAAGCCGCGGTAGAGGATCTGCAGCTCCTTGCGGGAGAACCGCGTCTGGGCTTCAAGCTGCTCCAGGCCCTCGGGGCGATGGCGGACTGCAGATAGCTCCAGCTCATCCTCGACGCTGTCTGCAGAGGAAGGAAGGAAGGAAGGAGGGAAGGTCAGGCGTGAACAGATGCTGGTGAGCACACTTGCAAATGAGGAGCAGCGTCCGGAAATGTCAAAAATCCATCATTGTGCCCAAAAAAGAAGCCACTGTATTGTCAGTAAATCCATTCAGAGGAGTCAGAAGCCTCCTCTACCTCATTATGTCAGCTTATTTGTTGTTTGATCTTAACAAAACCATAAAAAACCATCTGAATGCCCTTTTCTTTTCTATAACAAATGTGGCAGCAGAGGTAATTAGTGTTATTGAGACCCCAGAGCACAACAAGTCCTTATGGCAAGAGAGCCTGGTTGCGAGCGAGGGCGGCTGAACCCTGTGAAATGTTTTAATGGGTCCATAATGATGGCAGATGCTGTCTGGGCGCCGCCACCGACCGCACCGTCCTCGCCGTGCGGCAGTTGGACCCCGTCGGCTTGGCATGAGCGCCTCTAATATACCTGAAGTGTGACACGCTGTCTAAGTGGCTCATTAGCTTCAAGGGGGTCTCCATGTGGCCCGCGGCCAGAAGACCAAACCCTTTTGCCTCGCAGACCACAATTAGCCCGCTGCTTCCTGGCAAAAGCTGCTGGGCCTCTGCAGGTGATGTTCGTCGTTATTATAGGGAAGGAAATGAAACAGATGCAGAGGATCGCTTTTATCACCAAATGAGTACGCAAGCTGTGGAAACAGTGCGGTGCGATTAATCAGGACTGTTCGGCTGATTTCTTAAACATCCGGCATGTTGTTTAAATGATGCACAACAATCAGAAAAAAATCATTTACTTTTATCAACACATCTTCTTACACAGCAAAAAAAA
>JAUESF010000057.1:5120472-5138821 GCA_032274765.1 Malacoctenus tetranemus
TTTTTGGGTCGATAGCCGATCGATAAATTTCATTTCCCATCTTCATAGCTCGGCGACAGAAAATTGACCAAATTCATGAGAAGACATCAAGAGGGAGCAGACAGTCTATAGCAGGATTCATGTGACAGGCAGTTTAGCCTGATGGATTTCAATATGAAGGAACGACGTGGGCCAACTGCCTCAGATTAAAACGTTTTAGTCATCATATCAGAATGTGTTTAATAAAAAAGCCCAGAGGCTTGGTCTGCTCTGAGGTGATCAAAATCAGAATCCACAACAGACCCGAGGCCCCTCTCATTGCTTTTAATTCGAAGGCTCCTGCTGTTGCAGTTCTATGTTTGCCGGTGTGCCAGAAAACGTTTGGCTTTGTTGGGATGAGAGCGAGGGGTCCGCAGGCTTTGTTCCAGGCTTTTAAGGTGGGGGGGGGGGGGGCCCTCTGGGGAACAAGAGGGGAAACCACTAAAGGTTAAAACTCTTCAAATGCTGCTTAGCTGATGGAAAATGGTTTACAAAACAGAAAGTTCGAAGCTTTACTTGTTTATTTTGGTCCCTCTGCGTTCAGCCGACTCATCTCAAAGTTCAAGGCTGCATGTTTGGGTGTTTTGTTTTGGGTTTTTTTTCAAGAGGAATGTCTGATCCGACAGTTGAATTTGAAACAAGAGCCTCCTTTTTCGCTGCAATCAGCATGGATTTACTGCAAATTCCCCTTTCTGCAAAGGGCCTTCACAGCAAGGACTCCTTTTCTCGCCTGCAGGACCATAAACCTTTAAGCTCCGTCAGGAGCACACTAGGTTTTTTTTCCTTTATTCTCACCCTCGGACATGACTTGCACATCAATTATTCACATTCTACCATTTGTAAGAAGCAGCGAAATTGAATTTAAACCCCATAAAGTTCTCGTGTGAACTGAAATCATCAGTCACGTGCATGACAGGAAACGCCAAAGGGGCAAGCATTCGCATTGTAGTTTGTATAAAGAACAGGTATCGCGTCTGCACACAGTATAAATAATAAACTGTCCTGGTGGTACACGATCCCAGTGCTTCGTATTCATAAATTGATGCGCTGGACTCCGTGTTAGACGAGTGGAGTCATGCTGGGGTCATGAATAAGAAATAAGCGGAGCCACTCTCAATGATCCCATACATAAATCCCTGCAAATAAACACACACCGCGGGCTCGTCCTCCACTGCAGACTGAACGAGCTAAATCATGCAACTCGTGCTTGTTTAAGGATTAGCTGTGACTGCGACGACCTGATTGATTCCGAGTTCGTTGTATCACTTCTTTAGATTCTGATTGTAGGAAGGTAAACAGCAACCGCGCAGGGTTTTGCAGATGCGACGCGACAGGCCACACATGCACCAGTCGCCTCGAGATGTATTTTTGTTCTGTTCTGTCAAAGCAGAGGATGCAGGAGCCCTGCGTGCTGTGACATGAGCCCACGCAGTGACCACCCTCAGGGGGGGCGGTAGGGGGGGAGATCCTGGCAGCGCCACAGATAAACAAAGATATACACAGATATCCAGGCAAGTATGGAGAAATTAAAAGAGCAGCTTCGGTGCCCCTTCCCGTCGCTTATTTTGATAGGCCGTTAAAAGAAAAAAAAAAAACAATGGTTGAGTGATCAGACTCGCAGAGCCGGGGCCAATCAGCATCAGCATAGGTTGTAAAACAGTGGTAGGCAATCAGAGCGGCGGCACGTGAGGCGACTACATATCGGGAGCGCAGGAATGTGTCGTTTCCCCCCAACGGGATCAGAAAAAAACGTCTTCATGGAGCGATTTTTATCGTCCAGCAGCCTCAAATTAAACAGATCTGCCTGAAACCAGGAGGGGGGGGGGTGAAGGAAATCGCACCATCAGTTGTTTGAAACACCCACGGGGCCCGAAGGACTTCAAACTTTTTCTTCCCCAAACAGAAGGCCCCAGCTGGCCTCTTCATAACAGAAGCCTACCTTTTGAACCCCTCCCTCTTCTTTATTATTCCGCAGCTCAACCCCCCGGCCGCGCTGTCTATTTCGGCACGTCCCGGCTCGCGCCGGTCAAACTGCCGACGCGCATTGATCGTTTCGTTAAGGCGACGCATAATTGTGGGCGAGCGGCGTGCCCTGATTGCCTCTGGGCTTCCTCCAGACCAATTTGTCCGCTTGTCACTTGCGGGGCTGGAGCTCAGAACTCGGCGTGGGGGCAAAGGGAAGGAAGACTGACAGGAAATGTGATCTCCCTCCTGACGTCTGGAGTGCCAGCCCTCCCCCGCCCTCCTCCTCCTCCTCCTGCCTTCCTCGACTTGCTGTGTTTATTTTGTGCGTTTCAGGAGCACTGACAACTGACAGCCACAGCTCATGTTGGAGGTGATTTCAGTCGTGAGTGAAGGACGACGATGCAGGTCTGAACCAAGTCACTCAAATGTTTGCTGACAACCAACTTGGAGATCAAACGCCCGGACAAACGGAAATCAATCGATCGCTGAGCGCGGCGTCTCATTTATTCTTTGTAATCCGCAGAGAATAATCACCTTAACCCACCAGAGCAGATCACTTAATCAGCATAACCTCCTTGAAGTATCAATCGACTTGCCAATACCATCCTTTCACGCCCGGCCACCATGAACGATCCACACCAGCCAATCTGTTTGAAGCTTAATGGAATTTCACGCATCCGGTGCAGTAGATGAAATTTTCCAGCCGCTCGGCACCTGAAACTACATCCTTTCAAAAAAAAAAAAAAATACATCAGGCAGAATCTTCAAATGATCACTTCAGCAGCGTCCTCCGAGCATTTTCTGCCAGGGATTTAACCAGCCATCGCAGAACAAAACCCATTTTTCATGTGTAATGGGGTCGTCCATTAAACATGAACCCGGAGGTGCCATCATTTAGCTTGGCGCCACAAATGAGCAGCTGATACGGCGAGAGATACAGTCGCCATGAGACACACGCCGACAAAAGGGCGAGGAGAAAAAAAGAGGGGAGAGAAGGAAAGGAGCAGATTTAACGGCGTCCACGTTCAACCTTCAGTTCCTCCAACAGCAAGGATAAATCCACCACCAGGGACCCTCGTTCCCCCCTCACCCACGACTTTCCCAAGGTGAGACGATCAGATGTTCCTCTTGTAAACCTCTGCACTGATGCACACCTTATTTTCCAGTAGAACACTGGATCATTCCATGCAACCAATTCTTGACTCTTGCTGGTTTTAATTATTCGAATGTGTTTCTTTTAAAGAATAATCAAACAATTGCTTACTGTGGGAAATCAAATGATTCTGGTTTTCATCCACGGCCCATGTGGGACACATTGTTGCCTCCGAAAGCGGGAAACCACACAACAAGCAAAGCTCACAGATCAGCGTTTTCCTCCCGGCTCATTATAATAAAACACTGCTGATTTTTAATCCTTCTTAAATTGGGAATCCTTAAAAAAAAAGAACGAAAATCAGGTCATCGAGATTTCGGAACAACCGGTTGCTGCCAGCCGACCGTCTCCACAATATATAATCAAAACCCATGGGTGTCTGATTACGTGGACAATAGCAGTGTGAAACATTGCGGAGAAATCCGGCCTGCTACTGTACCACAGTTGAAACCCCACACCGCCATCCCATCGCCAGACAATAATCAGCCTCCCCCCCACGAGAGCCCCGTCTTCGATGGCACTTTCCATCAGCACAATGTGGAGCGTGCTGCGTCACTCGTGGCCACCTGAGTGCGCGCCCGGCGCTCGATATTTGCCCTTTATGTATCGAGCCCGTAGCTCATCAGACGGGCCGAACCGAAGTGACAGACTGTAAATCAGGGAGCTAATGAAAAGTTAGAGCAGGACACCAATAAAAATTCATAAGGAGCGATGCGAAGTGGGACAAGTTAAATGTGGGCAGGCGTGCTCGTTTGGATCGAACTGCGACTGTACCTCGCAAAATTATGAATCTCACAAAGAAATGTAATTTATAACCCTACCTGCTATCATTAGGGTCGGATACTTACACAGACACACATGCATAAATGCATGCAATACACTGTGTGCATCTACGATAAGGTTTGCCTCGGGCCGGATGCTCTACATTCAAAATAAGCAAAAATTTGCAATATATCACATTGGAAGTGTAAAGCAATCTCAAAGATAGATGGGGGAAAAGTGCGTGCTGTGATGCGATGGTAATGAGGAATGCACTTGGTGTGATATAGACCCCGATTTGCCATTCGGTTGGACACCCCGCCGCTGGAACCTAATCCAAATGTCTTTTAAATTTCACTTTAATAGCGCCGTGCATTCAACACAGGCCATCACACGTTGGCTTCCCTCCAAGACCAAACAAAGAGACATAGCTGTAATGCTCCGGGGTAATGAGGACATCTTTACCAGCTCCGATCTGCATCCACTTAAACTGTTCAATCAATTAATCACAAACTCGCCGTGTTTGTCATTTTTCTCTCACGCAGCGTAGGGACATCCGAGCTCATCCGTCATCTGTATCGCCTCAGAAAGCATCAAAGAGGAGTTTAATGTTTGCATGATGGAGCTTGTTTAATCGCTATTCCCTCTTCCCAAAGACCTAATCTCATTAAACAACGCAACACTGTGCGGGGAGCCTGATTGATTGCGGTTTTTAAAAGATGGTTAGTATCCAGAGGACGACGCTCTGCAATCAACTTGGCAAATATTGCAACAAGGGGCTGGAGGGGGGGCAACGTTCAGGACAGTGAGGGCCTTCTCGTCAGTTCGTGTTTGCCGTGAATTCAAATATTTGTGCTCTCCAATCGCCAAGTGAAATGTTGTCAGTATTCTCATCAGAAGTTTAGATGGGCTGTTTTTGAGGACTCGAAATAGGTTCAAAACTCGTCACCACGTTCACTTTGAGAAGTTTTCCCCCTATTTCTTCATCTGCACCTGTAAATGACACATGCTCGCTCTACTGGTCCACGCTGAGCTCATGCAAAGGCAAAAGAGAGAGAGAGCCACCTTTGCGCGTCTCCCAGGTCTGTTTTTTGGAGGCGACACTATTCCTCAGACGCATAACGTGATTATGAAGCAAAGCTCTTGAGCTGACCCCGAGGGTCTGTTTATGCCACAGCTCTCCGCTCAGCCCAGGCAGGAGTGTGACTTCAGCCTCATCTGCTGCCTCAGTAGATAAACAGTTTAATCTTCAGATGGGGGACCGTTGGAGACACTTTTTCTCTCTGTGATTTACTGTGAAACTCTGGCTAGTGGAGTGACCTTGATGGGCAGTTTTTGGAGGGTTTGTATGAAAACTTTAAACCCAGTGAATAAAAATTGCTGGATTGTTTTTTGCACATTGCTTCTTTGCATTTTATAGCTGCTGCGTTCATTATTTTCATCACGTGAACACTGAAATACTATTTGGCGTCCGCAGCAAGAATGGACACCACCGAGAATCGTTCATCTGACTCATCCAGCCGGCAGCGAGAGCGATGCGAGAATGGAAATACAGGAGGCAAATATTGCTTTGTCTGCATCTCTCTCCGTTCTCCTGTAGCTTTTCGACTCCAGTCTGTTTACTCTGGAGAAGCTCGGATTACACTTTTTTTCCTTTGTACACAAACAGGAAGGTGTTTTCCTCCGTCTATAGAAGATTACAGTTGAACACTACAGCAACAAAAAAAAGGATCCCTGTGATCAGAGAAGACAAAACTCTCTCCGTTCCGTCTCGACGTCTCTGGCTCCGATCAAAACTTTCCACAGTTGTAATAAAAAAATACTTTTTTCCCCCCTGGGATTTCATAACAGGCGTGCTGCGCTGACATCCAACCCATTCTCTCCATTGTTGTGGAGCAACATGCCCGGACATCAGCAGCTGTGTTTTGGCCCGGGTTCCCTGAATGCAGCAGGCGGCTTTGTGGGCGATTGTCACGGGCTCGGCCACAAAAAAAAAAAAAAAAAAAGCGTCCGCCTGTTTGCTCTGTCCTCAGCTGTCTGAGCGTGACAGGCCCCGGGTCTGACCTGACGTGACCCGAGTGAAGGCGGCCCGTCCACTGCGACGCGGCAAAACCACCGATGGAAGCGTCTCACCTCCGCCTGCTTCTATACAGCAGAGAGCTCCCGCCATGCATTCAAATGAACACACGCGGAGACTCCACTCAGATTTAAAGGCAGATCTGATTAGAATGACGGATCCTGAGACGCAGATCGATTCCACGCAAACCATTATCAGGGGGCATGGAATCCATTCGAGGCATCGTTAATCCTGATGAATCGTTAGTGAGCTGCAATTAAATTACGTTGGATTTGCACAATATTGAGCATAAATTCTGAGCTCCTCCTCTCCCTGGGAGCTAAACTTGTATAAATGCAACAGGAACAGATCAGAGGAGAAGACACGCGCTCCTTCAGGGTCTCAGTTTAATCACAGAAGATGGCAGAAGGACAGAAAATGGGCCAGAGAACCCACGATGAGGGACAAGAGCAAGATGGTGATCCATCCTTATTAGCTGCAACTCTAACAGAGCAGCCAGTGACTGGTCAGGAGAGACGGGCTGGTGCTGTACTGGCCATGAGCTCGGCGAGAACTGAGAAAGAAGCTCCGTAAATAGCAAACACAAATACCTTCTCCGACGTCGCTTTGCATTTAAATTGAATTTGCGCTGGTCTCAGTGGTGCATGGAGAATGTAAGGGGGTGCGGGGGGGCTGAGGAGAATATTCAAAATGACTTCTGGTTCCCACCGCGGACGCTCCGGCGCGCCGAGTGTTGTACATCACCTTCCGTTTTCCCCCCCACCCACTACGCTCCAACATGCTGAGTCGCCATCATTTAATCCGTTTTTTTCGGGATGCGTTTTTGCAGCGTCATGCCTTAAAGGAAGCGAGCGCGGCCACTCGTCTTACTGGCAGGCTCGGCGAGAAGTGTAGCGAGAACTGGAGTCTCTCCGCGTCATTAAAGATTCAGGGAGTTCTGATCAATCTGGCACGGCTTCGGGCTCACACTCGTGGACATCGCGGCCACGTTCAACCGGTGGTCTCTGAGGCTGCTGAGCACAGATATCGGTCCGGCTGAGTGATCGGGGGCTCCGTCAGAAAGGGTGGTCCGGCGAGATGTGAACACAGCTTCGCAGGCAAACACATGGCGCGGCCTCAACGCTTTAAGGTCAGTCAACCTGAGTTTTAAGGAACGAAAAGACCATTTTGTTCCTCAAACTCGCTCCTTAATTTAACTTTCTACAAATTGGGACAGCACTTGACTTCGCGGGAGTGCACATTTCAAGGATTCAGGTTGAGGATTGAGGATTAAGGATTGGAACAGCCCCCCAATGTAGCTGCTAAATCATGCTGAACAAATCCGCAAGAGCATCCAATCCAACTCCGATCTGGACTCTGGATTCACCATTTCCCCTAAATGAGTATCATCTCCAGTTAAGCGCCAACTCAGCATGCTCACACCAAAGTGTGATAACACAGCTCCTTCAGCCCGCTCGCACGGATTAATGAGGCAGGGAAAGTTACACTGCGACACATTACAAGGCTCACTCCAGCTAATTAATCAATTGATTTGTCTCCCCGCAAGCCGAGCCGGCCCGACGGAGGTTCAGCGGCGACGCCGGTCGGCCGCGCTCCCCCCCCTCCTGTTTAGAGCCGCCCGGTGTTGACACGGAGTTAGCCAGGTAAGTAATGGGGCCACGGGTGCATCTGTCGGCTGGATGACGGAGAAGGAGCTCCATTTTCTGCATGGTCGTCCACGGACGGGCGCTTGCCAGTCAGAGTGACTGATGACACCGGCTTACAGCGGAGGGAGGGAAGGCGCTGACGGGAGGACGGGGAATGGATCGGAGCTCGATCTCGGCGCGAAGGCGGTCCGGCCCCGCGCTCGCTTTCACACGCGGCCTCGACCCCCGAGGAACAAGGCTGGGCTTTTAGTGGTCTCCACAAAGAGCCCGCGTGATAAAGATCATGCATCAACTGCTGAGAGAGGCGCAAAAAAGGAGCTGACTTAGAGAAAACAAAGCCAGAGAAGAAGTGGGAAACTGGATAAACTGCAGCACAAAAAATACTACACGGATGTTGGAAAACACTGATTTGACCCTATTAAAATAAGTCACATCACAACATGATGAATTCTACACCCCCAAAACAAGGTACACACTTGGTGTGTGTGTCAGTGCAGCGCCGGCTTTCGTGGCAGGAAACAAGGAGCTGGCTCCAACTCAAGGACGAGCTGCTTCGCACTGGCTCATTCTAACAGGATGTAATTAAAAAGTACAAGACTATTTACACGACCTGCCTCCGACGCACAGGGGCCCCTCACACAATATGTTTTCCCTAACACAGTCATTAACTTGGTGGCTGAAACACACCGGCCCAAGAAAAAGTAGTTTTCGTACAGCAGTCTTACACAGGTACAAAAAAAAGAAGGACAGCAACGCCGGTAACATGACACCCTCCGTGTCCTGTCCACAGGTTTGATTGAGAGTCTCATTCAGAGTGCGGCAAAGAGAACGTCAAAAGATTACAGTAAAGGAAAAACGGGCTGTCATGTTCTTCCTGCCTCTTGTCCACCGTTTTCATTTTCTCTGTTTATCCGAGCGTTTGACATTTTACGCAAACCTCCGCGTTCGGTGGATTCGGGGGGGTGGGGGGGGGGGGTGGGGGGTGGGGGTGGGGGGGGGGGGTTGGTCGGGGTGAAATTTCAATCTGCAACCAATCAAAGAAGACAGGGAGAACCATTTGAAAACATTCGTTTTCATCAGCGGATCCGCGCGCCGCTCGGGGGCAAATCGAATCCGGAGGACAAAATGAAATAAAGAGAGTCTAAATTCCTGCGAGACGGCAGCCGGGGGAAGAAAGATCCCGGCTTTTTTTTTTTTTTTCCCGGACGTTTCCAACACTCACGCTGCGGTCGTGCTGGAGAGAATCAACGCATATTAATTTTAATAGCATCCCTCTCGGCTCCATTCTGACCCCTCAAAGGGTGTATTGATTTTTCTATTGTTGGTAAGGAGCCGGAGCAAGGTTGCAGTCCCAGTAATTGCCGGCTAACGGTGCATGGCGAGGACATTGTCCCTCCTCTCTGGGAGCGTCTGAAGCGAGGAGGTTTCGCGTTCTGTTAGAAAAACCGCGGGCCCGACAGCTGACAGTGGGAAACATTCGGAACAAAGAGCCTCAGCGGGACCTTCAAATTAAGTGATTGCATGTGTGAAGAGAAAGGTGCAGGGGCAGAGGAGGAAGAGCCAGCGTGGGACGGAGGGGGAGGGGGGAACTTTCTAATTGAAGTGAACAATGGCGATGATCATTTGTTGGAGAGTTCGGAGCAGACGGGAGGAGCACTGCGGTAACAGAACAATTCCCTGAGGTGATAACAACAACAACAACAACAAGAAAGGCAAACAACACCACGCCAAACACATTACAACTGCTTTTAATAGCCAGCACCGCTAAAAGGCAAAGTCTGCATTTAGCACATTTACTCAGTATGTTTGTTTCTTTTGTCTGAAGGCGGATCTTCCTTTCCACGAGCTTGTAACGCGCACAAGCGTGCGCACCCAACTAAAAATAAACCAGGCCACTCCCTTCCTCTTTAGAAAGACTCTCGTTTACAAGGATTAGCGTAAATGGGAAAACTGATTACTGGGGCAGGCCGGGGGTTCGGCTGGAAACGACCACAGAGCGGTGTAGAATGCGAATGCGGAGAAACGCCATCCGGACAACATGGGGCACCGACGGATGTTGTGGTGGGGATGTAGAAGCCGGTCGATGCTATTAGAAATAAAACCCCGCGGTGAGGATGTCGCAGGAGCAGCGTGTGGTGCACAGCAGCCCTCGTCCATTCAAAGGAAGAGCTCAAGTTTAACGTCCCCTTCGATACACCAAACTGCAGCCACTTCCTTTAAGCAGGACACTTCAGTGACAGGCTCATCATTACCTCATTAGCTCTGGTAATTAACGATCACAGAGGTGGTGAAGGACAGCTGTTTGTTAACTACAGCTGGAGGTTTTTCATTGACGAGATCCGCAGTGAAGAAATTGCCGTCGTGCATGTGAATGATTTAGAACGGGGCAGATTCCAGTGAGAGCGCGCCTTAATCCCGACCTCAACAATAACCAGGTCACAGAATACCTCCGCCGTGGTCCTCAAAGAGCAGCAGACATCCATTTTCCACTCCGCCGAGCACACTCTCCCTCTCCTGTTTTACATAACACAAGGCCAAGATTGACTTGCAGCCACTCGTTCAGTTTCAGAGCAGACTGTGGACGGACAAAAGCCGTCCCGGGACATCGACCGTCGGGTTCCAGTGATTGCCGCCAGCGTCGCCAAAACCCGAGGACGCCGCGTCCTGCTCGGACCAGCCAAAGAATCTGTGCCACTCCGGCGTTGGGCGGCCACGCAGCAGCGGTAACCAGAGACCGGGGAGGGAGCAGGGACACCGTGAAACTGATAGACAGTAACCTGGCTCTGCCTGGGACCTGATACACGTATCGCAGTCAAACGTCCCCGGCCGGCGCGCGCCAAAAGGCAGCGAACCCTGAGAAAGGGGTCTGGGTAAAAGGTCAAGGTGCAAGGTTAAAAGAAAGCCATTTACCAGATGACACCAATCCTTCTTTTTCCATTATGCAAGACGCCAGAACAGGTGCAGGGGGACGTCAAGGACGACAGGTGCACCTCCTGTTGCCTCAGTGTGCGTTTGACGTCTTCATCCACTGAAACAGTTTCAGATCTGACTTTGAAAGAGAAGAAATTCTGACCTCAACAGCTCAATGAAAACATACTTTCAAAAATAAGAATAGTGAAAGAAACAGGTCCTCATCATCATGAACCTTTGGGAGACTTGGAAAAGTAAAAGTTGACTGAAAGAAATATATTCTCCTCCTTATTTTTACTTGCAGTCATTCAGGTTCAAACATTTCTTCAAACAGCTTGCACAGCAGGTGAAACGCTGCAACATTAATTAGGCAAAAACTTTGAAGGACGAACGATTTTGTGGTTTATCTCTTTTCTCCCACTACGACCCAGAAACCTTCCACAAACACAGACAAACCTTCTTTTTGCGATGGCGATACACGCAGCCTCTCGGGTTAATCAAGCAGAGGCCGTGTTGGTTCAAGGGAGATAAAAGGAAACATTACGCAACAGGCGTTTTTTTTTGGTTGTTGTCAGTTACTGTATCGCCTGAGCAAACAATGTGCATAAAACACTCGTGTGCAACAGAGAGACGTGCTGGTTTATTGCGCTACGTTTAAAAAGGTTGGCACTCAAAGTAAATGTTTTGAAAGAGATGCTCTGCAAAAAAAACAAAACAACGGGAACCAACTCAAATAATTGTTCCTCTTTCCAAACTGGCCAAACAACAGAAGTGACACAAATACTGTGTGGGGTTTTTTTCACAAAGCAAAGTTGGGAAACTCATCTGCATTGTGAGGCTACAATCTGCTCGGCAACACAGTGGCCAAAGCAGCAGTGTAAATCAGGACCTGTTACTTGAAATTTAGAAGGGGGACCGCTGACGCACGGACGCGATGCCAACCCAAGCTGCCCGCCTGTATCAAATATTCAGTGTTTGGTCAGGGATTATGGGCTTTGAACGTGCTGTCCTCATGAGACAGGTGGAACATGACCTGCTAAGAGCCATCAGGAAACCAAAGAGAGGGAAACAAAGAAGGGCCCTCGCGTCACTGGTCAGCCCCCCCCACACACATACACACACACACGTGCTCACAGGCACCAAGTAAATATGAAAAAGTCACTAAACAGTGTTTTTACAGAGGTTTTAGGTTCAAGGACTATCTGAACTGAAGAGCATCACATGAACATGCATGTTGTGGAACCACGACCTGCACTTCAGGGTGGTTTATCTGAGGTACTGAGGCTTTGTGGCAGTCCGACTTTAAAAAAAGGCTTCTTTGGTTAATTGGTGAGTCTAAATTTGTTTGTGTGTGTGGGTGCATTCGACAGCCTGAAGTGCCCATCACTTGCTGTCAGCTTGTCACGCAAATGCAATCGTTACATTACGAAATCAAATTCGGAATGCTGCGTATTCAGCTCGAAGTGCGAGTACGTCCTTACAGCTTTGTGCGAGGCTGGAGAACGCCGCTGTTGACTCGGGGAGGGGAAAAAAAACAACAACAACAACAACAAAACGCAGGTGGTAGATGAGTGTCAGGTGGAGCGACTCGTGAAGAGAGCGTGTGTGACAGCCACCGTGGCGTCTCCTGTGCCGTTTCCGTGCCTGGTGTCAAAGTCACAGAGGAGTTGAGGGAGAAAAAAAATAAGAAATTAGAGATCGGTGAAATCTTCACAGCATTAAGGGATTTTAATAGAAAGCCTGCAGCTTCTTCTTTTTTTCATATATTGGCGAGAGACTGAATAAATTAGCACTGTCCTTGATTTGTCAACCCTGATGTGACATGCTCCATAACTGTCGGGGTCCTGAGCGTGAACATCATGTCCCTCCCGTCTGCACTCACACAGTTTGGGACGGTGGTAATGAGTGTTTGTATTTGGGTTGGTTCATAACAGGAGAGGGGAAACTCTCCTTAAACCAGACTGAACAGGATGAAGCAGGATGTCTGTGTGAGACGGAGGTTTGCAGACGAAAAGTTTACTTGTGAGTGTAAGTGAACTTTCATGCGATCCCTGAAGGCAGCGCTTCGATTAGAGACCCAATCAGCTGAATTAGCAATAAAAAAATCCTATATTGAGCAATGAGACGAGGAAAAAAAAGCAACTGGAGCATTTACTTGGACCATTGCACACAGTGTGGCGCCATTTGAAAGCAAGAAATTCTGAGTGTTCAGCATTGTTCCATTATGGAGATGTATTCATCCTCGCTGCACTGACAAGCTGAGGGAGGGGAAAGTATTGCGATCAGAACAAGTTAGCCAAGCGCCCGTCACAGCGCCGGGAAAGTTTTCATAATTTTAAGTCGCAAAAGGTTGCGAGGGCACGAGCGGCGATGACAAACGATACGTCTGAATCGGTTACCAGCGCGCGAGCAGGGGGGAGCTGATGAGAGGAGAAGGATGATGCATTACAAATCGTGGGACGTCTGACAGGCAGATACTCCAGGATGGAGTGAAGACTTGTTTAAAAAAAGGAAAAAAAAAAGGAAATCTAAAAGTCTTTATCTGATCGAGCCCAAATGGCAGATGGACTGAGAGCTCTGCATTGCAGTGGAGGACGTTTCGAACGACTCACTGCACCACTGAGAGCATCGACGACATAAACGCGCATTTAAACGGCGCCGCTTCCGAGCAAACAAAGCATAAATATGAAGCTTCAGGACGTGCCAACGGTCCTTGTTCGTGTCACCCGCGGCTCTGTTGGGTAACTTACAGGAGACGGAGGCGAGAAGCCGATAACTTTCTGCCTTTCGATGGATTGAAGAAGTGCTGACGCCGCGGTTTCGGATTTATAACCAGGGGAAGCTGCTGCGCATGAGTTTTCACCGCGACGCAGCCGGAGAACTCGAGGCCCGCCGAGCTGCGGAGGTGGTCCGGAAAGCCAACAGCTCCTGCGCTCGCACGCTGGGTCCGCGGTGATCAATAGATGATTTCCTTTGCTCGCAGAAAGACGTCGAATAAATTCACTTTTGATTAGCGCTCCACGTCGGCCAGGACGACTGCTGTGCAAGCAAGGATGTCAGGATGGGAAAGCAGCTTCCTCACACGCCGGGATGGAGGAAAATAAAAACAGCATGTGGACAGAAAGCAGGTGTGACGTAGCACCGAATTGTGCCCCCCGCATGTTTGGCTACATCCCACCCTTCACCCCCACGCGTTGCGCTGGCCTTAGCGACTAAGTGATCAATGAAGCCGTGACTGCGAGGCTGTTCTGGGACAATGAGCATCTCAATTAAAATCCCATGGTCCGGTAAGCGACGCCATCTATCATCGTCTTCCTCTGGTCACCCAAAGATGGCCGAGCCGGCTTCGACTCCAGCTCGGACTCCATTTATATTCATCCGCAGCCTCAGCCTGGGCGATAAGTTAATAATGATGTGTTTATAGAGAATCGGATCCACCCGGGTGGAAAGAGGCTCATAAATACCAGGAAATGGGTTTTTTCTTCTCAATGCTATATGTGTAATGTCTTCTCCTTCATGAGTTTAAGCTGCTGGAGCGTATGTGTCAAAGATGAGATTTATACCCCAGCATGATACTTACGAGGTGACTCGCTCTTTACAAGGTCAGGGAAGACAAACAATACAGTTTTAGAGTCGACGGAAGCGTTCGTGGACTAAAAATAGTCCAAAGGACAAAGTTGAACTCTAATCCCTGCTTTAACACACAATGCAGGTTCCATACCCAACATACAGTGAACACTATATTCTGCTGTTTCTGTTCATATCTCTGCTGGGTTTCTTCTGCGCAGCATAGTTACAGTAATTGGTGTTGTCCAAAGGGAAATAATGTCCAGCCTTTGTGTTTTAACATGATTAATAATTCATCGCTTCTGACATTGACGACATAAAACACAAATTTACGTTCAAACAAACAAACAAACGTGACCCGCGGTGCAACAACAACGCAGCCGAGCCGCATTCTACAGAAACGCCGCTTCGAGGACACGAAGGCAAATTACTCCATAACATACACTAATCATGTTATCACCAAATGGGAGCTGCAATCTGACCTAAACGACTTGCTGGTAGCTATGGAAACCAACGGTGTACCCCTCCGGGGAAATGATGTGGAGGGGCTTTTCTCTCTCGTGCTTCAACCCACTCGCCAAGATTCACTGGTGTGACTGGGAAGATGAAGTCATCCAGTTCTTTCATAGCACTGCCCATTGATGGAGGAGGGGGGGGGGCACTGCTGTGTGGCCGTCTCCCATCCTCCCTGCTGCTTCTCGCCGTCTCTAAGGTCAAGGAGACTGTAAGTAGGACACCGCTGCACCCCGTGAACAGCTTAATTATGCTCTGCTTACTTCCTCTCGGCGAAGTTTCCAAACATGTATAAATAGAGGAGGGGGGGGTCATTACTCGTAGAAATACCGCGCCTCACGTGTTGTAATTCATTAGCATGTTCACAAAGCATCTCTCTGAGGCTTCGCGCCGCGCGATGTGATAATCAACAACCGACCCGACGGCAGCTGAGTTAACGCAAGGCTGAGGCGACGGGCGGCGGTGGGCGCCGCGCGCGTCGTCACTTCATCTCCACCGAAGTCCCGCTGGAGATGAAGTGAAGGAAAACTCGGTTGATGCCGACAGATCCAATCGCGAGCGGACGCGTAATGAGCAACATGTGGAGCCCCGACGCATGCTCCCGCCACTAACCTCTGTCCTTTCCGGAATCTTCGATCGCGTAATCTGCTGGTAATCCACTATAATCCGGGATGTAATCTGGCGAAATCCATTGACTCACTCTGCGTCTCATTAGAAAAGCTCTTGGTGCGCGCTGCCGAACTAAAGGATCAGTTACGCCTTGCAGCAGGTACAGAGAAAGTGATGAAAAATGCTGAGTAAATTCTTCTAATCGGGAGAGATCAAAGGTTCAGCACCAGCACACAGTCTGACATTATTCTAAAGTGACTCATCTCAAGAAGAAAAGCACAGCTTCAAAACTCATGAGCAACATCCACTTGATGTAAAGGATTGTGACTGTAAACCTGCTCAAACAGCCGGTGAGTCAGACGCCGACAATGACAAGAAACCTTCCTTATACATCAGTTGTTCCAGTATCTCCTTCCCACTGTAGTGGTTTCACCTTTGCCTCCAGTCACAGCGTGTCCCTCCCCGCGCATTTACACTTCCACACTCTCGCAGTCACACAAATTATGACGCGGAGTAGGTGATAAATCAAAACGCTCCCTGGAAAGCCTCACGGCACTCAAACAGGCTTCTCATGTGGAAAAGTATAAACAGCCTCACTGCTGGATCTCGTTCACGGCACGCGAGCGCGGTCCGTCGGCTGCTTTTGCGTTTCGTGCTAATTGTCTGAAAAAGAAACGACTCGGGTAGAGAAGTTTAACAAAGCGGAAGGAGGACAAGAACAACATCTCTGCTGGTTTAGGGAGAACCACAGCGGAGGGAGCCACGAAGCCGCCCCTCCGAAGTCTTACCGGTGTTGAGCGTGCCGGTGATGAGTCTGAACAGGTACTGGGCGAACTTGAAGATCTCCCGCTTGCACCTCTTCCTGCAGCTCATCTTTGCTCCTCGCGAAGGGGGATGCTGAGAGAGGTCAGCACAAAAGGAGGTCTCTGGCTGCAGGCTTGATGAAAAAAAAAAGGAGGCAGCAAAAAGAAAAAAAAAAGGAGGAAAAAAAAAAGAGGAAGGGGAAATCCGGGGGAAGACTCTTTCACTCTGTCAAAGTTCCACAGCGAGGCAGTCCTCCTCTCCCGTCCTCCAGTGCTGCAGCAGTGTCAGCGTGGCCCTGGTGTCTGCGCGTGGTGGGAGTGATGATCATGAGTGAGTGGAGAGCGGCGTGCAGGGGAGGGGCGGGGGGGACTCGTCTTGCGCGTGGTTGCGCGAGTGTGTGTGTGTGTGTGTGTATCCGAGCTCCTGTGTTGCGCGGCTCCAGGGTGAGGCTGTCTGATCAGCACGGGGATGGAGCGCGCTCTTTTGTCAGGTCATTAATATTTGCTTACCGGCAGTTTGCCTCCAGCTCTCTGAGGGAGGTGAAGGAAGGGGCTTCTCTCTCTCTTTCTCCAGTCCACTCACTCACTCACTCACTCCCCTAGACTTTTTTAATGCAACTCCGGCCAAACACTCCTCCTCCTCCAGCTCTGTGTCACCACCGACTGCGCGGTTGGCTTCACAATACAGTGGTTATCCACTGGGTCCGTCCTCTCTCTCTCTGTCTCTCCCAGACACACAAACAAACACGCACTCCCACACTTGATCTCGTAGTGCGCCTGCTGCTCGCTCTACTCGGCACCATCTGTGGATGTTTTACCCTCGCTGACGGTTGCCATGGAGGTGTGGCCTGATTGGCCCGCGAGGAGGAGGAGGAGGAGAGGAAGAGGAGAGATAGAGAGCACACGAGGAGGTGGAGGGAAATAAAGGAGAATTAAGGGGAAAGTGTCCACCTCGATGAATCAGCAGTGACAGCACATTATGGCCCCACAGTGCGAAGTGTAACTCACCGTTAGTGCAAAGAGTGACAGTAATGGACAGTTTTAATGGTAAACCGTGGGCTTTGAAGGAAAAGCATGAAAGGTTAAGTGGCTGACGGAGCGCCGAATATATATACATAAAAAAAAGAAGTAGTCTGGAGACAAACATCAGGCAGAGAGAAAAACCATGAAGTTTCCAGCAACAACAATGTCAAGGTCAGCGCTAATAATGACTGACAGGCGACGGCCAGCGTCGGCGATGACATTAGGACCAGTCGAGTGCATCATCTTCCCGTTTAATTAGCCTACAACATCCCTCAATTGCACTCATCTATCACTGCCAAGCGGGCCCGTCTATAGGCTCGTCATTAACTCCAATCTTTACCGGCCCTCACTCCTGCAACGGCATAGGATTGACTGTAGAGAACACGGATGACCCAATTTTCAATTTAATACGTGTCCATCAGTCCGACGTGCTCAGGTAAGAGACTGGGTCTTTCTGAGTTGTTCAACAGAGAAACAGCTCTATTTTGTTTCTTCGATGAATCCGACTCAGCAAAGAGACTCTGCAGACTCTGACCTTGGACTTCTTGTCAGCCTGTTGTGCCACATGCACTTTACAGTCAGGAATCAGCTATGTGGGGTTGTGTCCAATAAACATTCATGAAAAAAACAACAACATGTGCGCATGAAAAAAAAAAAAAAAAACGATTTCAAGGACAACAGGTATTGTGCGAATCTTCTTACTGGGTCAGAGCGCCACAGATAACTGGTACAGTGTCTGAATTGGCTAAATAATTCACAAGGTACCTGTGGGGCGTAGCACCGCCTTTGTGCCGGCTTTCAGAGACTTGGACGGCAGTGTTGCATTTTTTTTTGGTGAAGGGAGACGTTTGTAAAGACATCTGTCCATCCTACAATCAAAGGAGGTCACGTTCTCTATTCAATGCACATTTGGCAGAAACATTAAAAAATAAACATGTTCTGGAAACATTTAGAGGAGGTAAACTAATTATTCTTACAATAATATATGCTGCTGGGCTGGTATGGGCAAGAAAACAATACTTGCAAACAAACACTAACAAAGCAACACTCCATACACTTCACTTTTTCCTATTTGCTATTTTGATTGATCGTGCCAACTCGGTGTCACATTTATATTACTGCTGACCTGTGGAGGAGAATATCTTCCTGTCGCGGACACAAAGGTGTACGATGGAAGTGATAAATAAATGATTCTGAAGCTCAGGTTCCTTCGGTGCATGACGGCCGCAGGCTTTCTGGGACGGCTGGATCGAACGGAGCCGTCGTCAATAAAAGCGCGGCCCCGTCGAGAAGTTTTGACAGATGT
>JAUESF010000057.1:5142473-5157971 GCA_032274765.1 Malacoctenus tetranemus
AAGTGAGGAGCTCTGCCTGAGGACACGCAGGACGCTAAAGCGATCAAACCAAACGGTTGCTGTAGCAACCCCCTCACAATGAGATTAAGCACACAGATACAGTCGTCGTTGGGAATTTTGTTAAACTGCAATTTGGAGGAATGCTCATTTGCTGGAGCATAAATAAGCAAGAACAGACATGAACATGCAGAGAAGCTCTGGAGGTGACGGAGGACGCCGGATTACTGCCTCATCAGCACATCAATCGACTTCGGAATTAGGGAGAGAATTGAACGCGCGTTAACGCTCCAGATATTGAGTGTCAATGACACAATCAACCCACAGGGACATCATCCCCCCCCCCTCGCTGACCCACAGAACCCTGCAGACGTCACCTGGAGACATAAACCAGATGGAGTGGACGGAAGTAAAAAAAAAACAGGTGGTCACCGGTGTCCGCAAATAGAGTGGTTGGCAGTGTCTGTTCCACAGTGCTGCCATTAAGCCCCCTTGTTGTGCGCATTAATATTGATGATTCAATCAGGAGTCCGAAGGGGTGAAACAACTTTAAATCAGTGAGGAATTGAAGGAGTTCAAGTGTTTGGGGGGAAAGGAAAAAAAAGGCTTAATCCACTCTACTAATGCAAACAAGTCGTGGACTTCAGTGTGTTTGAGGAAAAAGACAAAAAGTCACCGGTGACGCCGCGGAGCGTCACTGCGGATAAGAGCCAGGTCGATATCTGGAGACACTAATGAATTGCTTATGACATCAGAGTACTAATGTTAGTACAATTGCTCCCCCGAGGGCGCTCCTGGAAAGCATATGGGATGCCACCTCGCATTAAAATCCATTCTCCCGCCTTGCGTGCGTTCGCGAGGCGCAACGCGCGTCCGCATTAGGGAGCGGCGGATCATCGCGCCGAGCATATGGCAGGTCTGAGACGCCGCTTTGCCCCCGTCGCTTATCAAGATGTCCACCGCAGTCCGTCTTCATTGACATTCATTACCATCCGTAAAAAAAATTAGGCAGGAGTTTGTTTGGGAGAGGTCATTATGGGCAGCTGAAGTAATCTCTTTCATTATAAATCTGCAGATGGGATACTTAACAGCAGCACGGTGAGGCCTGAAAGGCTATCTCTCCCCCCCACCCCTCCTCCTCCTCCCAGCGAGAACACAGCACTGTATATCTCTGTCATTACTCCTTGGACTCGCCGCCGACGTTTTATCTCCACTCAGGTATCTTGCCGGGGCTATTCGGGGAGATGAAGGCCTTTGAACAGCGCGCTGATAAGGGAGATTCGCTTTCTATGCCCATTCACACGCCGGAGAAAAAAAAAAAAAAGAGGCCGAGACTGAAAAGCGGTCGTAGTCGGAGAAAAAATGCTCAAACAGGATGAGCTGCCACTTCTCAGACGGATGCTGTTTTATCCTCCCTGCTTTGATTTTGAATACAAACTCAGGAAGTGGCCCGGCTGACTCTCTTGCTGTTTTTAAAAGGGGCATTAGGTCTTGTCTTTAATGCTTGCTGACAAAAGCGACTTTCCCACACGCAGGCTCAATACCGATTTACTGTTGAGATTGTTAACATCCCTTTTGTTGAATTCTTCTCCCAATCTGCAGCGACATTGGAGGCACATTCACCTGTGATCCTGCTTTCGGCTTTTCCTTCAGACCAGCCAGGTTGAATTTAGCCCGGAGCTATTCTCCGAAAATCCCTCGTGGAGGTCCAACACCTCATTACCCCCCCCCACTGAACAATCTCCTTCATGCTCACCAGGCACCACAGCAAAGGGTGTCACATGCAAGCCGTCACTGGAGAATGACATAAATCGCAGAGGGACTTTGACATTTGGATGTTTTTTTTTTGTAATGAATGTACGAATTAGCAGTGTGATGGATTTGGAAATCAGGGTGAGAAAGACCAGATTTAATTTTTTCTTCTCTTTTTTTCCGCCGTCATTCAAAAATGAAAGCGAACACAACACACGGTCCATTTTTGGGGCCATTTCACCTGCGCGACGCGTTTTCCCGACGCCGTTGTCAAGGCAGCTCCTCACCTCTGACAATGAACTACATTTAGCGCCGCCTCCATCGGTTACCCAAGTGGGTCACCTTCTGTGTAATCGGTGCCGTTATCAAACAGCAGAGCCGGCTGTATATCTTGAAATGGGAGGGCAGAGGAGCTAATGCACGGAGCCGGAGCAGCTTGATAGTGCATTCAGGTGAAGCGAGCGTGAACGCCACTTGGTGAATGGTGACGTTCATGTATGACAGTTTCTATGGGGAGAGATGCAACATTACCTGATTGGAAAAACAACTTGTTGGTTCAAAGCTTGAAACACTAAGTTCAGAGGAACTGAACATTAGTCTTCAAAATAAAAGCATGGGGCAGTTTCCCAGTTCTATCATAAACACGACTTTGACAAACTCCTTCAAGGTTAAACTGTGACTCCTCCCTGCTCATGCTGACTGCTTCCTCCCTCAGTTTCCCTGCATACTAAGCTCTCAACAACTATTTTGCAGTTCACTCAAGAAACAAAACTGGCAGTCCCATCTGGCAACTCTTTATCATTCTCCTAACAGGACAAGCATCAGGCATTACAAATCAGCAACAGCTACACAGACATCGACACTGTTTGCATACTAACATCAGTCGCCCAGTCACACATTTGAATATCGCGTTGCAAGAAAAAGGAGTCCAGGACTGCAGCAGAGAGAAAGGTGATTGGATCACAAGAACCGTGTGTCTCCCATCTGCTCCACGGGTATCAAGTGAGAAAAGGAACATAAGAGTAAAAAGAAAAGCCCAGGATGACTACAACGGCTCCATCACACGGCCAGGAACACCAACTGGCACCTTGCATGGTGTGAGGACGACTAATCGCAGCTTCCCCTCGTCACAGCTCTTGCTCATCTTCACCAGCTCGGAGAATCTCCATCGCAGGCGGTTTTAAGGACATGCTGGCATTTCCTGTGGCATTTAAAAAAAAAAAAAAACTGCACGAGTCAAAAAAGCGGCAGTGGAGGTGGCAGGAAGTGGAAAGCGAGGAAATCGCAAGTAATGAACACATCGCGGGCACAGGACAGAAAGTGACTTGTTCCTGCCTTCTGAAACATCACCGCTCAGTGTGATCAGCATTCATTTGCAAACAATAATGATCTGGAAAGCATCAAGTCTCCATATTTACATATTCAAGTGACCAGATCGTCAGAAAATCACCAGAAAGCCTTTAATTTAGAGGAGCGAATCTGCAGAAATGTCTCTTTCATAGATATCTTTCACTCTGTACGGGAAGAAACACAAGGTCACATTGAGGTCAAACGACAGCTCAGATCACAGAGTGAAGCTCTGAGTTTGAGAAATTGATTTTAATAAAGGAGAACGAACAGATAACAAGAACCTCGGAGGGCAAAAAAAAGACGTCTGTTCACCACTTTAATTTAATCACTTGCTGCTTGCACCAGCCCTCTCGACCAAATCAATCCAAAAATTTCAAGTTGTTTCACCGACAGTCAAAGCAGCACCTGCACACATACACCACCTCACCACAGCTAATAACCTTTGTTAAATCTTGTTCTTGAAATATTCTCCCAAACCTGTCTCCATATGTTGCATTTCGTTTCGCGTGACGCTCACAATCACACGAATCGTGCTAAACGAGGACACGGCTTAATCTCCTCACTTTCATTTCAAGTCCTGGAGATGCGCGACTGTAATTGACAGAGTGGAATTAGATGCAAATCTTCGGTTCGCACAAAATAACACATTTTCTGGGGCATCGATTGAGATACGCTTGCCAAGCTCAGATCAATCTGCAGCTGAAGCTCATTTCCTTCAAAGGAAAAACTGAAGAAAAAAAGAGAAATTTCTGTCTCCCGGCAATTAAATACGCTTGTTGAAATATTGTAACTTTGATACTTTTTCAAATATTGTTCGCGCCTCGTTGTATCGTAACCATACGGGAGCGAGCTATATAGGTCTGTGCCAGCACCAGCCAACTGCCCCCCCCCTCCTAATCTCCAGAGCACCCAGCATACAGCTGTGCAGAGCCAATACGAGGCAGACTTCTTGTTAACATGCTAATGAAATCCAATGAGAGCAAGCTGTATGAACTGTATTTACATCACATCAAAAAAAAACCTTGATTATTTGTTTGACTTCAGGGTTTTTTGGGTTGTTTTTTTTGTTTTTTACCACTTGTGAAGTGTTTTAAACCTGATTGAGTGGAGCCACCGAAGCAAAGGATCGACTGGGCATTCGCAAAAGACGACGCGCATTAATCCCGACACGCTAAATCATTGATGAGAGCGACAATGTGCCGGAGCAAATTCACCGAGGCCACCTTTGCTTGGCTTTTCTAATAATGTGGCAGCAGTAGCCCTGAGCTGTGATGGAGAGCAAAGGAGGGGGGGGGAGAAAAAATATGAGGAAGGAGATTGGCTTTACTGCTGTGTGGCTGCCTCTTTTTTTATATTTATTTGTGTGATTCAGAGCCCGAACCGCAGAGACTCACCAACAGCCGTTGTTATGGGCCAGACGGAGGCTTTGCAGCAACTGAGGGAGCACTTAAAAATGAGTGAAAGCAGAACTACGGCGGCCGGCAGATACGAGGAGCATCAGGTAAGGCTGCAGCCAGACTGTAGCGCGATGAGCTTCTTGCCAAATACTCACAAGTACTCTCAGATTTCCTAGTTTTCCTCTGATCCAACATTTATTTAACACTATAGCATTCAGGGAGATATTTGCAATGGAAATGTGTTCCCTTTTAGTACAGTAGGAGCTGCAGGAAAGAGGCTCAGTCAATATTAAAATGTTCATTATGCCACTAGTGAAGCCATTCACAGTCCCCAGGGGACAATTAAGGTTTGCCAAATGGTCGTCTGTATTATTAACCAGCCCAAAAGCGATGACATACTGGGCCGCCTCCCACCGCTGTGAGAGATTTAGCCCCCTTCTGCAAGGCCCGCTGCGAGTCTGTTCTGTGGAAGCAGACCTCACAGGTGGCCGTCCTGGCAGCTCCCCCCGGTCTGAACGTGTGAAAATATATTCTGTTGCAGTTGGAGCCTTTTTTTTATGAGAATCTACCAACTGAAGGGTCGAAGATGCCGAGGGGTGAGAGCGACGCCGAGATAATCATCCACCTGTGAGGGCCGCTCTGCTGAGTAAATATTTGGAGTGTGGATGAGCACATTTGACAGTTACGCTGATTCATTTATGTTAACAGTTGATTGATTCAAAATATACGAGGCAGTAAAAACACACGATGATCCGCAGCTTTTGAAATGACCAACAACAAGGAGAAGGAGCGTTTATTGACCCTCGTGGAAGCTTCTGCTGAGACTCGGTGCAGTTTCAGGTCAGTGTGTATGTAAAGAGGAAGGAAGTCATGCCTTCAAAGCCAAAGCCAGGGAGTTAATATCTTTCAGTGCTGTAAATGCCACCGACTACATGAAGGACTGTAACCTGCAGCTGTTTCATTGTCGACTCCAGTTACAATCACGTAAAATTACAAAAGCGTAGAGTGTCGTCCCCTTACATCTACACAACAATGTTGTTCTTTTGCCATTTCTTGTTCTTTTCTCTTGTTCTCAGCAAAAAAAAGCTATTTACTGTGTGACTGCTTCCAAGATGAGAAAAATAAAAGCAACTTTGTCACTGCCATGGGAGTGGGCACATTACGCCCACTGCCGTACAGTACAAATGATCATTAGCGCTGTAATTACTGGGAGGCCATCATGTTTGAAATTCATCAGAAGCGCATTGCCAGTAAGCACGAGTCGGAGGAAATGCATCACAAGGGGATTTGCGCGGTGGGCTAATGCTCTCCGCGTTCGGGTGGAGCCGAAAAACCCCTCAAGTAGGAGTTAATGGGAAAGAGATGGTTGGTGCTGGTCCTGGATCAGTCAGTGTTGCTTGACCGAGCTCCTTCCAATGAACGTCACGATACCCAGGATATATAGTGCTTAAGATTTGATACTTATTCTGTTCACTGTCACCAATTCAAGCCAAAAGTCAAAACAACAGAAGCCAATCGATACGCCATATTAGGAAGAGTTACTTAACGCACAGCAAAGACTCAGAGGGAGGATTTATTCTGGTGACTGCCTGTTAGTGCTGAAGAGGTCCGAGTGTCATAACAAAGCATAGATCCTGCCATGCTAAAGAGCTGCGCAGGCCAGCTGAGAGCCATCTCTGTTTCCATGACCTCATTTCGTGTTTCTTGCGGGAGGCCTGGCGTGGCTTTGTTGACCTAATTTCAGACGCCGACCAACAAGCGCCAGCAACAGCGGTTACTTAAGAAGGGTAGGCCTCGTCCGCTGGGAGCACCGATACTCCTCGTCCCCCCGCCCCCCCCCCTTCTCCAGCGAGAACAAATGGGACCGGTGCCATTAGCGAGGCAGCGGAGATCGAGGTTGCCCTTAATGTGTTGGTGCGCGGGTGAGAAATTCCCAACACGGTTCCGTGTGAAGGTGAGAGAAAAAAAAAGCCTGAGAAGAGCCACTTAAAAAACACTGTTGTGCATCGGGTCAATGCCACCGAGCCACTAACAAGACACCGATTCCCCATAAAGCAGCGAGAAAAAAACCTTCGACGGGACATGAAGACGAACAGTCTCGGATGGGTTCTCACTTAGTTCCACAGCAGCATCAGAAACAACAGGTACTAATGATGCGTCGAGGAAAGACGCAGGTAAAAACTCTGTGTGACATTTAAATAGAGAGCCGAGGCCAAACGCTTGCCTGTCTGACAGCTCTGATTATACCCAAAGGCATCGATATCGAGGTGGTATCTACGGAAACGCGCGGCGCATCGCTGGGCCTGCGCCTCCTCCGGCTGTACCAGTCGCTTTCTGAGGGAGCTCTGCCGGGAGGAGTAACAGCACACGACAGGCAGCTCCTGGAAAAAAAAACCATAATCACCGTCGCAAGGCAAATAAGCCATCGCTCTCAGACGATGACAGGCCGGCGCGCTTTGCACTCGATAATTGTTCCGCGATCATCAGAGACGGAGGAATCGACGGCGCGGCCGGTGAAAACGACACACCGGAGAGTGCTGGAGCAAGAGGTGGGCCGCTGGTTTGCAACAACATCCTTGAAACCTCGAGTGCGAGACAGTCTTTGTTCTCTTACTGCTGCTGCAGCAGCGTTTCTCACTATTTAAAGGATTTCATATAAAAACAAACCCGATACAACATTCACACCAGTGCCTCGAGGCGTCCATGTACAATGTCAGAGCTGAGAAGTGAGCAAATAAACATCAGCAAGACTTTCAGCAGTTCATCAGTCGTCCTTCACGAAGTTCACTTCACTTATCAAATGCAGAAAGTGACAAGAAAAGACTCATAAATGCAAACACAAATGTAAAATCCACCAGGTAAAGGTATTCAAGTCTTTCCTGTCTCCTCCTGAATGTGCTCTGAAACCTGCGTTTCTTTTCCAGAGCAGCAATGTGAATTTCTCTCACTTTCTCCTTTTGCAACGTGTCGGTCACTAAACAGGCTGCCGTCCCTGTTCAGCTCTATCAGAGCAGCTGCAGCACGCGCGCGCTGGTTTGTTCAATGGATTTCTGCTGGTGTCTCGAAGGAACAGGTTTTCATTTGGTTGCGGCTCGCCGGCTTCGCGCTGTAAAATGCAACTTTTTTTTTTTCCCCCCCTGCCATAACAGACACAGCTCCCACCTTCAGCCATCTGTCTCCACTACGCGTGTTGTCCTTATCTAGTTCTTCCTCTGCTTCTCTCACTAATGACTCTCTCCCTCTCTCTCGTCTATTGTCTCAAATATCTTTCCTCAAGTCTTCTATTCTTCACTCTGCACCTGCCCCCCCCCGGACGTCCCTCCGGGTTTGCAGCGGTCGGCAATGCGGTAGAGTTGCTTCCTCTTTGACGGTATCAAAACCCTGTTTGCTGGTCTCACAGGCTGCAGGCTGCAGGCTGCTGGCACAGTGAGGTGCCCAGAACAGGCGAAACACAGAGCATTCAAACTCAAACCGCAACAACATTAAAAGCCCCTCGAAAGCACAAGACTCGCACACAAAACCCCGATTTGTATTTTTACCAAATTCTGGCTCTCGCACCTCTTTTTTTTAATCCCTTATCACATCATGACAACTCGCGCTTCGGTCTCTCCGGCTCCGTTAGTGTGAAGTTGTTTTTTTTCCTCTCTTTCTTTTTTTTCTCTCTCTAATGAGGTCCCGCATCAGGGAAAAGCTTTCCATTTGTGTGGGCGTGTAAATCAGAGTACAGGACAGCTAGTGGAAGCACACAGGGCCAGCCAACTGTGTATCATATATTAACAGGCCCGTGAATTGATTCCCTAATGAAGCCGCATTGTTTAATGATTAATTCCGCTCGAGCTTACAAGTAAAAATGCAAACACATAGATTTGAAAGTGGGTAAAGTGGGTGAAGTGGAAGGACTGTCCCATCTGGAGTCCTGAATCAATATCAGTAAATCCCTTTACGGTCAAACTGTGACTTGTTCAAAATTGCATCCTCAATTATTTACGCTCCGCCACCATAAGTGCTTCGAGATGCAACGTGCAGCAAGTTGAAACTGGGGAGTTTGCATGTTCTTCATGCGAGACTTTGAAACTTTCTTTCCACTCGCGGCAAATCAACATGTCGAACTCGTCCTTGTTCCAAGGTCACCGCGGCGTCGGCCCGTTTAATGCGAGCAGAGCGCATCTCGGCAACGACACCCTTTTTTTTATCGCACCCTGTAAAAGTCGTGGCTGCCTCTAATGTACTAACTTGCAACCGTGCTGGCAGGCCGATCCGGAGGGGGGGGAGGTGGGGGGGCGTCCAGCCACGGGGTGGTATTTCTGCTTTATAGACTTGTGCTGAGCAGCTACGGCGACCAACTGTTCAAAGAGCCTCATCATGGGGCTGCTTTTTTTGTGGGATAATGCTGATGATGGAGTTTGGATGCCGGTCGCCTGCCGCTGCTGCTTCTGGTGGTCGTTGATTTATGCCAAACAGCTGCTTCTGTTGAGGGACCATAAAGCCCAGGGAAGAAAGAGGATTCAATATAATACGACTATAATGTGGATAAAAGAGACAAACTTTGGCAGAAAAAGCGATTCTACAAAGTGAGTTTCTACCTAAAAATAGATTCAATCAAAGTTAGTGTGAGGACAATCATTCATGGCTGAATGGATGGCTTTCTCTTTAGGACAAACACGTTTGCACCGACTGCTCCTATAGAAGCAGTGAGCCGGTGCAGGCTGTTTTGCTGGTGCGCAACAAAGGAAGCGGGAGATAAATGAAAGCGCGACAGGGACAGGTGTGTTGAAGCCCGAGTGACGCGGGCGCAAAAAAAAAAGAAGAAGTCATTTCTGCCCTGCAGCAGCCAAAGGCTTACGAGGTTCCACCGCGCTGGTATCAATCAGGAGGGCCTATTTATAGAGGGCCCGGGCAGGAATACAAACACTCCACTGAAGTAGGTTACCAGCAGCAAACCACTGTATCAACAGCAAAGAGGAAGAAGGAAGAAAGGAGGACGTGACGGGAGAAGCAGGTCGCCGGGTTAATTTATGCGGAAGCAGACGATGATTAATGACGTTTGCGACAATTTTGAAAAGGTAAAGATGTAAATTGTTCCTTCGAGTCCAGTTCTCGACTGTACTCGAGTCTATTTCTCCAAGTTTCTGTGTTACTGACTGCTTTCAAAATGACACTTGTGGGTTTTTTTCCCCCCTCGCAAACAAACAGCATCACGTCGATGGAAAAACACCTGCATGTGGTGAGGCATGCATCTTTAATGATGTATAGGACGCGCTGCCCGTATAGCTCGGACAAAGGGAGCCAGCTTGGTTACAGTCCTGATCAGCGCGCAGCCACCTCAGCCGCCTGGATCCAATTGAGGAGATGGAGTGTCGGGGGGGTGGAGGTGGTGGTGGTGGTGGGGGTTATTGTCTGTCAACAGCTACTTTGAGGGTGTTTTACAAACAACATGGTTTGCTGGGGTCGCCTTTTCTCCTGCTAATCCCTGGCTGTTAGCGGCTAATCCCTGTTTATCAACAGAGGGAGGGGAGGGGAGGGGGGGTTGGATGGAGGAGAATGGCAGGCTCACTGTCGTGTGACATAATGGAAAGTGCTTCCTGCATTGTGTGCTTCGGCTTGGGTGATATTTAAACCATATATAGAATTATTTAGGACGCTTTAAGCTGCGTCGCACCTTGGGAGAGAACAGCGCGTCCGTCCCGCAACGCAGTGATCTTCAAGAACCCTTACTTTGCACTTTAAATGAGATAAAATAAAACTCGCCTGTAGCCAAGTGTTAAAAAAAAAGCCCTCCTTATCCCTGGAGGATGGTGTACAAAACACTGCGTCTCACAAACAAAACACAGCTGCTGCTGAAAGTGAAACAAGCTTACCAGGACGCAAAGACTGCGCTTCAACACATTTGCAATCGTCATCTGTAAGCCCGCTTGTTGTAAACAGCGCGGGGCGTCTTTCTCTCCCCGGCTGTCATCAGTGGAAAGTCGCACCCTGAATAAGATTAATGTCGGGGACAGGCATCACTGTTGGGCCGCTCCCGCTCCGTCTCCTGCATCCATTTCCACAACATATGAATCAAACGAGAGGCGACAGTGGGACATGCCTGCGTCTACCCGGCCAGCCGGGGGTCCCTGGGCAATCGCTCTCTCTTTCTATCCGCCCCCCCCCTCTTCTCCGAAAGGGAGAGGCTGCATGCTGCCTCAACATCCCCTCTAATCCATCATTGCCTTTTCCCATTTCCACCTCCGTTCTACAGAGGCCTGCTCTCCTGACCAAGTGGGGGAAGAGATTAAAATGGAAACAGTTGCTTTAACAAAAAGACATTTTGCTTAAAGCTCTTCAGCGCAAATCCTGCTGTAATCTTGCTCACTCTATCAGTGGAAGGAATTAGACTCATCAAGGACAAACACACCAGGATCCCTTTCATTTTTAAACTGATCCATGAGAAAGAAAAAAAAAACCACTGGCAGTTTTCACGGTTTGTTGAACAGCGCGTCACGCCACCGGATTCAAATCACGCTGCAAACAAAGTCTCAAAAGTTAATCTGAAAATGTGGGGATGAGAGGCGGTGAGATATGGACGCAATTAAGAAGAAATGCAAGCAATTCCACCCAACAGGTGCACGACGCAGGAGGAAAAACGAATTACTTTCCTGATAACAAAACTGAATTGAGGAACAAATGCAACGCCCCCCCCCCATCCCCCTGGGAATTCATTACCACGACCGGTCCAAAGCAGAGGTAAATCAATTTGGCCACTTGTGCGTTCTCCGAAGGACATGACCCTGAAAAGCATGCTCAAGGTGGACGGATTGGGCTGCTTGAGGATTCAGGGGGAAGGCTGCAGAGAGCACTACGACGCGGGGGAAGTGGCTGCACAACGCAGAGGTATCAAAGGCAGGGAAACAGCTGCTGTGATTCGACACAGTCCAGTGTCAACTTCAATTAAAGTTGGAAGCGACTGTCAGACGCGATTCTGGTCTGAAAAACAGAAATACCACAAGAGAGAGAACTCGTGTGTCCTGTTTCGTCCACTCTCACAACGCGCTGTTTGCTCGTCCATATTCATGCGTCCCTGCCATCACGCTTTAACTCTGTGCTGTGCCGCTGACTGAAACCAAGCTGCATCCTGGCTTCACTGAGTGCATTTAGGGCCACTGAATTACTGCTGCAGTGCAGACATTCGGAGAATTTATGACAGTATCACTACCTGAGTGGAAAAAAAGTCATGTGACACTTTGGGAGGGGCGGGTCTTATCTTGCAGGGTTAATGCGCTGCCTCGTATTGGATTGAATGGGAGTCGACAGCACCCGTATACAACTGTGAAATTTGATTATGATAAAAGAGGGTGAATAACTTTAGTGGGAGTCCACAGTGGCCATCACTGATGCTGGGTTTTTAATTCCTCAAGGCGCTGCTGCAGTTAAATCTAAACACAAACACAATTCATAGTTACTGCATTACCCTGGATAAATTACACGATTCATTCCAGTTACTCCACATTGAATAAAATGGTGAAACCTAATTACATCCTCTGAGCACAGCTGCTAAAAGGCATCGCTTGCGACAAACTGTAGATCATCCCAGCAATAATTTAAGGGCTTGCTTTGTAGCCTGCTGCCCTCTACTGGCAAAAGGCAGATAGTGCTGCGGTCGAATTTTCAAAATAAAGGTGAATCGTCAGGATTCTTTTGAAAAAAAACAAAGACATTATAACACATTACTGTCATATTGATCACATTTTTGATTCTGTGCACAAGCTTCTGTTATTCAGCCTTCAGATTTAACAACAAAGTACCAGGATGGTTTTCCACCATCACCAGTTTAGTTCTGCACACTAAATCGAGTAACAATGTCTGTAAACAGGAGGGAACATTTCAGGACATGCAGTACTGTACGTTGTATTCTGTCTATGGAGCAAATGATCCAATAAAATGCGTCATAAAGTCAGCAGGGATTTCTAAAATGCTCTCTCACGACAGCCGTCTGTCACACACACACGCCCACACACACACGCACGCACGACAGCGCTTTAGTTTTTGTTTTTTTAAACGTGCTCATTTTCTAGAGAGTGCACCAACGTCCAGAGGGTTCTCTCGCCACCTGGCAGCTTTAATAGTGCGATCATCCACATGCTGGGAAGTAAAGAGAGGCGACTCAGAGTCCAACACGAAAGGTCTGCATTTTACCACGGACAGTACACGACAATATTCAGAGAAAAGGCCGTGATTTGATCGTTTTTGTTGTTTTTCGACAACAGCTAAAATACCTGGAAATGCATCCCATGCACTTCAGGACAGCGGCCTGATTTTCAATGGGAAAAAAGAAAAAGAAGAGAGAGTGAAAGTGTAATTTCAATGTCGCCGGCGGAAACACCTGGGTCTCCGTGTGGCTCCAGCTGTGGTTGCCAGCTCCCATGATATCAGACGGATGGATTCAAATGACAACTACACACACACACACACAGACGCACACACACACATGGGTTTGATAAACTGCAGAAAAGAAACGACACTGATTATGTCATCCTGAATCTGCACCTGCACCATTGACACAGACCTAATAAATACAAAATGAACAAAGCTCCTGATGTTTCTTTCCTTATTCATCACAAATGCAGTTGTTTTTGCCGACCTGCTGCTGCT
Source organism: Malacoctenus tetranemus (assembly GCA_032274765.1). Taxonomy (NCBI): domain Eukaryota; kingdom Metazoa; phylum Chordata; class Actinopteri; order Blenniiformes; family Labrisomidae; genus Malacoctenus; species Malacoctenus tetranemus. The sequence goes on from JAUESF010000057.1 coordinate 5,155,598, forward strand.
GCTGTTGTGGCTTCTTTTCTTTTTACCCTGCAGAAAAAAAATTCTTTACTGCAGATGTCATTTCAGAATCCCTACAGTGCAGTTCATGACTGTTTAATGGCGTGCTAAATCACAACAAACACCGCGCATTCGTCTCAACAACTGACGAGCCGTGTCAGAGCGCAAAAACACTTGTCGGTGACAAACGCTTTACGTTTCACGGGATCGGCGTGTCGAAGACTTAACCAGGTTATGAAGGAAAACGTATAGATGGAAGAGCAGGAGGAAAGGGGAAAGAGCAGAGCGCGTTCTCACTGGATGCTCTGCTGCATGCACAAGGTGACATCACGGCCTTTCCCAGGCGACAGCTCAGTGTTGCCTCCGCGTTTTACAGCCCGTTTCAGTGGTCAGTGCATGCGGCTGTAAATCCTGCCCTATAAAGCGCCGCGGCCTGTGTGAGTGTATAACCTGAGAAGTAATCAATGCTGATCTTAGGTTCAAAGTGGATTAATTTACAGGAGCCGTCGACAGTGACTCACCACGCAACCGTGTTCCCGTCGTTTGTCATTCCGGTACGGCCGTAAATTTCGGGGGGGGAGGGGCGGGGGACAATGCAGTGAAGTGATGAGCGATCAATACCACATGACTGCGTTTTAATGCTGTTGACAGCTTTGTGTTTGGACATTCTGGAGTCAGTTCATTTTAGCGTCGTCTCAGCCGCTCCGCGCGATAAACTCCCTTAAATACCTGGAACAGATTGCGTTTTAAAAACGTGTTGGAGGAGCCGACGAGCAGCCGGCCTCCTGACGAGAGGCAATTAATCACAAGCGGTGCAGTCTGTGGTGAAGTCCCCCCCCACCCCCCGCCCCGCCCCCCGATACTGTCTGTCTGTGACAGGAACCGGTGGCGTCTTGTACCTTTGGGGTTGGGCGAGGCCCAGGTGATGAAGCGCCGCACCAGGCAGCAGTTGAGCAGGACTTTCTTGGAGAAGCCGTAGTCCTTGCGGAAGTGCTGCAGGTCCTCCCTCCACTGGGTCCTCTTGGTGGGCGAACACATGGCTCACTGGCGTGAAACAGAACAATGTCGATATTTACAGCGGCCGGTCCATTCTGCTCTAATACGTCTATTAAAAATGGATGGGGGGCAAAAGCTCAAATTTACAACTCGTGAGGCTGCAATAAAAACGCCATTCCAAAGCACCTTCGTTATTATTAGTGTGACATCTCGAGCCGTGACCCCTCCACTGCCTCTGGTGAAGATTCAGCAGAAATAGCAACAGTCACTGCTGCGTGCAAAGCTAACTGTCACAACTTGAAGCCACTCACCTGAGAGGAAATGCTAATTGGGACGATGCTTTCCCCGCCCCGAGCTATGCACAGCCATCCCAACGTGTCTAACTTGCCCTTTTGGAGCATCGGGGGGCTGTTTTGTTTTTTTCCTTGCGTCCTGAGTCTGCAGCTTCAAGAGGGCCACAGTGTTCGCTCCACTAATGAAGGATTACGGGTGATCAAAAGGAGCAAACCAAAAGGACTGTCGGGATGCATGCGAGCTGAAACGAGCCTCTGTTTTGCAGTTAACCAGCGAAAATGTCTCAGAAGTCATTTCAGAGTAAACGACACAACGATTTTTGATTGCGTTAAATAAACGATGACTGATGCCCCACCTGAGTCAGAGCAGTGCTAACAATCCCCCTGGAGGTCCCAGTTCCAGAGCACAAGTTTCAAACGTCAACAGATTACAGATCACCTGACTGCAGAGATTTTGGAGCGTTTCAGGGTGAATAAATTCACTCTCTCCAAACGCACCAAAAAAAATCCACGCCTCGTCTCCCTGCCAATGATTTCTTTGGTCATCGTCTTACCTTTCAGGTTAAAGCGCGACGCGCGAGCTCTGTCTGCTCCCTCGGTCTGCAAGTGATCCTCAGGTTTCACACAAGCACTTTCCCTTCCCCGAGCTGATCAACAGAGTGTGAAAGGGGGTGGGAGGAGGAGGAGGAGGAGGAGGAGAAAGAAGAGGAGAGCAAGGACCGCTCCGTGAAGCAGAGCGAGGGGATGAATGGAGGAGAAAGAGAGGGAGACAGAAAGGAGAATTGCTGGGAGACACTGTGGCCTTTGCTTCCACTTTGAAGACCATGCAGGCATGTTTTATTCAAGTGGAAGGCGGCGAGTCAGAGGTAAGTTTGTTCACAAGGACACGTCGCTGCATCCTCCGGGTTCACAAAACAACCTTCAACAGAAGTGAACAAGCTCAGACAGGTCCCACGCTCTAGCTTTAAATTAGATGAGGGACGAATTCCATTTCATACGCCACATGTAACCTTTATCGGTCAACTCCATTCCTACATTTTTACAGCAATCATCATTCAGACAGGATAAGATAAAGCCACTTTCCCCCA
>JAUESF010000057.1:5176913-5189196 GCA_032274765.1 Malacoctenus tetranemus
TAGTTTTTGATGTTTGCTGCTGCAGTGATTCCACAGACGATGATGGGTATCCCTCCGCCGATCAAGTAGAACCTTTAGGAAGGAGCAAAAGGAGACAGTTGAGCTTGTTTGCACAAACATACACAGAGTGGACGCCAGGGCAGCTTTCTTGTCGACACTGCCCCCTTGTGGCAGCTTTATGAAAAAACATGACCACTTCAAGACAGAGCTGCTCATCCTCTCTGTCCATCTCAAACACATGCAGAGTTGGGAAAAGAAAACATCACAATGTCTTTTAGATTGTTGACTTTAGTTTGGACTCGAACCTGAGCATCGGCCGTGGGGGTGGAGGAGGCTCGTCCAGCTCCTCGTAGCGTTTGGCCTTGCGGGTCACCTGTTTGTAGATGTTGCGTGCAGTCACGCCCACCCACAGAGCCGTGGCCAGAGTGGAGTAATGCAGCAGGATGCCCACCTACGAAACATTGTGAAGAGGATTCGGCAAAAGAGGAATGACCGAGAAGACCATCTGTCATTACAAGGGAAAACAAACGTTCCTGTCTTGTTTGTTGTCTTGTTTCATACACATATTGATGTCAAACTTGAGAGATGCACAGTTCTCTCTTGAGGATGTCATGAATGAGACTTAACTCTGTACCACAGGGGGATTGAATCAATAAACAAGAAGATTGCTGCCAAATTTTTAATCGCGATACTTGCAGGATGCGACGCAATAAAAAATAAACGAACGTCTCAGTGCAACACGGCGCGCTGAAAGGTACAGGATGGCCTCCAGCTAGCCGTCGCCATCCACTGCAGCTTTTTTATGCATCTTTTACCGGGCGCCTCGCAGCCCCACCAGCGCGTCAAACGTAGCTCCAGGCGACTTTATTTTCAACTTTGTTTCCCTCTGAAAACATCTGAAACGCAGTGTTCATTTGTCTGTCAAGTTGGGTGGAGGAGGTCCCCACACAGCAGGGGAGGAGAGGGGAGGGAGGGGGAGGGAGGGGAGGCGGGGGGCTGGAAGCGTGCAGGTGGTGTATACTCACAGCTTGGCAGACGCTCGAATGTCGCGTCTGATTGATGCCGCCGATGAAAACGCCACATGTGAGGGAGATGTGGAAGCAGAGGTTGACCAACATGTGCCAGAACTTGCGGCTCACTCGAACAGACCTGTGGTTGGAGAGGCAGGGGAGGAAATGGGGGGATAAAGGACTTTGAAGAGGATATATTCCAATTTTGGCATCTAAAAACTGTACAATAACTACTGGAAAATATAAAAGACTCTTGACAGCTAAAGAATATCTAAAAATAATCGGATTTTATGACGAAGGGCAGTAAAATATTCCGAGCCGGAGGCAACGAAATCTGTGACAGCAACCAGCAGACTGCCGATGCCTTCTTTTTCATGACTTACTTGTGATGGTAGATGTAACTGATGATGATGGTGAGGAGGCAGAGGAGGAGGAGGACGGCGGCGGCGTAGATGACTGGGTGCAGAGGCTCGATGCTGGGAGAGAAGTACTCCACGCTGCTCAGGTCCTGCAAGAGACATAAGATGATTAACAAGCTTTTCGTGCTGCCGACCAGAAGAAGTGACTCTCGTGTTTTACACTAAATCATCGTTGTCCTACCATCAGCAGCCCATAGTTCCCCAGGGAGTTGCAGGAGATGGTGGTGAAATTGTCGTGATGCTCCAGGATGCGGCAGCCGTCGCTCTGCCACCCTCCCTGGCCCCCCGCCAGGCTGAAGTTCCAGCAGGCCGACACGGCGTCGGAGCCGCGGGCGAACCGCCGCAAGGTGATGTTGACCGGCGTCCTCAGGACGCGTAGGGACATGCCGTCTGAAAGGGGGAGGGGGGCACCAATCACGATGCGGGCGCGTTTCATTTCGATACCCGACGAAGCTGTCGTAATTCAAACCCAGTGACGGACTCACCTATTTTCGCCATGATGACCGGGGTGGCGACGCTCCTCCTCTTCCCCCCGTCTGCCAGCTGGGACGAGTTTCCAGTGGAGGGGAAAAACTTGCCATTGCGGAAACCCAGCAGGTGAAGCTTGTACACAGCGTCCTCTGCCTGTCCGGGGACGACAGCCTGGGTGAAGAGGGACTGTGGGAGTTGCAGGGACGCCTCGATGATGGTGTTCTACAACAAAACAGACACAGGAAAGGACATTTTCAGTCTATTCTCCTTGATCGGTATTTTTAAGCTGCAATCGCAACCGAAGTAGTTGGAAATAAAACCCGGACCTTGTGTAAGATGCTGGAGAAGGAGCTGGTGGTGTTGCATTTGAAGGTGAGCTGGCGGTCCTGGCCGGGCGTGCGCTCCGTGCTGGGCCTCTGGAACAGCATGCAGGTCATGCCGTTCCAGTCGCTGACCCGGACGGCGTGGGCCTCCAGCGCGATGTTGGGGGACGTCTGCGGAGTGGAACCAAAACGTCAGGGTTTTTTTTTTTTTGACAGAGCGTGGCCACACGGGACCCGGTGGTCCTCGAGGTGCTCACCAGGGAGAAGGCCTGCGCGGTGGCCAGGCGGTACACGGCGATCTTCTGCAGGCAGGCGATGATGCGCGAGCAGGCCATGGCCTCGCGCTGGGCCATCCACAGCACCCGCTCGTCGGCCAGCATCAGGTTGCTGGCCATGCTGACCATCACCTCACCCAGCTAAAGGGGACGAGAGAAAGCAACACACAAGCAAACGTGTGTGAAGAACTGCAAGATTTCCCTGTTTTGGTGTGATTGTCATTTCAATCACTGGAAACTTTTGTCAGTCAGCAGCCGATCGCCTCATATTTCCAAAATCACCTAAATCCGAAATGCAAATCTGCTCCGGCAGCATTCAGCAAACACTTGGGGGAATTGCTCGACGCAGCTTTTGAAGTGGCTAAGTGACTATTGGAAACACATTTCAAGCATGGTGTCACACTACTAAACTTTAATACGCTCCGACTGCTTTTATTACACTCGTGCTACTCGCCTGCAGCACTTCACGACACGACAGGCGCGCCTTAACTTTTCCCTCTCTCGTTTCCGCGGGCCCGCAGCTGCGCCCAAAGTCTCGGCGAGACATTCTTTCTCATTAAACAACATGACAACAAACAGCTGCTGAGAATTAATCGATTCGCCCTTGCTGCTGGCTCGCAAATGTGAGCAAACAAGAACAGGCGGCGGCGCGCAAACTCACGTCTTTAAAGCGCTCCACGAACTTGCCAAACTTCTCGATCATCTCGGCCACGAAGATGATGTCCATTTTGTCGGAGAAGTTGGCGGCGTCGATGGTGTAGAGCAGCAGGCGGCGAGCTCTCGTCACCACGTTGGTCTCGTTCAAAGGCATCTGAGAAAGTTGGAAAAAACAACCCGACATTTAATTCCTGAACAAAAGGGGGTCAAAAAACTTCAAATGACAAAATGAAGGAAACGCAGATTCGGAACCTGATTGATGACGTAAAGGAATCTCGTGGCGTCCTTCTGGAACTGGCAGCGGGAGTAGTCCTCCTCCGTCCACAGCCCCTCGCGGTCGCAGTAGCGCCACGCGCGCTGCTCCTCGCCGGCGCCGCCCGAGTAGGTGCCGGCGCTGGAGGGCAGCCGGTTGCAGGGCAGGTAGGCTCTGATCCCGGCCAGGGTGCGCGGCCACCTGCAATCCGTCAAACAGTGTTTAGAAAGTGACTCATCTCACAGACTGATGATATGACTGAAGTCCTGATTATCTGTCATGTCAAGAGCTACTACAGGAACTACTGATTACATTCTTTAAATAGGACTCTGCTGTGTAATACTCAAATAGAGCCACTAGGGTGTGCTGCGTGCACAACGCTGAAGCAAGGAGAGCCAGAAATGGTCACCCAGAGTTGATTCAAATGTTGAGTGATTTATATGGAATTAGATGGAGACTCTTCTGTTTAAATTGGAGTGTTTAAGGATATTTTTAAAGTTGTACGAGAGAAAGTTGCAATAAATGGTGCAATGCCAGATTTTATCTTCACCTGAACTCTCCTTTGTTGTTCGAAACGCGCTCGGGAACGCAGTATTTGGCTGAACTCTGCAGCACCACGATGTGCACGGTCCTCGTGGTGTTGCCCCTGCTTGTTCTGATGCGACACTCCCAGTTCCCCGTGAAGCCAGGCTGGATGTTGGAGATGGTCAATGCGCTGATAAACAAGAGAGAGAAAAAAAGGACTGAGTAATCTTCACAAATCCAATCAGCTGAATCCAAATCAGCTGACGGCGCAGCCGCATACCTCGCGATCAGCGAGCAGTTCTGCACAATGCGCTTCTCGATGACGATGCCCTGCGTGGCGTCGGGCTGCACCATCCGGCCGTTCTGGTACCACAGCACCTGCATGTCTTCGGCCACCAGGGAGGCCTGACACTGGAACGGCAGGCTGTCCCCCTGAAAGACCACCTGCCGCTGGGATGGAGTCAGCTCAAAGGAGGGTAGCTCCAGTGGAGCGTCTGAGGAACAACCAGGAAGTGAAGCAGACATTTACACACAAGTAACAATCACTCAGAAGACACATGAAAGGAACTAAACGTGTGTAATTGAAGCATTATTACTACCACTTTGGATACATTCTGAATACGCAGTACAGCTGAAACACTGTCTGATATTTCTGGGTACTTCACTGCTACTTGTCATTCATGTCAAGCCACCGGCTGCTGCTAAATCTATGCCATGTATTTCATAATCCCTCACTGAGATGAGTGCCAAACTGATAAGACATGAGCAAGTACAAACAAAGGCAGCGCCGGCCTGGGCAGCCCTTGTCTTATCTCTCGTGTCATTGCACAAGCCCCTGTTCCCCAAATACCAGCCGCACTGATACCAAAACAGAGGAATTAAAGAGACAGTGCGCCATTTTTGACAGTGTCATCTGTGTCACAGCTCAATATGTCTTTTTTTTTCTTTCTCTCTCCCGCGTTTCAGAAAGAGAGCGGACGAGTGACAGATCAGATGGTGTGTCAGAGGAATGATGAATGATTCAGGCGAGAGTGTTAAACAGCCACTATTTTAGGGGGTGACGTCCCCCCTGCTGGGACAAATTTATGGCTTTAATAATGCGTTTGTTGTTGCGCGTGTGCGTGTTCCCACCGCAGGTGAGGAGCTCCGGTCGGATGGGGGTGATCAGCTGGCCCTGCAGGGACTGCGGGTACGAGCACTTGGTGTTCTTCACCGCGATGTTTCGCTCCTTGATCCAGCGCAGCAGCCACAGGAGGTTGCAGTCGCACAGCAGGTACGGTGTCTGAAACTCCCTGGAGATGATACAAGAGACACATAAGACAGTCTCAGTGTTTAGGCAGCGATAAATAACGTGTAATTGTCACTTTAAATGACAGAAAATGTTCATTTTTCCCCCCTGACATGTTCAATTACTCCAACTCAGATTCGATTGCTTTCATGATGTATGGTTTCGATCAGGCCACCTCAGTCGCACTCCCACTCAGACGGGCTCCCACGTCCATCTCTTGATCATACTTACAACCCCTTCAGAGACACCAAGCTGTCGAAAGTCCCCTGAGCCAACGACGAGAACATGTTTCCTGTGAGGTTCCTGTGGAAGACAGTCGCTTTTAGTCCCTCAAACTGAAGAAGTATCCGCGGTATCCACGACGATGAACACGGTGACTTACAGCCGGACCAGATTGGAGAGGCCCTTGAAGATGCCGACGTTGAGGCAGCCGATGCTGTTGTTGGACAGGTCTCTGTATCCAACACAAGAGAAAAATAGTCAAAGTTAATTTAGTTTTTTCTTGAACATAGAGGTCAGATTTTATCATAAAAACACAGATGAAGAAGTGCTGTGATGTCATGGAGGCGAAAGAAAGAGGCCTGTCGAGGAGTTGCAAGTTGAGGCAGAGAGCCGCGAAAATCCAGCTGACAGCTTTACAACTTTCAAGGTGATTTCAGATGATGTCTGCACGGGCCTGCAGGGAAACCTGCGCATCAAAGGCAGAGGGGGGTGGGGGGTGGGGGGGCTCCGCTGGAGGTGATTAATCACCTATGATTAATGTCGAACGCCTCGAAAAAAGCGCGTGTGTTTCTCCGGCGAAGGTGACGTGACATGATGTCTTCTGCCAAACATCAGACGGAGGAGTCCGAGACGGCTCACCGAAGGGGCTGCCGGTGATTAGGAAGCACGGGGGCGGGACAGGCAGACGTTGCAGGCAGCCGTGAATTACACAGAAGAGGAAGAAGGAGATCTGCGTCAGGATGACTCGGCCAAACTCAAAAAACGCTTTATCGTTGTGGGAGTTTAAAACTTTTTACGACTCGAATAATTAGTGAAAAACTACATGAGGTGTGTGTCGTCTTCTTGTCTTTCATCTTTCTTACTTTTGTAAGATTTAGTTGAATTGAACTGCAGAAATTTCAGGGAAAAAAAGGACAATTACCTGTATTTGATTTCTCCTGAGAGATAAACACACCTGTGGTAGGTGGTAAAACTGGGTCATTACGATTCAGCTGCAGCGGTGTCGTCACGCTGTGATCATTCTACCACTTTGTTCACTTGACTTTAAAACACACACGCCCCAACACACACGCGCACACAAAAAAAGCCAAATGGTAATAGTTATCCAGTCACATTTAAATTCCCTGAGATAACGTTTAAAGCAAACAACCTGTGAAATCCAGTATCACAGCAGCGTGATAATAGCAGGAACACACACATCCCCTCTGTAATAGTACCCAATTGTTGGGAAGTGCCAGAAAAAGAACCGGTGAGAGAGAGAAAATAGAGACACATCATTACCTCAACCCACCAGCAACGCCGTATCTCGGGGTGCTCCAGGAATATGATCCTAACACAAAGTGATACCTGGAAAATGACTGGCAGGCATATGCTAACGTCCCAGCGTTTATGTAATTATTGGTGTTGGTCCTTAAGGTAGCAGCTGGGGAATTTACTGTGTGAGGTTATTAGTTCCACTTGGAAGAGGAGGGAAAAAGCCGCCTTTTTCGCAGGCTTGCCAATTTGTGTGAGCATTGTGTGTCATGGGAGGGATAACACGGTCGAACTGGGGGGAGAGGAAGAGGTGGGGTGGTGGTGGTGGGGCTTTCATTGCTGAAGGCATACTTTATTCCCATTTTATCGCCTGGTTTCTAATACGAGAGCTCCAGCTGCACTGAGGGACTGGACACAAGATGGTGAATGTGACTTTCAGCCACTTTATGGGAGGAATGCTTATGACTAAACAACACTTAAAAAGCAAATCAATCCACACATCACTGTCCCCCCCCCTCCCCCTTCTTTCAAACAAAGTGGCAGCCATGTCCTGCGGCCACAGGCACGCAGCAAATTAACAGCACGGAGCACACAGTCTCACATGAGCCGCTTGCGAGCGATACGAGGAGCGCTGGCAAAAAATAGCTCGATGCGACTCGGTCTGAGACGGCGACTGTTCAGCTGTTGGGGAGGAATGTGGGGTTAAAGCGCTTTTTGAAGCCGGAGGGATCCATGGGGGTCTGCGGTGGGGGTGGGGGGGAGGAGGAGGCGGGGCTTTACGGGACCTGGGAACGTCTCAAAGTGTGTGAAAGGAAGGATACCTTGACATTGTGCCTCGGGGTGAAACTCACACTAAGTTTGAGTGCTGGTATGAGCAACTGCTGTGCAACTGTGTTTGAAGGTTGGTGATGACAGAAGTTAAAAAATACTGATACTTTTTGCCTTTTTTTTACAAAATATAGTGACAAAATATGTTAGAATATCATCTGACAAAAGTGCTTCAAAGTCCTCCCAAAACAATCTCCGGCCTTTCACTCCTTTTAGGAGCTGTTTTCCGATGCGACCTGCGTCGTGCCTGATGTGAAGGACCCACGCCGCCCTGCCTTCTCCAGCCTTCGACGCCCTTGTCGGTGCTCGGCGACAAGGCACACAAGATAAATCAGCCCTCCAAATGGCACGTCCCCGAAATGAGGGAAAACTCTAATTAAGCAACGCTGCGAGAGGGGTGGGAGGAGGGGGGTCGACAGACAGATGGGGGAGTAAACACTGGCTCCACAAGAGTCAGAGATAAGGGGCTAGTGCGGGACGCGTCGAGCTCCATAACTTTTCCCCCGGCTTTCATGACCCTGGCAGAAGGTTCGGTATGTGAATGTGACATAAAACCCGGGGATTTTTTTCCTTTTTTTCAGGATTCCTTGCCGCCAATTAACTCCACGGCCATTTTTCCAAATAAACTGGGAAAAAAAAGTGGAGTGAATGTGTAGAGGCGAGTGCCAGCGCTTGATGCGGGGCTCCTGTGTTTACATTCCCAGGGTCCGGCTCCTGCCTCATCGTCTCCTCAGCTCCTCCACGCTCCTCCGCTCCCTCCCCCTTTTTTCACAGCTCAGCGAGTGACAAGCCACCCTTTGAAATCAACCGAGATGGGTGGTGGGGGCCCAATTAAACCTTGCTGCCCCGAGGCAAAAACAGGCTAAACTGTAGCCTGGAAAACGAGCCTCCCCATATGAAGCCTCTGATTTCTGTGTCACTTACAGGGAGCGTTTAAGGATATGTGCCGCATGTGTGGATGAGGATATTAGTATGCAGTGGACATATGAACTGACATGGATCTACGTGAGCATGGCATGGATGTGCGTTGGTGGTGGTGGGGGTGGTGGGGAAGCGGGGAGGTGGGGGGGGCTGCGAGGTCGGGTCGGAGCCAAGGCGCTGACTGCCTTCCTGTCTCGTTCTTATTGCTCCACAGCAGCGGCCAAGCTCCAGTTTGTGTTGGCAGCGAGCGGCTACTGTCAGATGATTCCAATTCACGCTGTGTTCTCGCTCTCACCCAAGCGCATGCACACACACACGCACGTACACACACAGTTGCACAAAGGGGAAACACATCCATAGGCTTACATCTGACCTGGTGCACAAACCCATGTCTAGCTTTGCTGTATCCAAATCATCCACACACGAGATTCATGGACATCTCATACACGTTTATATACCCCCCCCTTCCCCCTCCCCACATCCCCCTTTTCTCCCCGGAGTGTGTGAAAGTATATAAGGCCTCACACTGTCTGCTGTGGGCTCTGGCACGAGGCCAGTCAAAACAAGGCAGTAGAAATAGACTGCGGCTTGACCGTGCTCCCTTATGGACACTGAATCTACTTTATATCTGTGAGAACACACACGGCACTTTTGCATGGACGGATACGAACCAGCTGCTGGGGAGCACAACATATGCAATCAGCCTCATGAGTCAAAGCGGTGGAATTAACAGCTCACCTGAAACGTTTCACAAAAAACCTTTCGTTCTGATCATCTTGGGACCAGCTTGCAAACTTACAATAACTACACATTCACGAGGACACAAAAGGGGGTCTCTTCAGCGGGGGGGATAATTAATACGCACGTGAACATAATCTTCCAAAGTGTGCTTGGTTTTCAATACCCAACACCGCAGCGAAATCCCACAGTGTCCACGCACGCTTTGGGAAACCACATGAAAGGAGACGGCGAAACTCACAGTTTTTTGAGCGCCGGCAAGCCGAGGAAAGCGCCCGGTTCAATCCGGCTGATCATGTTACTCCGCAGGTCCCTGTGGAGGGGGGTGGGGGGGGGTGGGAGGTAGAGAGAGAGAAAACACACATGAGATCAGGGATGGTTCAGAGGGGCTGTAAACGCAGGGGCCTGCAGTTTAAAGAAAAGAGACATCTGAAAACATCTTCACATGTCATCATCTGTCTAAGTTACATACCTCTTGAATTACAGTCTGTTTTGTTCTCTCTGTCTATTCATTTCCTGTGGCTGAAAAACTTGCCGTTATATCGGCAACGAGTTAAACATTCAATAATGAGAGATGACGAGTTAAGAATTCGGCCTCATTTGACGTGGATTTGGCGTTCAGTTAAAAAAATCTAACCTATCAGCCCACAGACAAGCTCAAACTGCAGTAATGTAGTTTTAATCGCGTGAAATCTCCGAGAACTTCCTCCACTGTATCATTATTCCTTCATATAGCGACTGGAAATTGCAATTTGTAGTCGGGACTCACGACATGAGCAGATCTAATTTCAGTAATAACCCATCGGTGTATATTCCACCGACATAAAAGCCTCCAGAACCACCGGACCACACTTGATTTGACTTCGTATTTCAGAGAGCGGGCTCCTTTCAGCACCTTTAATAACACGTTTTAACACTGGAAAATGCGTCGAGTGAGTGAACTTTTTTTTTCAAACTCCAACAACAACACTCAGACCTTCTCTGAGCTCAGCCACCCATCATCAGCACATAGCTGCTGTCACCGGCAAGCCGACCCTCAAAGACACTCTCTGCCTGGCTCGCTCACACACACAAACACACACACAGACACACACAGACACAGACTCCCTCCCCCCCCCTGAGGTTCAAAGGGTTGTGGTCACAGAATTCCTGCGGCGCTCACCTGCGCTGGCACTGCCTAGTCACTCATTACAGGAGGCTCTTTAGTCACCACCTGAGCCTGCACAAAGGCCCTTTGGGTAACTCTGCCCGTTTGATGTCAAGGTACTGTCATCCCAAGGTTGGCTAGGTGGCCACAGATGAAGTCACAGACAAAAAAAAAGAAAAAAGAAAGAAAGAAATCGACTGCTTGTTAAGAACTTTTTTTGATGTGAGCGGGTGGAGCGAGGCTTCCCTGTGAAGCGGCGCTGAGAGACAAATTACAGGTCAGGACAAAGAAATCAAATACATTCTCCCAGGTCGCCAAAAGCCAGACAGTGAGCCAGGTGTGCTGCGAGCACCGGGCGCACTCGCAGCGCGTTTATTTTCCCAGGAAGTTTTAATTAAAAGTCGCTGTGATTACAGAACACGAGCCGACTCTCCTGCATCCAAATACACATGGAGGAGACACGTACACACACACAAGCAGGAAGTATACATGCAAGGTTTACACAACGTCCCAGTGGGATGCTTTATTGGGATTGAGCTCTGTGTGTTCCGTCCACTCCACAGACGCAGGAGGTCGACTGTCAAATCGAATACGAGTAACGTTCAAGAACCTGAGTGCTGCCACTACTAACAGTGAGAAAAGCAGCCTGAGGTTCTGGGATACTCCAATAGAGGATGAAAAACGAGGAGTGGCAGAGAGCGCAGTCCAGGTTCGACCACCTTCGAACTGCGCTTCAGATTCCACCCAGACCACACGTGGCCTGGCACCTCATGGCTCAGAAAAAACACCGGCTCTGTTCTGAACGTGCTCGTCGGAGGAGGCGGCTGAAAGTTTCCAGAGTTGCTCTCCAACTCAGACCGAGAGAAGCTTTTCTCGGTAGCTGCCTCCTTTAGGGGAGTGCACACCCTGTTCTCGGAGATTTGTGATGAAAAGTAAAACATGACATGTGGAGTGACATTTAATGCTGCATTCCAGATGCCTCCGAGTTCAGGATTCCTACGTGAGAGGTCAGTATTTATTGGCTTGCGTGAGATATCTTGTAATTCCTACGAATTTCATTTCGCTGAGTTTCTCCCTTGCTTCACAGAGTTCTAGACTGATAAACTGAAAGTTTCATTCTTTTTAACCAACTGTGTATAGAAACAGTATCACAGTGTGACATTATTTCCCTTGCTGATACTACTTTTCTTTATCTCCACTCTTTTCTCTGTCCTGAGTTAATGCGGCACCACAAAATTCATCTCAGTCTAACTTTATATTAATGGCAACTTAGCGTCCATTGTGTTCTATTATTCATGAATTGACAACAGTCAGTCCTTGAGGAAACACTCTATACCAGTGCTGTTATCCTTCCACCGCCTTCCACAATAAGCATTCCTCCACAGCAGTGGATTTAGAGAGGAATTAGCATGTGACGGCCGCCTCGCCCGGCTCCCTATTTTCTATGAGAAGAATGATAATGGGGGATTCTGTGTGGCTTATTTCTAAGCAGGGACACCTTTGGCCTCTGCAAAACACAGCGGTCTCCACAGTTACTTTGCGATTTCACGCCGAGTGGCGGAGAGGCGTAATCGATTCTCTCCCCCCCCTCCTCCCTCACCTCCCCGGCGCTCTCAGCCAGCTGCTGTCTCAGTCCTCACCACTGCACTTAGGCAGTCCAAATGAGGGAGAGTTCTTTGTGGACAACAGTGTTGGGGAAGGAGGAGGAGGAGGGGGGTGGTGAGGAGGAAGGCAAGATGGAGAGCCTCTGTGCATTTAAACAGACTCAAGCCGCATTTTTTCACTCTTTTCGGAGGGCTGGAGAGGAAGGGAGCGTGATTCAAACGAGGGGGAGGGAGGGGACGGCGCATTTCAGAGCGCGGGAGGCTTCAGCATGCAGAGTGTGTGTGTGTGTGTGTGTGTGTGTGTGTGTGTGTGTGTGTGTGTGTGTGTGTGTGTGTGTGTGTGTGTGT
>JAUESF010000057.1:5204837-5227950 GCA_032274765.1 Malacoctenus tetranemus
GCTTCCCGATTGATTGAATGAAATATGAGCGAGAGGTTACTCTGCACTTAGCGCATGTTGAAATTAGCCATTGGTGGGGGGGGACTGAGGAATAATATGTGCCTATTGCCTCTTGGAAAGCCTAAAACATTAATTAGCATTTAAATAATTCACACTTCCAGTCTTTTTAATAGCCCAACTACGAATATTCAACTTCAATTCATTACGGCGAGCGGAATTTTTTTCTGATTAGGGGCCCTGATGTAGAAAGTGGCAGAATAAACCATTTCTAAATGTGCTTTCCAATTAGGCGCCAAATATATCATGTGTATAGATAAGTTGCTTTTGACAATGAATTAGCACGTTTAATTGTAACATTCAATCACATTGGCTGGCGGAGATTTACCCCGAGGAACATTCCCGCAAATTACCCAGAGAGGCCCATTTGTATTTGACCAAACTTAACTCATTACATTTTGACAGACACCATGAAATATTCAATAATTGGGGAAATTCATTTACTTATTATAAATTAACTAAATAATTTAGACGCTAATAAACTATCTTCATCGCGCGGCGCAATCTGGCGCATGAATGCAGTGCTTACAGGTGCAAAGGGTAGGACTTGTGGCAAATAATTACCTTTTTCTATTTACTGATTAGCCTCATATGCATATTCCCTGGAGAAATGGTATAATTAGATTGTTGCTTCAATATCAAGATGAAGAGACGTGAGCCACTCCCTTTCTCCGGAGCGCAGATACAAATCTCTCTCCCCCCTCTTTGTCTCGGCCTTGCAGTCAGCTGGCGAGGGACCCGCCAGCGCCCCAAACCGCCACTCAGCCCCGTCGTCTTGCCCCCCTCCCCCCCCTCCCTGCCCCTCCTCCCCCCACTTCTTTTCTTTCCCTAGCTCTTTTTCACTCACTCTCTCGAGCTCATCATCTTCTCCTCTCCTAATCGCATTGCTCATTTTTCCATTGACAAGTGAGAAGAAGAGAGGCAGAAAAAAGAGGAAGGAGGAAAAAAAAGAGAGAGAGAGAAAAAAAAGAGCACAAACTTTCTAAATCCCATTGACCTACTTCGCCAGACATTTCACTGGGAATTCATATTAGTGCAAAAGAGTTAGGAGAAGAAATGTTTTTTTTCTTCTTTCTTTTTTACTCTCCCTGTCTCCCCCACTCCCTCCCTTCCTCCCTCTCTTCCTCCTCTTTCAGCTGGAAGCCATTTTCCTCGCATCCCCATTTGATCCTGTGCGAGCACCAACAGTACATTATACAAGTGGATAAACGCCTTACTGTGGCATAACCAGCGGTTTGGAGCTCTGTCACCGCTCTTTGACAGTGGTGTAAGAAGCGTGACATCGGCGTGATGAAGGGCGCTCCGGAAGGGCCGCGGCTGGTGGACGAACTGGGGCCAGATTGCGGGCAGGATGAGTATTCCCACGCCTGGAAGACAGGAAGTGGAATTATGACACAAGCCATACAGAGAACGGAGGCGAGGAGACGAGGGGGGATAATAATATTAGAAAAAAAAGAAAGACAGAAAAGCAATTCAAATCTTTTCTTTTAAGCCCCTCCCTCAGGGACTCCAGCTGACCCTGCTAACGACTGTCAAAATTCTAACTCCCTTGAGTGTGATGGCGCTGCGTGATGGGAGGGGGTTCGCGGACCTGCCTGAAAAATTGAAAGCTTCTAGAATATTCAGCTAACCCTGTGTGCTCAGCTGGGGGTGCAGATGGGGAGTTACAGGGGGGGGGCACATGCAGAGATTGGTATTCTGGGTCTGCGTGTGTGTGTGTGCGCGGTGGGTAAGCCCAGCGGTGGCAGCAGGCGAGAAACCCCCCCCCTCAGTGTGCGTGTGTGTGGTGGCCAATGAGCCGAGCGCCAAGTCTCATGGGAACAGTGGTGGGAGTGCGAGCGAATACAAGTGTGAAAAAAAAGGAAAAAAGAAAAGAAGAGACAATTTATGGAACCTTTAGAACGGAGGTGAGCACGACTGTGACGGCCGCGCAGTTATCAGGCTCGCGTGCGAGCGGGGAGACTAATGGCAGAGATGTCACCTCGTGCTCCCGGAATGCAAACACTGTCATCAGCAAAGAAAGACACCGAAAGAGACAGGAGGGATAATCAATATCATCTGGACTCAGTGTCAAGCTAAAACATGACATTGGTTCCAATTCACCTGGGATTTTTTCTTACCTCAAGTTGATCAAGCTTTGTTTTTATCCCTTAAATTACTAAAAGCGACAATAAACGTGTTCCTTGCATGTAAAACTTTCTGAAACTCAAGGTCAATGGAGAAAGAAACCTGACACCAAAGACACACCACAAGCCACCTGCAATTTCCACTGCACAATCACAACATGACTTCATATGCAAAGTGAATGGTGACGTGCCCCGACACAATGTCACGCAAGTCCATCCAGTCACTCCACCAATTGCTTCGAGGGAAGACGAGCTAATTAAACAAAAACACTTCAGAACTACCTACTTGAACTTGGGACATTGGGAAAGTTTAAAAGAAAGGAGAGCGTATCTGTAGGAATTCCCTTCAACAAGTGGTTTCCTCGCAAAAAAAAAAGGGGGAAAAAAAGAGCCACCACTTCTGCCTGATTAACTGCAGACTCTTTAGGTCCAGGCCGCTTCAAAAGGATGAGGAGAGAGCAGACGCATGGTGCGCAGAGCAACAGTGTGCGTGGACTAATTAACTCTAAGTGTTGTACGACATGCTCCCTTCTCACCCGTGTTGTCACTCAGGGTTTGAGTGGCACTAATGAGAGAATTATCTTGCCTCGGACCCTGGTAATGCATTCAAATGAACACCAGCTGACCTGACCTATGAGATGGCTTTTTAATCTCACCACTTAATACCAATCAGACCTGCTTTCTCATGTGCCCACACTGGGAGGGCCCTCTGCTCCAAACGCCGCCATCCATTTTTTACCCCACTGTTGATCTAAGGGAGAGCGTTAATTGTCTTGGATGACTCAGGGGGGGAAGGGGGGCCTCTGTTGATATTATGCAGAGGACCTCAGGTGTGCCGGATAAAACAGGTGGAAGGTGCTTCCAAAGTGTTTCCCCGTCTTCGAAACCTGAAGTGTCGGTGCGTGTGCATGTGTGTGCGGTTGCAAAGCCCCTTATCATGAGACGGCAGTTGAGGATTAGGAAGGTTAATAAGGTCATAAGTTTGCGTCAAAAAAGTCTGACACACAATGGAGCTCTGGCATTGTTGGATTACCCACAATCTTCAGCCATTGGTGCCCGAACCTGTGACTCAATTGTTGCGCTCAGTGTGTTTCCACACGCAGTACAAATGTTCTGCAGGGGGCAGGCCGGGGGAATTTAATCATTACCTGCTGGTATTACCAAATTAAGCATTTATACTTGAGCAAATAAGCCCATGTCTCTAATTGGATCAAGGTATTTTCGGTTTGTTGTCTGGTGAGCTTAACCGTGTTGCCGTGTTTCCGTCAAAGACAGCTGAACTTATGGGCCAACATGAGCAATAAGCCCTTTCAAGTGTTTTGGGTCGGCACCGTTTTTGTTTTTTTGTTTGCCGCGCGCTCGGGGTGACAAATAGCAGATCAGCCGGAGTTCAGGGCTGCTTTTTGTGCTTCTCGCTGCCTTTCGGGGGGGGGGGGAGACTTTTCGTTTGTTGTAAATCCTGCGGCGTGTCTGGAACGCGCACGTTCGAGCGACTCTGTTTTTGTGGTGCGCCGGGGAGTGGAACTCCAGTCAGGGTGCAACATCTGCTTTCGGAGGCGAACACACCTCCTTCCCCCCCTGTGGTGTGCACCCCATCCCACCCCCGAAGCCTGAGACAGGGAGGAGAGCGATATCGACGCACCTCAAATACAAAGTCCTCCCACCTCCCTCTAGTCATCAGAATCTATATTTTTATACTGTTCACAAGCGGTCAGGATTTGCCTCAATGAGGAGCAATTAAAAGGGATTTAATAGGATTTGCTTATTGCTGATCCAAGAAAGCAGTCGCGATACCTCCGTCGGCCGTTTCACTCTATATTTCTGAGGTATGGTCTGGTCCGGGGGAATAAATCCTTTGGAGAGTCTTCACAGAAGTGGAGTCACGCTGAAACTGCAGTAAAGACTACATTAAATGTGCATTATCATCATGCTTCAGCTCTGCTCTGCCTGTAGATGAATGCAGTTCCCTTGAATTTGGCCTGTCGGGATTAAAGCAAATGATAATTCGACCTCTCTGCAGAAGAGTCAGCAGATTGCAACTTTAAACTTTGGTGTGCTGAGATGCACACACACACGCAGACTGTTTAATGGTGCGTTACTTGTTTAGAGGCATCGCGTCGGTCGAATCGGTCCATCTGCATCACCTGTTGATCACCCAACAATAAAGATCTGCCGGTGTATTGTGTCACACTTGTGTGTGGCACAGTTGTGGCTTTTGTCTCTCTATCTCAGCCCAAAGGCCCATTGTCATTCGGGCACTCAGGTAACAGGCCCAGTCGTCACTCATCTGCCTGACGGCCGCTGCTATCTGCCCTGACGGTGACGGATGATGTGTGTGTGTGTGCGCGAGCGCGCGTGTGTGTGTTTGCAGCAGACGATGTGTTTCACCAGAAGGGGGGTCCGCAGGCAGGCAGGCGGGCGGGCAGAAAAGGGAGGCGAGATAGAAACCACCCTGACAGAGGGCTTGGTCAGGAGCCAGTGGGCAGTGCTGCAGTCACTGACCGTGCCTGAGTATTACTAAAGCTATTGGGCACAGTGAGGACAGCAGTGTTGTGAGGAGATTCGGTGTTCACACGGAGAGCGTGACACTGGGAGGAAAGTTACATCTGGCTCCTTGGTGCAGTGTGCTCATGTGGAATAAAGGTCCCAGCACCCTTTTAGGTCAGCAGGATAAAATTGGTTTTAAAGGGGTCCAGAATGAGCTGTTTCCACCGGCTTTCACTGCTGTCTCGGACATTTGAAAGAGCTTCTTGAAGTTTAGGGACAACAACAGTTAAAAGAGGCTTCTGAATTTCGATCACAGTAACCGATTCGCATCTGCAGTGTAAGTATCCAATTGTTCCCATTCCTCTGTCTACTGTATATGCGCCTCCATGCACAGGTGGAATATAAATATGTGTGGATGTATGTGAGTATTTTCATGCGTCTGGCGTCCCGGAAGATCAATGCGTCCCCATCGATGTTGTCTTGCCCTCCACACGTGGAGTGAATGGAGGGGGGGAGGGAGGACAAGAGTGGGAGGGGAGCGGGACGAGTGGCGTGCGCTAAATGGATGCGATGCAAATGGCACCAGAGGACATAGGAATCAATTTAGCTTATTGAAACAAATGAGAGCGGCTCGGCCTCGCCGTGGCGTGCGTTCCCCTTTTTTTTTTCTCTCTCTCTCTGTTTTTTTTTTTTTTTTTTGGCCGCCCCCATTGTTATTGTAATTAACCCGCCCAACCCAAATCCCTGACCCTCCGTTTCGCAAACACGGCCAACCCACCCCACCCCTCCTTCGACAACCCCGTCCGTGCCTGCCTGGGTTCCCTTTTACCCTAATGAAAAAGAGCCTCGGAGGTGCCCAGGTAAAACTGTAGGTGCCGTAATGGTGATTCATGGCCCTGGGTGACATGCTAAAAGGCACGGGAGATCTGCCTAGGAAAGCATTTAGAAAGGGTATTCCACGTATGAGCGCCAACAACCACCCCCCACTCCCCACTTCACACGTGCCCCCCCCCCCACCCCCCAAGACCTGGTAATGACTTATGGTCATTTCCTCCCCACGCGCCCTCGCGTTTATAAACTCCCCCTCTCTCCTCATTCACGGAATCCCAATAACCAAAATGGACTCTGCGCATCACTGGGGAATGACCTCGGAGGTGAGTGGCCGAGGCGACGCCTATTTCATATAGTGATGGGTGACGTCCTATCGAGGATTTGCCATTCTTTTCGGTTAAGGGGTCAGCCACATTGACGCACTGAGCTCTAATTCCCCGGTGTGGCACGGGCATTGTGCAAGAGGGGGGGTCTTGGATGGGGGGGTAAGGGGTGGGGGTGGGGGGGGCGGATCAATAGTTAGAGAGAGCGATGGGGTCGCGGTGGAATCAATGCGCCGGACAAACGACCTCCAGCTGCCGCCCGGCACCTTCCAAGCCGTTTTGACACCTGAGGCGATCTTTACTGAAACGTCCTCTGCTGAAATGCCACGGGGGGGTGGGGAGGGGGGGAGGGGGGGGGGCCCACGGGCTGCTGAGCAGTCACTCATGCAGGGCTCCCGAATCAAGTGGCGTATGCAAACCGGGCCCGCCTGTCATCCGCGGTGAAAGGGCCTTGGCTCAGCGTTGCTACATAAACAAAACTCATGCACCTGAGAATGTCAATTACGTGCCGCCTGCCCCCTCTGGACGGCCCGGCGCTTGATGGCCAAATTGGGATTAATTTGGAGAGGATGGGGGCCAGTGTAGAGGTGACACTGTGTCATTACACTTCAGAGAGAGAGAGAGAGAGAGAGAGAGAGAGAGAGAGAGAGGGCGACTGTGGCGTGGAGAACAGGAGCAGTGGGCCGGCTTGATTGTTCCCCCCATTGCCCCCTGCGCGCGCCATTTTGCATAAGCGGCGAAAGGCGCTGATGAAAACAAGTGGCGGTTTCAGGTCGAAAGCAGACACCCAGAAAATGAGCTTTTTTCTCCCCCCCCCCCCCTCTTCTTTTCTCTTCTTACCCTTCCGCTGGGCCGCATAATTCAGAGGAGCCATCTTGTGGAAATGTCATCGTGCGGCGGCGGCGATGGAGCACGCAGTGTGACAGAATGCTGTAACGCCTCCCGGGCCGGGGCCCTCGCCACGCTCGCCACGCTCGAGTCGGCCTGACCTTGCAGGTGCTGATGTATGCAGCCGCGTTGGCGTCAACAAATGGACACCGGGGCGCCTCGTCTTTCTGGAAGGCACAACTTTTTCCTTCTGGGTTTTTTTTTTTTTTTTTTGGGTTCATGGAGAGGTGGTGCATATTTCAAAGAGAGGCTGTATATGTTTATTTGCTTCAAGATATAGATTTTTTCCTTTCCCCCCCTCCCCCCTTCTTTTTTTCTTTTTTTGAGTAGAGGTCAATTCCCCACTGTGCGTTCTCTTTTATGCACCCACCTCCTATTCTTCATTCATCTTACCTGCTGACACATCTGACAACACGCTGCTGTATTATCATCCCCCCCCCAACCCCCAGCTCTATAGCTTCCGCAACAACACAGGGGCCGGCTGGGCTCCTCCACCCCTTCTCTTTCTCCTTTAGAAAACTGATTATAAATGGTCAATTTGAAAATAGACTGGAAAGTCCCCAAGGCTGCTTGCCTTGTCAAATTGAAAAGGGACAAGGACAAGTCAGTCGACTTTCTCCCCGTCCGCCGCCCTGATGTTTCCGAGGCAGGTGTGCGCGAGGGAACATAACAAATTCCCCCCCACCTCCACCTCCACCACCACCACCGCTGCCGTGCGACGGGCAAGGCAACGGCGAAGGGAGAGGGTGGGGGAGAGGCAGCGAGCGGAGGATCTTTAACATCTCGCCCTCAGCATTTATATCACTAGTCTCCACAAAGAGTCTATGGATCACTCCAGTGGGCTGGTGTTGGCAGTATCAGGAAAAGCCATAGGCTGTCAGGGAGTATGTGCTTTTCATATTTCACCGCAGACAGCCTTCCCTTCTCCCGGCCTCACTCACAGCAGCCTTTGAGGATAATATCTCCAAATCTCTCCTCGCCATGCTGAGAGGCTATTTTTAAATAGATATTTATTTCATTCTCTCAATTTTTCTTCCCACCCCCCCCCCTCTCTGTCCTACAGGTAAAGCTCCGACACCGGCAACCAGTTGGGAAATTGACATGAAAAACTGGTGAAACGCTCGTGGCTTGGAAGACCCCCGTCCTCTGCTGTTTTTCCGTCCTCCTTTTTTGAATAAAAGTCGCGTTTCTTTGTATTCCTCCCATCATCACAAACCGCTCTCACCTCCCGTTCATCAAATTGCTATAAACAAAGCTCGGAAAAAAAAAGGAGCACGAATTTAGTAAAAAACGGGCTCAGACGCCTCTCCTCATTATTCCGAGGTCTCGTCTCATCAACAGAGTAAATAAATGCCTGCTTTTTTTTTCTTTTTTTTTTACGAGTCTTCCGCTGATCTGCGCTGACTTTTTATGCTCACAATAAAGTCGCCTCCTGATTAATCACAGCGGCCGAGATGGAAAGCACCCTTTGATGCAGCCGAGATGTCCACCCGTGGCGTGATTCATCAGAGGAGACCTTGCAATCAGATGGGGACGCGTGCCTCCTCCTCCCCCTCCCCTTTACACGTAGGCCCCCTCACTCCCCTCAGAATACATTAGAGTGGCGTGAGCGACGGAATCATCAGATACCGGGGAGGTGAATTGAAGTGGTCATGAACCTCGTGTCAGACTCAAATAGCTGAATGGCAATAGATAAAACAAACAAGGAAACGTGAAGCGCCTGCAGAGGGATCCGGGCGGCCCCGGGGTGTCGGCGCTGCCGGGAACTTTTCGCAGATAAGGCCTGTTGGCGCCGCTGCAATCGCGATCGGGGGCCATTATCGAACGCGCGGCCCCGCTCAAATTGCAACGCGTGACCCCAAATTTATGTATTGCGTGAACTTTCGCCGCGCGACATGAGTTATGTTTCGCGTTGAACCGGGAGCTGCTCGGCTTTCTCCGGGGGCCTCGCGCAGTGTCTGGCCGCGCACCGTGGGGACGGAATACACAGGGAGGGGGGGGACGCGCGACAGCTTTCCCTCACGTCCCTCCGAAGTGGGGCTCCCAAGCAAATTGCCGGCTTTCCTGCGCGGAGCCACGTAACTTTCATAATGTCGGATGAAAAACAACGCGCTCACCTCGCGCTTACCCTCCCTCCTGTATTCCCTGACGATTGTCTCTTGTGCAGTAAGCACATTTGGGGTTGTTGTCTGTTATTCTTTATCGTATTTCGTCCTTCTAACCATGGCTAATAGCAGTTTTTTTTTCCCTATCTTCCTCTATTTCTCGGCTAAGCCGGGTCTTAGAGCTGCCCCCTCCGTTTTACAGAGAGGCAGAAACTGCTTGGGTAAGCAGGGGAAGGATTCCTCGGTTGCTACTTCAGGTAGTCCCCCCCCCCACCCCCCCTTACCCCCCACCCCCTTTAGCTGAGATATCTATCCCAGGCCCTTATTATCACCAAACAAGCACTTTTTGATGATGATAAGTAATAGCCACATCCCTATGTGTAGGGCTCACTTCTCAGGGGACTAAAGGGGGAGCCTGCTGGTCATTTTTCTTGCCTGTTTGGCGTCCAGCAATCGTGGTGGGGGAAATAGAGGCTGCGTGGAAGGGGGGGGGGGTGACGGTGACTCTGTTTGTGCAGCACTATTCACGGAAGAATGAGGCGGAGGATTTGCGCGAGACAAACGCGTTTCACTGTCTTTTCTCTCTCTCTCTCTCTCTCGCTCTCTTTCTTTTTCTTTCATCTCACAAAAACCAAACACCTGACCTATTATAATCCTGATTACAGAAGACGCCATATCTCCCGGAAGAATGTTAGGAGGCACATTAATGTGTCTGGAATCGCCGCAGCTCCTCATTGAACGTTTCAGCATCACAATGTGACTGTCACACAGTATGGATAATCCCGGTGATAAATCCCCAACTTGATTGTTTGCTCGGAGCAACAATGACGGAGGAGGGACACATCAAAAGATGGGGAGGGGATGGGGGGGGTGACTGGAGGGTCAGTGTTTCCTGACACCAGTTCTGCAGCTGCTAATAGCGTCGCTGGGTGACAGCAGTGGTTGAGGAAGGCGATGATAAGGCGCGGACAAAAAAAAAGAAAAAGAAAAAAAAGTGAAGATATCCTGCAGCCGAGCGGGCACAAATAAACAGCATCTCGGGGCCTTCTAATCTCACAGATGCGCCCGACAGTGGCCTGTCAGAATGTGCCGACCAATTTGAATGCACAGCAGGGGAACTCCCCCTCTTTTCAATTTGGTGGGTATCTTGTTTATTTCATGCTATAGCTGCATTTCACTGCCGACCAAAAGGAGTTTAATATCATAGTCTGCCAAAGGAGGAAAATAACAGAAGGGGATGACAGAGCGAGGGAGAGAGGGAGAGAGAGAGAGAGAGAGGGAAGGGAGGGGAAAAGAAAAAAGGAAAATCGAAGCCAGAGGATGAAAGTGAAACTTATGACAGAAAGTCACAGCTTAAGAGGGTTGAAATATAAAGCAATGTACTTGAGATGAAAGATTAGGACTGTTTGTGCCTTTTGCGGTTAGTTTTGTGATTGGAGCTGTAGCTCCGGGTCGCTTTGTCTATTTGCCCGCCGCGCCTGCTGTGGCCTCAGAGTGTGCGGCCTGCCAAGTGTGCCAACCGAACGGATGTATTGAGAGGAGAACGGCAGCGTCGCTCCCGAGCATTCTTTTCGACAGGAGAGCAATAAGGAACCCACTACTGACGTTTATCTTCCGAAACGCGCCGGCGAATCCAACTTGCCGGGTCGCGGCTGACAAAAGGCGACTGGCGGGGGTGCACCCTGGGCACGCTGCCAGTCTGTGGCAGGGTGAGCCCAGATAGCCGACCACGTATACACACACGTATCCATCACTGCGAGTGATCGCAAACTGCTGAAGGAAGCTGGAGTTCCAGTAAAAAAAAAAAACTAAGAAAACTCCCATTACATCAGACTTATCTCTGTAATCACACATGTCCACACCACAGCTGAGTGGAGGTGTGTTAAGTGCGATGTCTGAGGTGTGAATATACAGCCATGGTGGGGTGTGTGGTCACATGAAAGCGGTGGCTCCAAACCCATCCTGGTGGCTGTCACAGTGAATCCCCGAGCCGCCACTGAGCAGCGTGACCTTTTGCCTCTGCCTTTTAGTGCATTGATCCGCCGGTCACTTTAAACCAAGATGGGTTCCCTTGTCCTGCCTGCTCCCACCCACTTCACCTGGGCTGACATGGCGGCCGCCCGGCGCCTCGGCCCCCGTTGGCCTGTGACCCGCGCTTGCCCTCCGATACATGATCCTGTGTATGACCCTGTCAGAACCCTTGCTCACCTTATAAATGATACTGTAAACAAGAGGTAAAAGGAGCTGAGATGCTTTTTTTTTACTCCCCCTGCGCATCACATGCACAGGGTCGTATGTTCTAATATTAGACGGTGTTAATTGAGGCCCTCTCAAGTGTCCTCACTGCCACCTTCCACAAAAGCACCATTCATAGGCAGGGCAGCCAGGCGCTCTGGCTCCGCGCCCACTTTGCCAGTTGTTGCTGACACCTCCTTGGCAGCGCCGGGCTGGCATCGGCTTGAGTGTCTGCTAAAGCAGCCCTCTCAATAATCATAGTTCATGATGCCTTTTTTCTAAAAGCACAATCTCCAAACCCCCGCCCCCCCCTCCCTCCTCTGGGTTTTGTAATTAATGTCACGCCGGGTGACGGCGGAGCTCGGGTGGAGGCGGCGTGGAGGATTTAGGATGCACGTTGTAATTTCTCGATATGATCAAGTCGCCGCGAGTGAAAGACAAAAACGGGACGAATCCTCTGCAGTCCATAAAACACGGTGGCTGTCCCGGTCTAAGTGAGAGCATTTTGTCACTTTAAGGCCTGGGAGTTCACCTCCGAGCCGCGGGCCTCGTAAACATGCTCCCCCCGCAAAGGCAACAGTGACGGTGCCAACAACACAACTGCCTCCCGTCCTCGCCTGTGCGGTAGGTTGCAAAACGCAATATGTGTAGTTTTGCTATGTGAACAGGCACGTGCAGCTCCAGTTAGCTAACGAGGCTCCACGGCAGCAGCTTCAAGAAGCCTTCATACAAGTGCTGCTCTGAGAGCCACAGTCAGAGCGGAGTTCATGGGACACAGACATCAATAAAGATTGTTGGAGCTCTCAGTGAGACCAAGGCTGCTGATGGACGTACAGACACGCTGTCACAATCAGTGATGCTTTTGTTTTTGGTTTTATTCCTGATCTGTGAACGGACAGTCAAACGACCCAAACATCCACGGAGCAAACAGAAACAACGAGCGACCTTCTTATTTGTAAATGAATCAACAAGTCATCAGATTCACAGTGAGGATCCACAGGAAGGACTCCGCTCAGACATCGATGTGCGTGTTTCCAGAGAGAACATTTGGCTCACAAAGATCGGTCCAACAACCCAAACGACATGAGCAGTGACGGTGCGGCACAGGGCAATTCAGCATTCTAACGCCCTGTCACTGGGCTCACATTTCAACCATTCTTTATTCTCTGCCACACATCCAGCAGGGTGTAAATTGTGCGCGGCTGTAATTAATCCATGTCAGGTCAGGGAAGAAGAGGAGGAAGACGAGGGGAATGGCGGAGGGAAACGAGCTGAAGCATGAGGTGCCTTTGATGATAGCGCCCCTCACCCCATCCCATTCCACTCCACCCAGACGCCTGTGCGATATTGTTTTGCATTCAAGAAGGAAATCTGGGACCCCCAAGGAGCTGGGGCCCTCCTACAGCACTTTCATGTTTCTAAAGCCTGCTAAAGCTCTATTTGTCCCATTGTACTCCTCCTCCAATATAGGACAGAGGCAGCTTTCTAGTGTGGGTGGAACAAAATATATATATGTCTTCAGAAGACAATTCACGCTGGGCTCATATAGTATGTGACCACAGTATAACCCCAATTTCAACGCGCACCATCAAATCAGCAGTGTAGAAATAACTGAAATTAAAACGTGCGATCCACATAAAATATATAAGGCGATTTAAAATGCTCGCCGCCGCTACAAAAAGTTCCAGCCAAGTGATGTTTGGAGAATAAAAGGCTCTACAACCAATTTTCAGGTTTAATGGAGGTGAAAGGGTTCATTACACTCCCACCTTTGGTGATATAATGATAGTGTGCCTAATTCACGAGAGAGCTTTTTGAATTAGCCTGATCAGAAGTGCCGTTGTCAATCACGCTGACAAACACTCGCATCCAAAGAGGGAAGACCACTAATGGGTGGGAGGGGAGTGGCGGCATTTGCTGACATGAGTGACATTTATAAGTTACTAGGGCCTGGGTCTGAGTCTGTGGAGGAGTCTGTAATTAAATTGCCACACAAAACCCGACTATAAATTAGGTATTAAAAGTCTCGCGGTGGTGGGAGTAATGTACCACGTCTGGAACATACATGCAATATATATGTTTTGTTGAGGGCAAAATCGTGCTACTTAAGATGAGTGAACATGTTCATTACCGATTGAAATATCTGGAAAAATGAGTCTTACTGGGTTCCTTGCTGAACGTGCCTGCAGCCATGTGACTGTAGTTTCCTCGTGACGCTGTCACTAAGCAGTCGGGTGGGTCGCTCTGACGCGACGGCTCTACAGTATTGATGCCATGTGGACCAAAATACTGTGATAAAGAAGCAAAAAAAAAAAAAAGCGATGCAAGATAAATGAGGCCTGACCGTGCTACTGGTAGTATTTCCATTAAATTGTTGCCACACAGGGGCCAATGATCTCTTCATAACTTGCTCATAACTACCCTTTAATATTGTTCAGGGAGGAAAACTCTGGAGCCTCTATTTGGCCTCTCCTCTAATTGAGTGAATTTGTGCATTCAGCATAGTTTGCCCATACATTTTAATCAATAAAAGGCTTTAGGTAGATAAGAATCTATATCATGCTGCAACTACCCAAATCACAGAGGATCTGTCAAGAAACTTATGCAGTCCAAGACTGAATAGAGTTAAGTAATCCTAAAGGGCCTCTTCTTATCTCCCCCCCTCGTTTTTTTTTTCCTTCTCCCGGCAGAGCTTCACAAGTTTTGCTTCATTATTACTTCTGCTGAACATCTCTTTCTTAGTCTGGTGAACAGAGAGATGAGCAAGGGGGAATTTAAGTCTGTCGGGGAGGGTGTGGGGGGGTGTAGGGGGGGGAAATGAGCGGAGGAAGCGCAGCGTAGAAACTTTTTTCAAGCTTCATTTAAACGTTGAACAGATACTGTAATGCGTTTCACTCCAGACTCTCAAAGGATGAGGGATTTTGGGTTTCGGTCTCTGGCCTGCTGCTCATTTAGGCCTTATTAATCTAATTACTTGCCCAATTGTACATATTTAACATCGCCCCAGTCCGCTCCCAACTCCGCTTTAAGAAAATGCCAGACGAACTCTGTTAGATATACCTTTATGGGGGAATTTGCTGAAGCCTGCAGATAGTAAAAGAAAAGCTAAATGGCTGCAATTCATCACACGATTACACCAATTATATTGCTGGAATTTGGACGGGCTCAGATCACGGACCTCTCCGTCTGGGATTCCTGGCAGCCAATCGCGTGTGCGGGGCGCGCTGCATTTATCTACCTTTGTGGGAGTCTGAGCCAATATTAATGCCCCCGACCATGATTCCCCATCATCTGCCTTACCCGGTTGGTGACACTAGCGGTTTACACATACGTTATTAATGGTCTATAAATATTCACTTGATGTTTAGCGGGACTTTGTGGCAACCATTAGCAGAAGACGTTTGTGTCGGGCGGCGAGCCAGACGGGAGTTTTTTATTCCTTGACGTGACAGCGCGATGGTGGGGCTAACCTTGGGGATGTGGCCTGATGGGGGATTGGACCTTGGTTTGAGGCACTACTTTTATTCTCTGGCTTTTCATGACTAGTGAGGCAGTGAATGATGAGCTGCATGCTTCAGACCTCTTATTCTTATCATCCCAAAAATACAAGGTTAGAGAGGGAGGGGGAGAGAGAGAGAGAGGGAGAGAGAGGGAGGAGGAGGAAAGCCTCCTCCATCCTCATGTCTTCCAAACAATTCCTCTCAGCATAAAATCTATCAAAACTAAAATAAACACCCCTTTCTGGGGGAGAAGAAACATGCACAAACACATGAAAAAGAGGGGGGGAAAGGAACATTGTGAAAAATGAGTCAGCTGTCTCGTTCTGTGTAATTTTCCTCTCTCCATAACTAAGCAGCTACGAGATCTGCACAAATCCAAATGCAATCAGACAGCTTCCTGGAACATGCGCAGCATTTCATACACCTTGCTCACTGTGGATTAAATTGCCATTGACAAAGTCTTGTTGTTGCTCCCTCTTTCTCGGGATATGATTTGAATTGGATTTGTGTAGACATTTCTGACAGTGAAATGGCGAGAGCGGGGGAGAGGGGAGGCATGGAAGGGGAGGGAGGGAGGGAGGGAGGAAGACCAGGTGCTGGGGGAGAGGAAAGGTGAGAACGGAGAAGACACGGAGGCAATCTGAGGCTGGGGCGAACGAGGAGGAGGAGGAGGAGGAGGAGGAGGAGGAGGAGGACAGATAAAGAGGAAACAAATCAGAGACAAAAGGTTGAGCCAACGAGAGACGGGGACAGAAGACGGGGAAGAGGGTAAAAGAGAGCGGGAGCATGTCTGACTGTTTCACAGGTTCATTCTGATGCATGGAGACAGACAGGAGAATAGATTGGTAGCCTTGGGTGGATAAGGACAGAACCATTCCCCAGAGAGATGGATTAGACGAAGCAGTGGAAATAAATGATCGCAGATTTTAATGGCCTTTTGGCTTGCTGTGCCCCCCCCCCCACCCAACCCCACCCCCAACACCATTTCCACAAGGGGTGAGTTTTACAGTGATGACATTTTCACATGCCAACAATCTACCTTTTGCACTTTAACTCTATTGAACAATCATCTCCTCCCAGTTACAGATGCATATTCAGATAGGAGGGACCAGCGCCAGTGGGAGAGTGATACATCGAAGCCTGTTTGTGTTACAGTCACTGTGCACTCTCTCCACCCACAGGTCATCACCCTGGACAAGATACTATACTAATACCTGCAACACAACACACAGACAGGCAAAGGCAGCACCTTTCTTACAGGTAAAATCCTTGCTGAATAACAACAGTCCCTCCATCTTCTATACCTCCGTCTCCAACCACGGCCTCACCATGCAAACTGCCTCTGTTATTTTTGCTAATCATTCACGTTGTGAAGCCACTTGTTTAGCAGTGTTATCAGCGTATCCAGTGTACATGTACAAGCGTTCACCACCGTTATTTAAAAGCCCAGGATTTTCCCCAGAAGTGAAGCGTGAAACTGGACTCCGATTTGTCAGGTGGCCAGAAATATGATTAAATGTTGATGTTGTGCTGTGCCAGCTGGGCGGGTATGTAGGCCACTTCTTTTTTTTTTTTATTTCTTCTTTTTTGATGTTTTTTTTAAACTTAAATTCAACTCATAAGAGCTTTTTGGGTTTCTAAAATTCACAAGTTTATTTAAGGCTGAGCATTAAAAGTAATACAACATATTTGTGTGTCTGCAACACGTAGCAAACACTTCCATCTTGTGTTTTTCAAAGGTAGGTTCACATTAACGCTGTACGTTTCATATGACCCGTATCATGGAATTCAGCAGCGCATTTATCTTCGCAATCTTCGGCTTAAATATATATCTTATAAGTTTAAAATACAGGGGAGCCGCCACATAAGTCTGTGGAGTTGAATAATATACTTGGCCATTAGTTTTTATGGAAATATAGCCTTGGGTTGTGGAATAAAAAATGGGTCTCGCTCCTAATTTCTGTTATGATAAGTTCCATACCTGATTGCCTCCATAAGAGGCAGATCTGTCTTCATAAGGTCTTGTGAGGCTCCTGACAACTATTTAGCTCTGCTAATCCATTTGTTTGATTTATTCCTTACAGTATGTGGCTAATGTCTTCTAAAGATCTAGCGGCTACAGAGAGATGAAGAAAAAACCAATTGCTGACAGATAGCATCACATTTTTTGAGCGTCTAATCGTTCTTGCATATCTTCCTCTCCTCAGAATTCCTTTTGGTTAATAAATGAGCTGCCTTGATGAGCACGAGAGATACGGATGCTATTCCGCGCCGGTCTCGACAAGATAGTGATTTTGAGGGTGAGATAAGCATCATCTAAATAATGCAATGCTCTCCTCAAAATAAATTGATGACATGAAACAAATCACACCACTCCACCAGCTTAAACTCTGCCAGAGAGGAGGAACACAGAGGAAAACAAAGGCAGTTAAGAGCACCGAGGGGGGCACTCGCTCAACTCCTCGGCACTCCTCTCGCTCCATCCTCTTTGACTTTTTCTGCCTCCATCACTCCCTGACCTCTAACCTACAAAGGCCTTGCTCGGGGACTTGACCAGCAGGTCCAGGGCAGTGCTGAGAGGGCTGTGGAGGGAAGGAGGGAGAGAGGGGGAGAAAAGGGTGGGGGGGTGGGGGGGTTTCTAGCCCCTGCTTGACCAGGAACATCCGTCACCGTCAGAGTGACCACAACCAGAGCTCGGTCCTCACAAACGCGAGGTGGTGGTGGTGGTGGTGGTAGCCGTGGTAGTGGGGGGGGGGAGGGCAAAAGAGAGAGATAAAGACTGATGGGCAGGGGGCTCCGGCTCCTCTATCATCATTTCACAGGTCTGGCTCTGTGAGACAGCAGCCTCTCACAGTGGGAATCACTGCTTGTTCAGGAATGGATGGGAGATGGTAAAGAAGAAGGCGAGTAGCAAGCTACGAGAAAGGGGAATGCATTCAGTTTGGTGGAGCAGACGCTGCCACTTAAAGAGCCACTGACTAAAACCAGCGGGTGAGTCGAGCGACTGATTGAAATTGTACACAACAGCGTTTGAGAAGCACTCGAATCGAATGTATTTGGAATGCTAAGTTGCTGAGTGAAGCGCTGGGTGGCTTTCCCCTCAATTTCTGTGCAAATACATGCAAATACAACGCTGTGAGGGAATGCATATACATTGTACACAACGTGAGGACTTATCCTCCATGAAACATAATGTAGGGCAAAATACGCGCATGCATACAAATGCGAGTCCACCCTGAGCTGTGCACAAATAGGCCTTCTCCTAAATACACAAGTACACATTTAGCGTGGACGTCCTCACACGAAACCCACAGGTGCTTCCTGCGCACACACACACCCACACACAGATTAGGCCACTGCTGGGACTGAGGAAAATGGCTTCAGGGGACCCGTGGCAGCGGCAGTGGGTCCCTGTCTCTGGCTTAGACACGGCCACGTCGATAACTAATCCTGACCTTTCCCCAGCCAACAAATTGAAAAATAAGAATAAGAAAAAATAAAATAGATGGCGGATGCTATCAAGTCGGCCTCGGCGGCTTCCTGCCCGTGTGAGAAGCTCTCCATCTATTGGATCGTGAGGACGGGGGAAGAGGAGGGAGGGAGGGAGGGAAGGGATCTGGGGTTAGCCCTATCTGCTTTCACAAGATCCCTTCACACGGGCTAAAAGACTAATGTGAGCCTTTGGCTGCCCCGCCTGCCTGATCCCAACATGGAGAGCCAGGATGGGGGTAAATATCAGCTCATCGAGTCATGGCAGTTCATCCTAAAATCACGATACACATCAAGACAGAATCCAGCGCGATTACATGCAATACATGACCTATACAGCTCAGGACGGAGGCCCGATGGTTCATTACATGACGGAAATCTAACCTTTCCCTGGGTTACACATGTGCACACACACACACATGTGCACACACACACACATGTGCACACTCACACACACACACCTCCACTCCTGACTCTGTCATACCTGTTAGAGCTCCAAATTACCTTTGCCACAACCATGCAGAGTGTTGCCAAGCATCTTACTGCAGTGAATACATTTGGGTACATTACCGAGCCACCCGAGGTGCGACACCATGGCGGCGACGCGCTCCAACTGGACACAGTGATATTTGATTTCATCGAGTATTTTGACCCCTAAGAGGACGGGTCAGCCCAAGCGTGTCCGACATCGGAATAACTGAAATATACGTTCGACGGGTATTGAAAATAAAGTCACTGAAGACCGAGTGAAAACTGCATGTGGGAAGTAGGGAGAGACCGCTGCACCACAAGGTGCAGATGAAATTCTCATTGCTCCTGGACAATCAATGAGTGTGTGCAAAATTGAAATTGAGTTAACACAATCTTGCATGTGGAAATGTCTGAGGCATTTTATTGAACAATAAGAAAATGAGGCAGCAACTCGGCACTTAGAAAAAGTGCCGAATGAAACAAGAGGAAAACTCATTCTAAAATAGAAATCAAATTACTGCGGCGACTTGCCGAGCCCAAATGAGACCATCTTCTCATTTAGCCCAAACAAAGACAGGAGCGATCGCTCGGGATGAGTTTTGGAAGCCGCAGGTACACACAGAGACGCGGGACCTTCAGTGGCAACAGGGCCACAATGGGCACGAAGTGTCTCTGACTCCTTTGAATGCCGTCAACTCCAAACTACTTCCCTGTTCTTGCCTGTGACACATGCACGCAGACACAAACATACATCCCCAGACGATGAAACAAATGCTATTCCCTCAACGACCACTAGGTGATGTCAGTTTTCAGTCCCAAAAAAAGGGGCTGCTTCAAGGCTGCCAAAACACAACGTCTCCTCCTTGCAGGGTTGCTGCCTCAGTTGAGATGATTGCAGTTGAGTGGCTGATATATAATGTAGACAGTGAACTACTTTAATCGTTAATCAAATCCTTATCAACCTTAAATATTTATAAGGCAAATTAAAGTTTCTCTGCATCAACAGTAGATGCGAGATGAATAGGCTGAAAAAAAATCCCATTTTGAGCGTGGAGATTCCAAAACTGGTGCTCCACAATAATGCAGGTGGAAGACGAGTGTGCATTTGAAGGCATTCGACGCACACAGGGAGAAATATACTGATATAATGACGGGTGGCGTGCAGCAACAATGCCACCATTCTTCTTCTCCTTATTCCCTCCATCTTCCCCGCAGGCAGATCAACGGACTTGTGACTGCTTCTCATTGCTAAGGTGTCGGCGCGTCGCGGCAGTCAAATCTGTCCCCGTCTTTTGATGCAAATAATACACATTTGTAAGACTCATTAGTCACTCAGCGGGTAATGGGGCCAGACGGCAACGGGAGGGAAAAAAAGGAAAAAAAAAAAAACCCACAAGGGCAGGTAAAAAGAATGGGGGCGATTAGAGGCTTAACACTTTCACACGCAAAAACAAGTCGGCACACAAAGTCGTGCAGCAGATGTTACAAATGCACATTTAAACACAGTAATACAACATGAAAAAAAGGCTGTTTGCATGCAGCAGGACTGCTGAACAAACCAGGACTGTTTCATATCACACACCTGCAGAGCAGAGAACCGCAGGGTCGCACACTGCTGCACTAAATTCATTTGCAATTATCCAGACAACAGCTTTCAAACATAGCATGAGAAGCCCGGGTGGTCCCAACTATGTTTACATCTACGATAAGTAGACACCAATAAATCTCAGTAAATTCTAAGGGAGTAGAATGTAAAAAGGGGAACAGGAAACAGAAACCTGCTCCACAACCTCATCGTATTTACTTGT
Source organism: Malacoctenus tetranemus (assembly GCA_032274765.1). Classification (NCBI taxonomy): domain Eukaryota; kingdom Metazoa; phylum Chordata; class Actinopteri; order Blenniiformes; family Labrisomidae; genus Malacoctenus; species Malacoctenus tetranemus. Next base: position 5,225,158 of record JAUESF010000057.1, read on the forward strand.
GAAACTTGCATTGCCAAAGATTGTTTCCATCCTCTGCGTTGAAACAGATGGTTTATCATCTGCCATGTGTTCTGTCCCCATCTCTATTTGTTTGAATCGCTTGCTTTTCGTGAGCGTCAGAGGTGCAACAGGCAACAAGTCAAACGAAGGGAGATGCAAAGTGTCCCGTGTCCAACAGAGGCCCGTCTAATCCATCATTTACCTTCCCAGGCTTTGTCAGAGAAGGTCAGTGGAGTGCACCCTCCAGTGGTGACACGACAGCCATTTTCTGCTGTGTTTTAGCTCTTTTTAATGGAATGTTTGCCTCCAGCTATCCACAGCATGGCTAATTAATCGGAGTAATTATTTGCTTAGGCAGACAAAGTAAGCGTTTTGTCTGCATTCGGCAGTTTTTCGACAGGAGAACATTGTGTCCGGATGAGGGCACGGGGACTGGAGCACGATAACTGGGGAAGTAAAGTGGGGATGATGACTCATTAATGCGAGAGCTGTTTTTCTTAATCACCATGTTTGAGTGTGCGCCGCGGCTTATTAGTCTACAACATTTAGACAATTTGAAAATTAAGTTGCTGTTATTCTTATCAGCCCACTTTTATTTTGCACTTACCAGGCAGTTTGCTTCATAAAAACGGCAACAGCGTTTCAACCAGGAATTCCCACTAAGTTGTAATATCGATGTTATTGACAGCCAGCGCCTGCCTGCAATCTGCCTCGAGGCTTGTTTTTGATTCCTTAGCGATGTTGAGCACTAAAAAATGGCACCCCATTAATTCTTGGACCATTGGAAGGAATGAGCAAGAGAGACGAAACTTTCTGGGCCAAAAAACTGCATCGATGGCGGCTCGACCAACCTGAAGAGGAACTCTTTTCACGCCAAGAAAATGTCATAAGTGTTTTGAGCTTGTCTTTTTTTCCCCCCCAAATCATTACAGAATAGAACAATCTCAAGCCTGTAGCCAGTTTATTCGATAGCAGTGCCATCAAACGTCCCAATCTGTGATGAAACTAGTTGTTACGAGGGCTGGAGGAGCACGCGTTACCTCTACTGTGGAGAGGAAGTTCATTAGAGTTACCAGGCCCGGAAATCAATCACAGGCGCTTCAGCTTACGTCTACATCAATGCTTTCCTTTGTTCAAACAGCGGACACATCTCGCGATCTGTTCCAAGGACAGCAAGAGAATCAGGGCTTAATGGTCAAAGAGCTGCAGAGAAACCACTGTGTGAGACAGTTTAGAGCAAGGAACACAAAGAACGGACGTGAGACCACTGAAAGTCTGTTCCAGGTTTGGTCATTCTCAATTTGTGAGTCACGGCTGCTGTGAGTCAAAAATGCAGGGGGAAAAAAAAGGAGATGACTGGATGGTGTTTGTTTAGTTCGCACTCCAAAGCGAAAATATGTAAAATGTGTCAGTGGGGTTTTTTGTTTTGGATACATCTTTGCGGATCCGTTTCCAAATCCGAGCCAGCTGACCAGCGCGGCTACCAACAGGACTCCGCACCAACACGACATCCCATCTGGTCCCTGCTCCGCGCAGCCATCATTTGTCAGGACAATGACCCAAAACACACCGCCAAGCGACACGCGGGGTGTTTGACAAATAAGAAGACGGATGTGGCGATGCATAAGACGACCCGGGCTTGGCAATCAGCTGACCCAGTAAACCCAGTCGAGATAGTTTGGGAAAAGTCGGACAAAGGAGTGAGGGGAGAGAACAAAAAGAAGAAGCAGGGCATATTTTAGGAACTTGGAAAATATCACACAGCACCGTGAAGACGGACTGAAACTATTGGCTTTAAAAACACATAAAAAGAACAGTATTGCTGCATTGGGATGGGTTGAATAGCGTGTTGCCTTCCCACACATGGCGACGCGCTGCTCCAGCCTAATCATGCCAGCAGACAAGACGGACACGCCCACTGGATCCATAGCCATTATACAGCTTTATGTACCAATGAGCAGAAATAAGAGCAGCATGAACTGTACACTTAGCACATCTTAGCGGCCACGCACAAACAGAGCGGCGCGCGCACACACACGCGCCAACACACCACCACACTCGCACTCCGTGCTCCTGCCTATATTGAACAGGCTGGGTCCTTCGAGCACTCTAAATCTGTTCATCTGTCAAAGTGTCAGAGTCTATGCATCATCCCCGAGTCTTTGGCGTACACACACACACACACACACACACACACACACACACACACACACACACAAAAGACAGGGAGCATCTCTCAGAAGCAAAGCAGAAGGCTTTACTATATTTTAAATGAAGCAGGCTTACAGATATCAGATTGCTCTCCATCTTATGGGAGACTGTCGCTGCTCTTGTGTACGTGGGAGTAACAAAACATTAACTATTTTCAGGGAGCCGCGCGACACTGCTTCTTTACACCAAACGGAGGGGGGGAAATAAAGAAAAATCGGGGATGAGACGGATTTATATTTTGAGAGAAGTCAAAGTCACGCTGATGATGCCGCCCGGATGAAATTTATTTACTTTGTTCAAACTGACAACTGACTGAAGCGGTGCAGAACAGCAGGCGAGCAGGCAGAGAAGTAAGTAATTGAGGAAAGTTAGAGACATAGATTAAACGCATTGAGGTAGCCTGATTCATGCAGGAGCTCATAAACAACACACTCCTTCAGTAGGCTGTGATCATGTGGTCCCACGGGGGGACATTCTTGTCCGTCACTCCATTGTCCCTCCCACAAAGGAGACCAAGAAAGACAAAGACCCCGAACATTGGAAAAATCAGAACAAGTCCGAAAAACTTTTTTTGAAACTACT